>JADLZK010012802.1:0-139013 GCA_015847255.1 Hyparrhenia diplandra
AGAAATGACCATCACAAATGTCTACAGACTAAAGTTGCTCTTTTTTTTTTCCATTTTTTTCACAAATGAGATGACAGACTGATGATAGAAATTGGATGAAAGGAATGGAAGTACAATTGGCAGTTGTAACATATCTGCCGGTGAGTTTATTGTGCACCAAAATATCCAGAGTGCATTTCCTGTTTGATTGGCCAAATTAATCCACCGGCACTGGTTCCATGGCTTCAGCCTCCTTTCTCAACTCATCAAACAGTGCAGGCGACAAGTATCGCTCCCCAAGGCTTGGAAGAACAGTTTACCAATGGCTCACTGGTCAATACTCTGAAATTGCCTTCATGCTAACACTGTAAAGCAATGTAAAAAGATTCGACACGTGTACATACCACAATGAGTTTTCCTTTGTTTTCTGGCTTCTTAGCTAGTTCAAGAGCAGCAACAGTGCTCGCTCCTGATGATATCCCAACCTGCAAATATTTGACCCTTTCAGCATCTATCATAACTACAACACTGCACTGCTAAGCAAAAGACAAGCATTCTACACAGCACACTAATGCTATCAACCTGGAACTGATTTGACAATGCGTGAGGTCACCATCTTGTAGTCTTCTTGCCAGGCAAAAACTGCACAGATTGATTGGCAGTGGCATTGCAGGAGGGAACAAAAATTTGATGCTTTTGTCATTGTGTTCAACCTAGGTTGAGCGGACATCTCAGTGCTGAAGTAATGTTGATTGATATAGCTTGGGCTGCAGATTTTTGTCCTGGTAGAATAGGGCAGCAAGAAAACCTTGCCCCGAAATGAAAGGGGACAGCGAGCAATACAATCCGGTACAATGATATTTTCTACAAGATACTTGTCATTTGCTAACTTGAAAGTTTTTATCACTGGAAACGAACAAACTAGTTCTCGTCTTTGCTCTGAGTGTTGTTTGATCATGACTGCATCATGATCTTGTATTAGAATCTTCTTATGTCACATTCCTCTGTTTACATGAACCATTCTTTAGCATCTTTAGCTGTGCAAGAACCTGAACCTGAACATGCAGAATCACCTGCTGTTGTGAGTTGTTACTTGGAGCAAACTTGCATCAACACATGTTATGCGCTTTGAACTAAGCGTTGTAATGACCCATAAGCCAAGAAATGACCATCACAAATGTCTAGAAACTAAAGTTGCTCTTTTTCAACATTTTTCATTTTTTTTCACAAGGTTCACAAATGAGATGACAGACCGATGATAGAAATTGGATGAGGGGAATGGAAGTACAATTGGCAGTTGTAACATATCTGCCGGTAAGTTTATTGTGCACCAAAATATCCAGAGTGCATTCCCTGTTTGATTGACCAAATTAATCCACCGGCACTGGTTCCATGGCTTCAGCCTCCTTTCTCAACTCATCAAACAGTGCAGACGACAAGTATCGCTCCCCAAGGCTTGGAAGAACAGTCTGTACCAATGGTTCACTGGTCAGTATTCTGAAATTTCTTCATGTCAACATTGTAAAGCAACGTAAAAGGATTCGATAACATACCACAATGAGTTTTCCTTTGTTTTCTGGCTTCTTTGCTAGTTCAAGAGCAGCAACAGTGTTGGCTCCTGATGATATCCCAACCTGCAAATAGTTAACTAGTTCAGCTTCTATTTAAAACAATATGCATCTATCTTTATTCAAAATTGGTGAAGTTCTAGATTTTGAATGTTTTATTAGGTCTTCCCAATGGCTTTCTTCTTCTTTAAGAGAACATTACTTATTATTTATCTCACTTACCAAAAGACCCTCCTTGACCGCTAATTCTCGAGCCATCTTAACAGCATCCTCACTTTTCACCTGTCATATATGCCCAATTCAATTAGCATTATATAGTTTTCATGATTTAAGAAGGGCACCGACTACAAATATTTTTAGCGTTACCTCAAGAACCTTTTCCATTACATCCATATCCAAAATATCTGGCTTAAACCCTACTCCATTTCCAGTGATGAGGTGAGGCCCTGCAATTAGGTTCCATAAACAATATGAACAGATATTAAAGCCATATGCATAGTGGGGAAATTAATTCTTTTATAGAATGCCAAAGCTCACCTGGCTTTCCACCATTCAGAACATTTGCTTCAGCAGGTTCAACTCCATAGATCTATAGTTTCCATGCATATCCATGAAATTTACAGCATGAGGTACTATAATACAAGTTCCAGAAACATCATCATACGATCATCTATTGTCTGGTCTGATACCTTTGCATTGGGGTTTTTCTCCTTGAGGTACTTGCCGACACCTGTGACAGTACCGCCACTCCCGATCCCCATGACAAAAATATCAACCTCTCCAAGTGTGTCCTCCCATATTTCTGGACCCGTTGTCTCATAGTGTACCTGCCAGAGATTCAGTCAGTAACTCTTAAGAAATGGCATCAACTCATACTAAGTACTACCTCTACAAAGTGAATCTCATGGCCAGATCAGGCAAAATTTTTAAAGAAGAAGAAAGGGAGAGTACCTTGACATTAGCAGGATTCTGAAACTGTTGAAGCATGTATGCACTAGGATGTTTCTCATAAAGCTCTGCTGCTTTTCTCACTGTCCCACCCATCCCTTTTGTTGGGTCGGTAAGGACCAGGTTTGCACCGAAGGCCCTCATGGTCACCCTCCTCTCAAGACTGGTGTATGAAGGCATCGTAAGAATGAGTTCGTACCCTTTTAGGGCAGCCATGAACGCCAAGCCAATGCCCATGTTTCCAGATGTGGGCTCGATCAGTGTGGTCTGTTGAACAAGTGATTTATTTAGTGTGTGTGTGTCATAAGTGTTATTTCATTTTGCTTAATGCTTTGCTAGAGGAGAAAAATGAAGTTTGAAGGGGGTTGTTTTTATGGTCAAATTTGTTATTTATTCTTATTTGTTTGGTAGATATTAATTTTACAGATAGTTTTTATAAACAGTTGTTGATAACTGACCTTTCCTGGAGTGATCAATCCCCTCTTTTCAGCATCTTCCATCATTGAAATTGCTGGTCTGGAACACAGCACACCAGAAAAGAGTAACAAGATCAGTCATTGAATCGTAGTTCCACAAGTTAATGGATCACTCTGATGAATTATTTGGCTCTTAAATTAGGCATCGCACAGTTAGCCATGCATGGTTTACATGCCAACATAACCGTTTGAAGTTTCTCGTGACACCAGTTAAAGCGGAGGATGCAGCAAGTATTTCAGTTGGAGAGCTTCAAGAGCATACCAGTTTGTAGAAAAAAATAAATAAATAAAACGGATTAGCAGTTGAAGATCGACTTTTGGGAAAGAATTATCAACATATATGTGGTCATATGGGTGGAGGTAACATATTAGCACTTCAGTGATTTTTTTTTTTTTCAAATATTATCCATAACTCTGTACTGCATACATACATCCACCTGCTTATTACGATATGCCATGACAATTGATTTGTTGAATTACTATATTACTGAACCAATGTATCAGACAGTGACAACTGACGAACCTTGAATTTTCTCTAAGTTACACATGCAGTCATTATCCTCTGTCCAGCGATTTCATCCGATTTTGAAAGTGATAGATGGACTGGCTTTCAAATGGGATGGAGAGAAAAAGAAAAGAAGCTGGTCTAATCTGGTGCGTGTAATCTTTGACTCTGAGGTCCCATGGTTCATTTTCCTTGACTTTTATGGGCAGCCAGGAGGAGCAGGACATTCATCCATCCCCAATTGCCATCATCTGCTGAAAACGATAAGATGTTGTTTTCTTTTCTCGCATCAAGCATGTACTCTTGGATGTTACTATCAGTTCTATTACTCCAGACACCATATGCTGGTCCCTCAATAAAAATCACTATCCTTCATTATTTTCATATTTAATTTCCCTTCCATATATTCATTCCTTATACTCCACCACAAGTTGGTCTATCCCTTTATCCATCCTTGCCCATTATCGTTTCTGGAAAATAACTCTACTCTAGACACCAATATGTGGTGTTAGTCTTAGTCTTGAAAACTAGTCACTTCCACTAAACGAAAAATGTGTCACTGCATGCTTTCGGAAAAAAAAGTCTTAAAAAGTAGTCTATGCATGTTTGTAGACACCAATATGTGGTGTTAGTCTTAGTCTTGAAAACTAGTCGCTTCCACTAAACGAAAAATGTGTCATTGCACGCTTTTGGAAAAAAAAAAGTCTTAAAAAGTAGTCTATGCATGTTTGTGATGGACCGAAGGTGCATCAGTCGTGAACCCTTGGAGCTGATCCATGAGGTTGTTTGCTTTCAGGGAAGTTTTATTATTGAGATTGAAAAAACTCCCTATAGGTCCTTGGAATCAAACAAGAGGGGACTTTTTTTGTTAAAAGTCTCTAAAAGTAGCTCCTAGAGGATTTTTTTTTTTTTCTAAAAGTGCAATGGCTTAAACAAATCCTAGACTAGTTAACCAAACAGGGCCATAGTTACCTGTTAAGATCCTATAAAACAGATTGAGATTTGGAAGGGGAGTCAATATATGTGTAGGAGAATGATCGATCAAACTAGAATTGGAGAATCCAAGTTATCCGATTGATATCTAAGAAAACAACTTTCGTATTGAATTGAACCTGTTTTTAAATCTTGATCCAATTGGGAAAGTGGAAACAAACATATATATATATCTGTATTTCAGACAGTTTTGAAATATGGATAATTTCAAAAATAAAAATCCTTGTAGAAATAAAAATGAATGTAATAATAGACGACGACGCATGCACTTGTACAAATTAAATTGGACTTGTGCTACCTGATAATAAAGATTAAAGAGTACGTCATCTCACACGTCACTCTCTCCATGCCCATGCTTGCTTTTGCTGGGACAGAGAGAAGATTTGCGATCCCATCTTGTTTAATTATTGGCCGGAAAAATTTGATATTATATATTTTTCCTGGACAGAAACTCTAGGAGTATACTCTACCAACTAATATTTTGCAAGGATCAAACCAACAAACCAACCGGCAAGCTCTGATCTCAGTGCTTGGGATGACAGCAGGCACATGACATATGAAAAACACAGTATAATTAAGGAAGGTGGGATCGATTGGGAGATCCGGAGATGGAGGACTAGTGGATCCTGACCTGTCTTTGACGCTGAAGGATGGCTGGAGGAACTCGAGCTTGGCAGCGATCCGGGCGCCGCATCCCTCCGTCACCTTGTTCAGGTACACCATGGGCGTCCGACCAATCAGCTGCAGTCCAGTGCAATTAATTAATCAGACAAAACCAAAGAATCTACCGTCACCAGTGGTGTGAACATACGTACTCCATACGCACGTACGCACAAGATATAATTAAGATATAATTAAGGCTAGCTTAGCTGTGGTCGATCGATCGATCATATCTGTGGACGAGAGAGAAATAGAGGAGGAGGACGCACCTGGGACGCCGAGTCCCTGATGTTGAGCCCGGGCTGGACGGCGGCGGCCGTGTGCTGCTGCTGCTCCTGGTGGTGGTGGGAGAAGAGCGAGGAGGCGGGCACCGCCGCCGCTGCTCCTCCTTGGTTGTGGCGGGGGAGGCCGGACAGGGGCGTGCTCCGGCGCCGCATCAGCCTGGCCAGCATCCTCTCCATTCTTGTACTAGTAGTTGCGAGGGGGAGGAGAGGAGAGTGTCAGCTCAGCGCGCTAGCTGATGATTGGGTGCCCAGCCACAGCCACAGCCACTGGTGCGTGTGTGGGTTTGGGAGGTGGAGGAGGAAGAGAGATCCAAGCCACAGGCAGGCAGGCCAGTCACCACACCAGTGCGTTGCCGTTGCCTTGGGTTGGGCTGCTAAAATAGCCAAGAGGGGCCGCCGGCCTGGGTCTCTGTCGTCTCTGATTTTGCTTTGGTTGGTGAGACGACGATATGGTCTTGTTTAGTTGGTAATTTTTTTTTTTTTTTTTTGCATTAATTGCATCAATGCGTTTGTCTCCATGAATGTGCCAGCAACTGGCAACAGTACGTCCTCTCCTCGTTTCGTTGGTGACCGCAAGCGCACCTTTTGCACAACCTCGCTCTGGTTGGGCGCTACGTACCAGCACGTGCAGGTGCAGGTGTGGTGCAACGCGCGCCCGGATGCAGATTTACCACGGCGGCCACGGCGCAAAGCGAAGGTGCTGCGCGACGAACAAACTTGGCACCGTATCTAAACGAACAAACTTTCTCACGTTTGCGAACGAGCTAAACAAGGTCCTATTAATTCTAGATTTGCTTTGCATTTGCATTAATTGCTGCTGCGTTTGTCTCCATGCGTGTGCCAGCAAGTGGCAACACTAGGTGCTCTCCTCGTTTCGTTGGTGACCGCAAGCGCACCTTTTGCACACCTCGCTCGTGGTTGTGGGCAGCTACGTACCAGCACGTGCAGGTGCAGGTGCATGTGGTGCAGGCGCGCGCGGATGCAGAAGATGCAGTGTACCACGGCGGCCACGCGCGCAAGCGAAGCTGCTGCGATGATGCGACGAACAAACTTGTCATTGCACAACCCGAAAAGGCACATGCAGGAACCCATCAGTCAGTAAAGTTTGTTTCATTTTTTTATGAAAGAACTGGAATATCCAGGACTAAAAAGATAGTAGTATTAATTTCTAAAACTTTTTTTTAAAAAATAAAATAATGGCTCTATAAAGATCCCCTACAGGTGATTATTGATTGAATAAAAACAAAGTACAAATTACAGACTTGAGGAAAAAGCGTGGTATAAAAAAAAATTCTATGGAACCCAAAGGCAAGCTCAAAACAAAGGAAGGCGACTCGTTGCCACATGAGCTGAAAGTGTCTAATTTAGAGAAAGAATCCATGCTTCAAAAAGTTGACAAAGCCCTGGCTTGACTCGATGCTTAAGCAGGAGCAGTTCTTGCTTGAAAATTTCTCTAGCTCTGGGGATTGATGGTTGAATACCCTCAAAGATGACCTTATTTCTTGAGGTCCAAATCAACCACCATCGACATGCATGCATTCACCATCGACTTCTATTATCTCTCTCGAGATGCACATATTTATGCGATATCTATTATCTCTCTCAGATGCTAACAAAGACAGCCCAAATCCATTTTCTCCATATTTTTGACACTCGTACTACATACTCATCTACCTCCAAAGCTTCATCACATGCATGGCGCGCTACGTACTAAAGTGGTCACTACGTATACACATTGTTTTCAAGTCTAGAGCTAGAAATGTGTCCGGGTGAGTTCGATCTGCTAAACGTGGTAGCAGGGCTTATTTAGTTTGACATTGCACAACCCGAAATGAAGCATGTGCTACTATACTAGAAGCATATATACGCCATCAGTCAGTAAAGTTTGTTTCATTGATACAATTAATATATTTTCTTGTTTGCAAGTTTTACAAATAATTTGGTTTGGTATGAGAATCCTATGCATTGGGGGGTTTGAAAACATCAAAATTTAATTAATCTGTGGTTTCTAAAAGATAGTATTAATTTCTAAAACAATGGTACTATTGGAGTTTCAGAATCTTTCATTCTATAAACCTTTTTTTTAAAAAAAAATAAAATAATCGTGCTCTATACTCTCACCCACTCTGCTATTTTTATATTAGCTGTGGGGCGAACTATACATAGCAATCATCGTCGTATATTCAGTTTCAACACAAAAATTAAAGTTATATTACAATTTTCAATGTTGCCGGCCGGCAAGCCATGTGCACCAAACGAACGTCCAAGCTAAACACTACTATTGTATGGCCACAAATACATCTTGTTATTATTATATCCAAAATACAATTTGAGAAGAAACAGTAGCCGGCCACTGACTTTTTATTATTAGCCAGCTTTGATAGAAACTGTAGCAAATGATTTCTTTATTCTCTTATATCATTTCCCAACAGATTGCTTATTTCCATTCCTAAAAAAAAAAAGCAGATTGCTTATTTCCAATCCCCTAAAAATATGTATAGACTTTGAAAGCAGGCAGACAACTTAATTTAATAATAATTGATTTATTCGGAGATCATCATTACTTAGGAACTTGCAGTTGGAGCCCTTCAGTTTATTTTCGTAATAGCAAATAAATTAATGGCAACAACATGGGTCATGGGTGTACCTACTCCCTCCGTCGTGAAATAAAGTGTATTCTGGCATTTGAAATTTGTCTTGAAATATAGTGCATCAGGGAATAAGAAGAAATATTTACTTAAATAAAATTCATGATTTATTTTGTGTATGAAAAATAATCCATATACTTGCCATATTTGTATAAAAATCAAAACTTCATCCTTTATTCATGGGGAATAATAAAATCAAATTTAAAAAATTTAGAAAGGTAAGCAACGGATACATGCGTTTATTGCACTCTCTCTTATTTTGTAGAACGATTTTAAGGAGGGAGAATGGGAGAAGAAAATAAATGTGTCTCTAATTAATTTTGGTTTGATTAATTGGTTTGGTCACCATCCTGTCCTTGCAAGTAAGTACAACAACAAGATTTATATACACGACGTAAGGAAACAAACATACAAAAATTTATCCATGTCTTAGGAGAGTAGGGCAAACAATACATAACGTGGCCGGCTAATCGAAGTCATGTGCGTCAAGCCAGAATGGTATCGATCCCTATCTTCAAACAAATCTTGATGCGTCCCGGCCTATTATTATACTATATATAAATACTCCATTATTACCTTTGTATATAATAGAAAAACAAATTATGTTTATCGTGCGGCCGGACTTGATTCATTGGTTTTCTTTTTTTTTTTTTTTATTTGAAGTGGATTTATTTACTTATTGGCCTGCATATATTTACGCATGATGATTGTGATTGATGGCTAATATGGTGGAGGTGGAATCTCATCATACCCAAGATTCCGTGACGAAAGATCTCATCAAATTTTGGAGTTACTATATACGTATACACGTACGATGCTGATGAAGATGGTTATGAGCTGGGTAATGATAAGCGGATTAGTCTGTTGTCATCACTGTCACTTTCTAATGATCGTGTTGTATCGTATCATGGCCACACCTGGATGGAATTACTTACATGTTGTTGCTGTTCCCCTGCGCACACACGCGTGGACTGGATCGAGGTAAGGTTGTTGGATCACAAATGAAACCCAACAAGAATCGTGGCATCATGCATCCTCCTCGATTGTACTGTAGTACGTGACAAGCAAAAGTACAATATGTGATGTGGGTTCGCACCGAAATAACACTTTTTTGTTTTTTTGTTTTGCTTACGTACGTACTGATGACCGTGCGCATTAGTGCCGTTCGCTTCCAATCCACGCCGGTTTGCAGCCGGCGGCGGGGGCATTTGCCTTTGTGGACCAACAGCTACCATTGCTGCCAGGTGACCTTTATTCTATTGCTCAACGGCAGATCTGGTTTCCAACGGCATCCACCGTCATGTTCAAACTAGTACTATTCTGTTGCACATACACTTGATTGTTGGGGACCGGCTAGCACGACGTTGTTTTAACAAGGGCTTGTCCGACCACAAATTAGTTGTGCTACGTTAGAAATTTTATTTGTTTGAATTGAAATAACCACATAAGACAATGAATCTCGATGCAACCGAACTTATTCCTCAAACCGCAAGACAAATGAATTAGGCAGTCACAACAGTCAGAAGTCCCCGAGGAACAGGCGTTGATGAATGGAATGAAGCAACATATATAATCAATCACCAGACTGCCACTGGGAGGGTACAAAACATGCTCAAAACGAATTAAATGTAAACTGGTTCAAATTCGGCATCAATACAACCACATCTGTATATGCACCTATTACACAGCTAATGTCGAATTAGTCATCCATGGTGTTCCCAGGAATAGTTTACAATTGAACGTGTACGCAGAATTTCAATTGGGCTCAGGGAAGCAGCAAGTTGGGTTGCACAAAATTCCAATTGGGCTCAGGGAAGCACCAAGTTGGGTCGGGCACAATTGGGGAGGCTCCAACGATCCACTAGCTTGCTAGCTTGTGGTATTTGAGTATCGATCAATATCTTCGGATGTCCTTTGGGGGCTTGAAATTGATGGGATGAGTCTCTGGCGTCGCTGTTAAGTCCTCTTTCCACATCTTTATGGTCTTATCCGCCTCGCAGGTCACAAGCCTTGATCCACTCACGTCATAGGACAGGGCATAAATGCATGCCTCACTCTCCAGTGATCCTGAAAATGGGGGAGACACCAGTAATGAGCATGACCATTTCCAATCGTATACTTTTCAACAGACACAACATAACATAATCTAGGTAACACCTAGATGATGGAATAGTTTGGCTAGATGCTATGGAGTAACCAAGAAGTCAGTGTCATAACAATTAGGCTAATTTAAGCCGCCAATAGCATTGCTGAAGCCATGGAGTAACCAAGTCAGTGTGATAACAATTAGGCTGATTTAAGCCGCCAATAGCATTTCTGAAACTACTTGCGTACTCAAGCACCTCTCATGACGAAAAACTTTGTGGAGACTCAAAACAGAGTTGCTAATATCCTATTATCATGATGCAATTTCGCAAAAATAAACAAATAAATAAATAAAATGATGCACATTAAAACTTACCGGGCTGGACTATAGTCTGATCTTGTTGAAAGTTATGGCCACTCTTCCAGTCCCAAAACCACAGGCTTCCATTATCCCCTGCACATAAGGTTTCAAATATTGAAAAGTTATTAATACACGCCATTCTGCACATCCCCATTGTCTCCACGACTTAGATTAGTTTGACAACTAATAATTTCACCCAAAAATGTTATACTATTTTTATTCAACCTTCCAAAACAAATGCAGACATGCTTCTGATACTTCCAATCAATACATTATTGTATTTAAAAACATTGTGAATCAAAGTTTCTTAATAAGGCCACATGTATGAACAAACATGACAATTTGTACAGTACATACGACATACCTCCTGTTGCCAAGACACCATCCTCATTTACAGCCATTGCATTGATAATTGTTTTCTGCTGCGACCTGAACATAATAAAGATGAGGTGTTTCAGTGGCATGTAAGCAGCAATTAGGAAGAGCCTAATGCAATGTCAAAGAGGGACTCAATGAGTTTCCTCTATATGTTACAAAGAATGTAGAATGTTTTTTTTTATCGAATCAGTAGGGGAATCCCCTACCTATGTTTTTGTTTTTCAATTAAATGAAAGAATGGAGTACAAAGATGGTTACAAAGAATGAAAGAATGCAGAATGTTGGAGGCACAAAATTTAAAAGCATCACTCATCCCAAGTTTACTCCCTGTTCATGTCAGGGAACTAGCAAAATGTGGAGATTCAAATTTAGTTATTATTGAAAAGGTAGGAAGGGAACAGTGTGGAAGTACAAAAGGCTGACAAGCATTTCATCACAACCAGCAAATGTATCAACTTATCAAGTAACTTAATCGCAAAAAAGGAGGTAAATTTTGGAAAATCACAGAAACGTCTGAGGTTTCTTGGCTCATGGTTCGTGGCACCCAACACCATGTATTGACATTGAAAAGGAAGTTCCTTCTGACATCATTATATGGCATATGTATTAATCCACAATGTATTCTGTTCCATGAAAAAAAATAGCGCTAAATTTTGGAAAATACAGCTAATAATAGCGGCTAGAAGCACTGTGGTTCGATGCCAAATAGCACGCTATGCCAAATGACATTTAAAAGGGCCGCTATTCGTTTTGACCAACCTCCCGCTAAATGGTATATAGCCTGCGATTTTTTTCATGGATTCTGTTACAATGTGAAAATGAAAATTAATTATATATGAAAGACTCACAGCATGTTGTGCAGAAATTCGCCTCTGGGAAGGCTAAACTTCTTTATGTTTTCTGCTGACGCTGATGCAAATGCTTTCCTGAAAAAGGGTTGCTATATAAAGGTCCATAACATTGTAGATAATATTGAAAATCAAATCATGGAAAAAAATTTACTCCTTTGGATGAAGCGCCATAGCTCGGACAGACTTTTTATGGTGTGTAAGGGTACACATAGTCCTCCCTGCAGGTGGAAACAACTGTAATAAAAATATATATGTAAAAACAGCAGTATACAGTGTTCCATTTGACAAATGAATTACCAGCTACAAGATCCCAGAATTTAATAGTTGTATCATGTGAACCAGTGACAACTTGAGGATCCTGAGACAAGAGAAAGCAAGAAAAAAGTTTTTTTTATGAACTGGAAGACAGAACAAATCAGAGTATTTGCCATAGCACAAATATACAATTAAAAATAGTGTAGCTTAAATGGTAAAACTGCTGATGGCATAGGAGTTATCAAGGTTGCTCATTTTCCTTTTATCATTGAACTTTAAACTATACTAAAACAACCAATTGCTAGTATTTTTAAGGAAGCAAAGTATCCATGGAACCGAGAGAGACACTGCTTCAAACAGTCCATTGGCTAATTATGATGGAGTGACTCCAAATCAAACCACATCATAAAATAAAGTGTATTGTTTGGCAGGGCTCAATATTGTGGCGACTTATCAATTTGACGGGTGAAAATGCATTCTTACCGTAGGCCGAGCGAACACTGAACAGACAGTGTTGTCATGCCCTGTTAAAGCAGAAACATGTGCTTTTGTTCTGATGTCCCACACCTATAACACAAGAACAACCAAATGAGCATTGTATACGGTGAGATTTTTTTTCTTAAGGTGCAATTGCAAGAGGGATCCATACCCTGCAAACTGAATCTCGACCACCAGTCAATAAGATATCAATTGTTGGATGGAGAGCTAGGCAGTAAACACCACTCAGATGCCCATGGTAAGACCTAATAACCTTTAACATAGAATACAGATCAGATGTCAAGAAGTCAAAATGTCACACAAAATACGGCATACTTAAAGTAAAAGTGTAAAACCAACCTTGTTTTGTTCAAGATCCCAACATTTTACTTGTTTGTCATCACCAGCAGAAAATAAATAAGTGTGACGCTGGCTGACAGCAAGTCCTACAGTAATCAGCAGTACATTCATCAGTTACTAAAGTTTTACACTGGGGCTCAAATCTTAGTGTAAGAATGTTGAGTAGATCTTGCTCACAAAAAGAAAGACAAACTTACCACGAATTTGTTCAATGTGACCAGTCAGTGTAAGCTTCAGGGTTCCTGATGCAAGATCCCATATCTACAGCAAGACACGAGTTGCAGGACGAATAAGCATACAAGAAAGTATAGTGACAAAATTGAACTGTTGGCTTAACATTACACTACGTAGAAAACAGGAGGGGGAGATAATCAATTGCATTGAATTCATACAAGATGCTCTTGCAAAAAAAAAAAAAAAAAAAAAAAAAAAAAGGAGACAAGGGCCAAGGTATGCAACATAAAGAAATATACAAATAGGGTCATCCTGATTACTAGAAGATTGAAAGCCAAATAATACTAGGATGCATGACCATAAGGAACGGCTGGTACATATGCCACTATCTCCCATGTGTCAGGTGTGGAACGCAATTGGGAGCCAACCCTTTTACTGGTCATCATGCCTAAAGCCAATTTATATAATCCACCCAAAGAGTAGATTATCAGATTCACAATATTAGGTGTATAACTAAATATATATGGCGACAGATGTTACAAAGCTCTAGTATCGAAGTGTAATCATTTTGTCAACTTCTAATAGACTAACAAAGTGCAAAGAGAAGGGAAATGGAAATTTCAGTTCCTAACATATGTGACAATTGTGGCCTCACAAAATAGCACTGTCAGTGACATGTGGGTGTAGATGAACATGAGTTTAACAGACTGAAACCCCCCCAAAGAGAATAAAATCATGTCAAGAAATCGGAGTTGTTTCAGTTGAACAGAACAGATAGAGAAAATCTCAAGAGAAAAATATAATGACAAGAGAAAACCTCAAGAGAATAAGATAATGACAAGAACAGAGTTATTTCAGTTTGCGTGTAGGACAAATGAAAATTACCTTTATTGTCCTATCAGCAGAACCAGTGCAGAACCATTCATTCCCTGGATCAAATGCAATAGATCGAACCCATCCCAAGTGACCACTGATGACCTGCATAATTTAAAGTTCAAGACCTAATTTGTGGAACAAAATTAAAACTGTCTTTTAATCCATGAGAACCAGAATGCTACCATAAACCAATCTTCTATCATACTTAATAAATCACACATGCAAAAAGAAGATGGGGGATCAGTGGTTTTGGCTGACAATGGTTAGCTGGATGTTAAAAGTACATGCAAGTGCAGTATATAGTCTTCGATCATGAATACTGAAACACAATGAAGCATTTGTGCTGACTGCTCGCTAATGTGCAAACCATTTAAATAAAGAACTCAGAAAGGTACCACATACTGGAAAGAGACAGTACCCGATAGTTCTTCCAAGGAGCATGCCATACAGGCCGTGGCCATCTACTAGGTATCCTTTCCATAAGTGCAGATGTTGAAAATCTGGAAGATATCCCAAAGATATCAGCACTTTGCAAAGTGAGTGGTAAATTTTATAAACTCCTCCATCAAAAAAAAAAAAAAAAAAAAAAAATTCTGAATGACCAGAAATCAAGTGGACTTGCTTGTGTTCTTGAGAGCTTAAAAAGCATTTTTTTATACAAAACTATTGGTGCACATGCACATACAATAACAAAGTAATTTTGGTAACCCATAATTTTGGAATGCCCTAGACCCTAAACCATACAGCAGTTGCATTTCTGATAGTAAGGAAGCGCTGGTCTTTGTTAAGAAGCTTTATAATTTTTGGATTAGGCCACGCCAAGGGCTATCAGGAAGTTGCACAATGATACACTACCACATAAGGTACCCAGAACATTTTCCAGTACAAGTACACCAAATTTGCATAAGAATCAATGTATCATAGCCACAACACTTAGCATAGCCGCAACCCAAAATATATTCATGTATCCTTTTTAGCTCTTTGGTACAGATAGAAGTCATGAAAGTACCTAAAGTTACTAAATAATAATTGATTCTATTTACACAATTATGCACTAGAAAATTTACGAGGGCAAAAAGTCACAATATACAAATAAATAAATAAATACAGATGATCCATGCAAGCAAAAGGGGATAAGGGACGCACGGGAGTCATAAAAGGTGCCATGACTCATCAAACTAACCACAACATGAAAACTATTGTAGCACAGCGTATAACTAACTACAAAACAAGTACTTATACAAAAAAAAAAACTAAACAACAGCAAGAAGGTTGAAGCACTAGATTTTACAGCCTTTATAGCACCATAAAATAAACAGGGATGTTCTAATGCAATAGATACATCAAGAAACAATTGCTGATATCAAGCCATGAAGCACAACAGTGTTATCAATAGAATAAATACAAGTACAAGGGAATAAACCTGTCAGATGATCCAGGAATTGACAGAGTTGTATTTTTGCCAGGTATGGTAGACTCACTGAACAAACATCATATGGAGAAAATAGTTAATAAAAAAAACAGCATTAACTAATTAATAACAAGCAACATTATGTGAATGCACTTACGGTGCTTTTGGCAGCATAAGTGGCACAGGGACAATGGCATTACTACTGCCTTCTCTGTGACCATCTTTTGTATCTTTTGTTCCTGACAAGATAATTGCAAGTTAGATAATGAAATCCAAAAAAGAAAAAAATGTGCACAGCTAGTAAACTAATTTGTCTGAACTTTTTAGCTTAAATTATCAGGATGGATGACAATCCATGAAGGGCTTGCAAAATACTAAACTAATTTTATGGAGTCACTGTGGAGATCAAGTCCAGAATGATGGAAATACCAGATTTTGGTTAGGCACTTGGCTAGAAATATCAATCCTCTAAACATTTATAGTTTGGTCCTGTCCTGATATAAAGTAGATGTAGGGCACTGAATCCTGTACAGGTCAGGACTTTTCCGGGGAAAATGAGCTGCATGACTAGGAATAATAGAACTTGATATCCAACTTTCTCCAAAGAAAGATTGGGTGAAACAAATCTAAAAATGTATGATTGTAATAGTACTTTATATGTTCCTATGTGCTCTGGAGGCATGGTTACTCATAGGATTTCTAGAAGTCTATGAGTAACTTAATATCAACCAATCAATATTTCTGTGAAGCCCATGAAAATTCCAGTACTGCTGCTAGCTTATACCAACCAACCAAAAATAAGGTAAACTCATGAAAATTCCAGTACTGCTGCTAGCTTATACCATTCTAAACGATCTAGAAAGTTTTCTCCTCCATTGAACAGCAAAACAGAAGTATGATTTCTGTGACAACGCGGAAGAAGAAAAGAGCGAAGCTAACCTGGCAGTGCCAACGCCGTCGACGAAGACGGCGGCGCAGAACCCTTGCCCTGCCCTCCACGCCCTTGCTCCGGCGGCAGGTCCTTCACCGCGCCATACTCCGCCCTCACTTTGCACCCGGTACGAATCCTCTTGCTGCGCCGCCCACCACCACCGCAGCGAGACCAACGGAATGCGCACGCAGTCAGAATCCCCGCTAGGGTTTTGTGCCTCCCGAGGAAAATAAAGAGGGTTACCTCTCGTCGTCGGGCGTGAAAAGGAGGGCGTGCGCCGGGGCGAAGAGGTCCAGGGAGCGCTTCAGCGACCGGAGGCTCAGCTTCTTCAGCGACTGCGGCTCCACCGGGGGCCCGTCCGCCGATGTCGTCGCCATCGCCGCCGCTGCTTCACACGGCGAGCCGAACAGCTTCAGTTTCGTTTTGTTTCTTTCGCGTTGCAGTGCAGTCGCAGCAGCGAAGGCGGTCTTAGGCTGGGCTGATTTGAAATGGGCCTAGGCCCATTGGGCCCAGCAGTGTGATGATACTACAGCTCGGCCCAACGATTTCCTTCTGCAAACCCTACTCCGACTTGGATCCGTCACTCCACCCTCGTCGCGCCGCCGCCGCCGCCTGCTGCGTCCCTGGCCAGCCGCTCGGCCCCGTGGTCTCCTAGCCACAGGTTGGGCGCCTCCTCCTCCTCTTCCCCCTTCTCCTCCTCTTCCTGTGTTTTTCTTATTAGATACGCTGATATTTAGTTTATTATTCGAATTCTTGAATCTAAACGAATGCATTGATGAATGAACTGGTTGGTTTGATCCAAAGATGAGATGCCCCCTCTATAATTTCGGTTCTATATATAAGCTGTCATGCTTTGGGGAATGGCGATGTCTTCCATGAACCGACTGCTGGAAGACATGAGGATGAGAGGCTTATTGTTCTTGTGCTCTGTACCCAGTACCTTGCAAACACGCTGTTTCATGGCCTGATCTCTTTTTTCATCCTGCTTAAATTGAAAAAATAAAGTAACATGTATGAACTAAATACTTAAGGTTCAGCTCCCTCCATGTGTTGGCTACCATAAATTTTCTCTTGTTGTAGCCTACATATCTGACACCATTTTTTGCATCGAGTGATGATCTTAGTATGCATTTTGATTCTGTGGGCGACACCGTTCTGCTGAGACCAAGGCTGATTAAGTTTTGTAGATCATGTTGTGATTGATTTTCTGGCATGGCAGATTCATCATATAATCTTCTTTATGCTTCCTATCCTATATAACTAGGTCAGTGCCCTGTCAATATGTCCAAACAATTGCATAACAGATCAAAAATGTTGTCTTCTTTGTAGATGGTTTTATCTATTCACTTGAAGTGGAATGGCAACTAATGTGCAGGGATACTCCACTAGCTATTGTGAGCAGGAGAGATTCCTAGTTCTTCTCCATATTAAATATTCAACTCTGCCTTGGATGCTATACTTGTTTCTTTCTCATTCTTTAAAGCTCGTAACATTCTTATGCAAACCAATTCACGCCTTCTTTGCCCCTTTTTCCTATAGTCTGTCCTACTGTTTGCATCCTTGTTTTAAGCACCCATGTTGTGTTACCAATTCACTGATGTGCTACCAATTTACTAATTCTTTGTTACCCCCTGTTAACTTGCAGCAGAGAGACTAGAAGTCATGGTGATACCTCCACCGGAAAGGGCAGCTAGAGTCACCCGTTTCCTCAAGCCATACCTGTTGAGGATGCATTTCACAAACAAGTATGTGTCTGCTCAGGTCATCCACACCCCAACATCAACGGTTGCGTGTTCTGCAAGCTCACAGGAGAAGCTGCTGAGACCAAACATGGAGTCGACACGTGACGTCGCAGCGGCTGCGAAGATTGGAAAGTTGCTTGGTGAACGCCTGCTCCTCAAGGGAATACCTGCAGTGTCCATCCACATGAAGAGAGAACAAAAATACCATGGGAAAGTGAAGGCCGTTATAGATTCAGTGAGAGAAGCTGGAGTCAAATTGTTATGATTGTGTTGTTGAAAACATTGAATAGCATTTGTGCAAATGACTGAGCTGTAATTCTGAAGTGTTGATCAATGCAAAAATGGCTGGAACGTTGTTGTTTAGAAATTCAGAGCCAAATGGGACATGTTGTAGGTCAATAAAAGTATTCTGTTTGGACTGGGTGCCTTTTTTTTTTTTTCTTTTGTGTGTGGATGGACCACGAATGTTATCTATCATAATATATCACTATCATCATTTGTCAGGCAACTATGGACTCCTGACGATGCTATGTTTTGAAGATGCCATATCTGGTTATATGCAATTCTTACTTTATTTCATAATAACGATGGTCATGTTGAGCTAATGGACTTGTGTATGGTGGCAGATTTGATCCGTGTAATTATGTAGATATGAGACTCACTGTCGTGCTGAGGTCACAAATCTAATTTTTGCATGGTACTTGTGTTAACCGTGATTACCCTGTTATGGTGGCAGATTTGATTGATGCACTTATGGTAGACAACGTCGAACCACCAGCTTATTCTTGATAAGAGAAATAAGCACTCTTGCAAACACAGTCCACCAACTAGTGAAGAAGCAACAAATCCTTGATGATCCATATTACAGCAGGAACAACTTGAAGTGGAATTGAAAACCACAACCCATGACGCATGACAGGTTGGCACCCCTGAGCCTACACAAAAATAATACATCAATAATAAGGTCCCCAAGGTATAATGCATGACAAAATACATAATACGTGAAGTGAACAGGAAAAAAACTGACAACACATGTATGTAGAGCACATAAAGCAGTATACATACATACCTGGATAAATGATATATGTGTGTCTTTACCGAAGAACCGTGGTCCTGAGGAAGCGTTTCTTGTAGTAGGCCGACGAATAGCACGGCTCGTAGAGTGATGGATCGTGTCCGGCCTGCAGTCCATCCCACTCTAGCTTCGTCCACCAGTCTTCCTCGCAGTGCACGACTGGCCGGCGGTGGCTGATCATTGGGAGGCGCCTGAGGCCCCAGCAGCTCTTGATCCTGACACTCTCGAGCATGGGTGCAGTCATCTTGGCCTCGCAGATCTTTTTGCAGACCGAATAGATCATGCAGGAGGATGTGCTTCAGATTGGGGAATTCCTTCACCAGATCAGCTTCTCTATATTGTTGAGGCATGTTGACATCATCCCATGGGAAGACCTACCTAAGATCACCGCACTCAGTGATGTGGAGAGTATCCAATCTGGGCAAGTGTGTGTACCGTGACAATGGGAGGACAAACTTGAGCCTTGCACACCTGTGCAAATGTATGCTCTCTAGTGCTTGAAAGCTTCTGCCGTAGTCATCAATTGATCCTTTGCTCCAAATGCAGGCAGCTACAGGGAGGTCTGACGCCCAAATGGTTTCCAGAAAGGAAAAGTATAAGGGTGCAACTTACTTTGGTAAGAGCCAAAAACTGCCTGTAACTTTGAGCAACTCTCTACACGACACCATTTGAGTTGTTCAAAGTTTTGGAATCTTGAAGATTTGGGTGTGACATCAAGGATGCATAAATTATCATGCACATGCAAGGAGTCAATTCTTTTCAGTATCACATATTCAATGGCCTGGATTCCCATGTCGCTCTCCACATCTGTGAGGCTAATACCCTCACCAATTTCCATATGGCGATCCAAGGGTGGATGCCATTTCATCTCATTATTATCAGAAGCAGAGACCACCTCAAGCAAGGCATCACTACTGTAGCAGCATGGTTTGGGGATAACCTTATCCTTGTTTGGCCCCTTAGATTTGCTGCTACTACCAGCAGGTGGTATGTGCAGCTCCAGATAAAGACTTCTAGTTATCATGTCCTTTCCATATACATCTCCTTTGATTACCAAGGATTGAATGAACCTTGCATCTCCTATGACAACATAATTTCTTTTTTGGATGTGTGAGGGGTCAAAGACAGAGTAACAGAGACGTGTGTCAATACATAGCATTTCCAGTTGCCTTGTTTCTTCCCACCAAAGTATTACACGTAGCTGCTTGCAGCCCACCAGGAACACCTTCTTTAGGCCTTGCACCTGCACAACCTTATCACTGAGGTCAACTCTTTTGATTGATGTGCCTGATAGGTTGAGCTCCTCAAGGCCTGGCAGTTGTCCATGCAACAAGAAACTCTTTAAACGTGCACAACCAGACAAAGATATCTTGGAAAGTTTGTCCGACCTTGCATCTAAGCTGAATGTTTCAAGTGCCGGAGGTAGTCCTTCTGGGCCTACATGATGCAATGCAACACAACCATCTAGGACCAGAGTTCTTAGGCAAGTTGTAGAAGACAAGCTTGGCAAAACTTGTATGGTATTGTTACCAGACAGATCGAGGAGGTCCAACTTCTCCATATTTGTGAATTCATCTTCTTTGCCTGTCTCCCATGAACTGGTAGGGTCGATTACTCGAAGCTTGCGAAGGTTCTGCAATTGTCTCCAAGCAAGGTGGCTGCGCCAGATACTTCCCTTCTTTATATGAACCTCCCTAATGTTTGATGCCTTCTGTTCCCTAGGATCTTGTGATAGATCAAACTTCCAATCAGTGTGGCTTATATCCAGCACCCATAGGTTCTCAAAAACTTCTATTATTGATCTCCCTTGCTTGTCCTCCTCTTCCTTCCCTTGATCTTCACAGTGGTCTAGTCCAAGGAATCTTAGGCTACGGCAACAACGGAAAGGAGGCGAATAAAAGCTGAATCTGCATCCAGAGAGCTTCAACACTCGCAGTCTTTCCGACTGTTGAAACATTTCATGAGGTAAAGTTGTGTCTATCTTGTCTTTGAAAACAAGGAAAAATGATGTTAAATTCTGAGATAGCATTGTTAAGTTTTCCTTTTCTCCACCATCAGATGTATAGGTGACTGACTTCCAAACATCTCTGTATTCATGACCGCTAAACCTTACTGGATGAGAGGAAAATTCCATTCTTTGCATTTGTTTATGGAGAGCGGCGGAAACCGCCCAGGATTCATCATCATCTAACTGACCTCCTTGTCCGATAATGCCATCGCAAACCCAATAGTTGGAAGCATGGGTAGCCCAATTGTAGTCCATGGTATTGCCACCCATTTCATGCAACCACAAGATATATGTGATACACCTTGCAGCTATTTTTGGGTTGATGCTCTGCTTAGGTTGCATGTGCTTGACAACTCCTATAGCCTCTTCCAATATTAGTTGAGCTGTGTCTGTGTCATCATCGAACGACCAACTAATATTCTCATAGATACAGAGATGTGAACTGTCCACCTTTCTCTTTTGTTTCTGGGTTGACCCGGAGCCTTCCTGTGAAGGTCCACAGTACTTTATTCATTCTCTTACTAAACCCGTCATGCCTAGGGAAGCCCAAATCTGCTATGTCAATTGTATTGTCGCTTCCATTGTGAAAAACACTAAACAATTAAGGTCCCTAATGGTTTCATAGATTTCCTCGGCAACCTCTGGTATCTCAGCTCGAGAGCCTTTATCTACCCCGCTGAAATCGTCCTCCAAGTCTTGCCTATCAAAAGCAGCCATTAGACTCTGAGGAAGCTTGAGTTGGTCAACGATTTCCCTTTGGAGTGCCCTTGGGCTCTTCCACCTGGAGCAGTCAATGTGGATGATCCTATCAAATTTGTTCCTCAGAGATGGTCGAGGGTGCTCTGCTATCGCTGTGAGCACAACAGAAGCAGCCAGTCCATCCCATCCATCGAAGTAGATGGCCTTGTGTGCATTCCTTCCAGTATCCTCCAAGTAAGGGATTATTTGTTCTACTGCTACCTGGACACTGTACCCACCAAATTCCTGCATTATTAAATTATTTGATGTCAATTAATTAGTTGGGAACACAAACGTACTAGTATAATATACATACGTATCGCTGGTAGATACACGCCACGTGTGTATCGTAAACGTATACGGAGACGCGAGATGCCTCTTGCCATGCGTACGTACGATTTCGAAAATGTTACGCAGCAGGCGTCTGGCCTAATAATCCTCAAAAATAACCAACTGTCTGTGAAAATTGAACAAGCGCAAAACAAATCATCTTAGCTTGAAGCGAGTTGATTCGTCCGTTTGCATATATGGTCAAAACAAATCGTCTTGTTTGTCCCGTCGGTCCTTCCTTCGTCTAATAATAATGTCTCCGCTATATTGTATATCGACTATCGAATTTAAAAACAAAATTAAAGGAGATGTTTTAATAATTTAACGAAAGATTGAGATAAATAACGATTTGCTTGTATCTGCAACTAACATGTCTTCCGAACTTTGCGCTACTAATACATTATTAAAATATAATTTAGTGTTTCTAGCCCTACTGTACGGTGCAATTGTGATTTTGTTTTTACTTTTTAACTTTGTCATTTTGTCCTCGACAGTCCTACTCTACGGGATTAATTTACAGTTGCAGCGGCTTTTGCGGTCGGTAAAATCTAGCATTGCATAAATTGACCGTTATATAGAAACTACAGGAAGGGGGAAAAAATAAACAAGCCTATGTATGGGAATATAGAGTCTGCATAGTGATCCATCGCCCCACCCTCCACCAGCCTGCCGCAAGCCACTCCGGCGCCGACAGCCACCTCAGCCCCCCAGGGCCCAGGTAAGCACCTCTCTCCTGCGGCCCGCCCCTTCTTCCCCGCTTCCGTCGGCAGGTCCAAGGCCGAGCGGTGGGGTGAGGGCTACTTCGAGGACGCCTCTGTGGATACAGGATCACCAAAGAACTCTACCGAGTTGTACGCAGGGTTCTATCCAAGCCTGCGCGCCACAAACAACTCCAAGTAAGGCAATGAAAGCATAGCTACGGTGACTTTGTTGTAACTAGGATAGAACACTAGTCGTTACCTTGTAAAGGGTTTGGGTGTTCGGTTCCTCTACGCATAAACCCTCTCTCAGATCCGACTAGGAACGAAGCGAAGTTCCTTGGCCCCTTGGACTATAAAAAGGCGGCCAAGGAACACCTCAGAGGAGAGCGAGCACGCACATACAGCCAGACACAAGCTTGGCCACGATTGCCGCATGTAAAGCTTCACCCGGCCGATTCTCGGCTAACCCCATCAATCAAAAACAGGCTCACGCCGACTGGACGTAAAGGTCTTTTCGATCCTTGATCGAGGGCCCAACCAAGATAAAAACCCCGCTCTCCATGTCACCGGGCGCAAGAACAAACCGCCGGGCTCCGGGTTCGCCGAGGCCCGAACAACCGCCTCGGGTTCACCCGCGGGTGCCTCTGGGTAAAAACATCGACAACCGGGCGCGCGGGTAAAGGCTCTCGTCGAATTTCAGCACGAGAGTCCGGGGACCACGACATCATGGGTACATCGACGAGGAAGACGATCATCTTCGGTTCATGGGCTTGCGAGATCGACGGCGGCGCGAAACCTGAAGCCGCACCATCAAGGATTTCGAGACCGAAGAACTAGAACTTCGTCGAGAAGCTCCAAAGCCCGACGATTGTCGGCCGCCGAAGACCGAGAACAAACTCGAAACTTGCTCGGGAACCAACACGGAAGGGCCCAAACCCGAAACCAGCTCGGGAAGGTAGACAACCGTGGCTCGAAAGTGCGAACTCCCGAAGCAACTCGGCACGACTCCAACTCCGCTTGATAAGGGAAGCTACCCAACTCGGAAACTTTTTTCAACCAATACCTTTCCAACTCGGAGAAAGGACGCAAGTTCGATATAACCCCCGACATCACCCGTATTACCTTTTCAATTTCCTACAGATTACACAACGCTAAACACATGCGTATTCGAGAGCGCCGTGACTACTCAAGAGAAGACCGGAGATTCCTTTAGAGGGCGCAAAGAGGGCTCATATTGACAAGAACCCCGTGAGGAGTGCATAATCCACTAGCCAAGAACCCTCAACTGGGCCGGTCGCCACCCAACGGGACAAACGTGGAGGTCCATCATCATAAGGTCCATCCCAGCGGAAAGAGTGGTGACCTAAAGTTACAATTTGCAAAGGAAGTCTTCATGGTGGCTACAAACAGACTCCGCTTAACCGGGCCCGTAGGCCCCGACATCGTTCATCGACGAAGGCCTATCCAACATCTCTACGGATTAAAAGAACCCCTCGACGACGAAGGAGAACACCAACGCCAAGAAAGGCTAAGAAGAAACAAGTGAAGGGAGGACGCCGGATCGGGCGACGCGCGATGCAAGCTCGAACAAATATCAAGCCGATCTACATGAATACGAGAGGCTGAAATCGAAAGAGAAGTTGAGGACGATCGTGAGGGCAACCCGAGAGACTACAAGGGTTGATTGACCTCAAGACCGCCCACAATGCGAATAACGAGGAGAGACTCATCAAGGAGGCATTGCAAGGCTATCCGAGAAAGAGACCCCCGTGACATCACGGAAGGCAAACAGCTCTCATGTTCCAAGAAGTCGATCCAACGCCTTTGAAAGGTCGGGAAGGCCAGAGGGTTCCAACAACCTGTGCCACCCGAGGGGATGGCATGACAAAGCACTTAGACCCCCAAGGGAAAGCCCCGCACCAAGACTAAGCCCGACGAGGAAGAAGTCACAGAATCAACATATCGACCTATCGAACCCATCCAAGAGGAGGAAGAACCTCGGGAGGATTTGAAGAAAGAACGACGGAAAGCTACGACAGTTTCCTTGCTTCGCCAAAAGATTGCAAGAAGTCAAGCTACCCCCCGGGTTCAAGCCTTCAAACCATTCAAAATACGATGGGAAAAAGCAGAGCCCGCACAATGGCTCGAAGTCTACTCACAATCCATTGAGCCGGCCGGAGGAGATGATGACGCAAAAAGCCGTCTTCTTTCCCATGGCCCTAGAGGCTCTACCGCCCAATGGTTCGACAAGATCGAAGAGGGCTCAATCCGACATCGGGAAGACTTACGTAAAAGCATTCTCAGTGAGCAACCGAGGAATCATCACCCATCCTATTACTCAGCCGAGTTGAAAAGCCTCAAGCGTAAGCGAGGAGAATCTCGAGAGATTACTACCTAAGATTCGGGGAGATGAGGTCCTAAGTACACGACATCACTGAAAGAGAAGTGATAGACGCCTTCGGCAATGGAATTTTCTCAAGATGGCAGTTCTCAGATTTCTACAAAGACAACCCTCGAGGACTAACGAAAGCAGTTCAAGCTTACCGTCGAGAAGATGATCGGAGCCGGAAGAAAGAACTCAAGATCGCTTTCCGTAAAGAAAGAACTCGGAAGCCCGAAGAAAGATCGTAACAACTCTCAACAAAGAAAAGAAGCGAGGGACCATAATATCGTACCGCAATGGCGGAGAAATCAAAGAAACCTTACAAACAGAGGTTCAACAACAACAACAATGACGACGGGGAATGTAGCAACATCAAGCTAGAAGATCTACCCCCTCAGATCTACCACCTCCGAGCTCCGCGACACGCCGGAAATTGCACCACGTTCGTGAGAAGTACAAGGGAGGAAACAACTCTACCGAAAAAGGAAACAATCAAGAAAAACAGAGAAGAGGCCATTGTGGAGCCAAAGACGTGGTATTTCAAAGCAACGAGATCCTTGAACGCCATATTCTCCGAGTACCGGATCAAAGAGCAAGAGACAAGACAAGCTAGCACTGGATCAATCATGGCAAGAGAACCCGCAAGCATTCACGCTACCTCAATTGGTCCCAATATCCACCCGTTCAACAGGAGGATCAATGGACAAGTGTGGGCAACGCCGCCTATATCCTTTGGTGCTAGAACCCACAATTGCCGGAGTGACCGTTACCAAGGTATTGATCGACGGAGGAGCTGGATTAAACATCATATTCTCGTAAAACACCGGACAAGATGGGACTCCGACCTCTCCGACTTATCGCTCCTTCGAGCACCCCTTTCTATGGAATAGTACCCGGACGAGCAGCTATACCGGTTGGACAAGTCACCTTGCCGGTTACATTTGGATCTCCATCAAACTACCGGACGGAGTACATCAAGTTTGAAGTAGCGAGATCTCGAGTCACCATACCACGCCATTATGGGAAGACCGCTATTGCAAAGTTCATGGCTATTTCACACTACCCGTATCTTCTACTAAAGATGCCAAACACCTTTTGGGGTTCTTTCCATCAAAGGAGACCTCAAGAAAGCTTTCGAAAGTGTGACGTACAAGCCGCGGAAATTGCAAACAAGATAGGGGAGCTCTTGGAGAAAAAAGGAACTCAACCGGATGGCGCAGAGGATACAAACCCGTAAGAACTCGATATACCGGCCAAGAAGCAAGCAATTCTCGATTCCACCGTAAGAGGCCGACATCAAGCACATTGATCTACAAACAAAGCGATCCATCCAAGACGGCGATCATCAGCGCCCACCTATCTCCAAAATAGGAATTCGCGCCACTAGCTTCCTAAGGCAACACAAAGATATATTTGCCCGGAAACCGGCCAGACATGCCCGGGCGTACCAAGGAGCCGGCCGAAAGCACGAATTGACATCAATATGGGATTCAAACCCATCAAGCAAAGACTAAGAAGGTTTTCACCGTAAAATGAAAGAAGCCATCAAAAAGGAGATTGCAAAATTACTCGCAGCTAGATTCATCGGAGAAATCCTACATCCCGATCGGGCTAGCCAACCCGGTTACGGTTCAAAAGAAGAACACCTCGATTGGCGAATGTGTGTGGACTACACAGATCTGAATAAGCATTGCCCTAAGGACCCCTTCGGGCTACCAAGGATTGACCAAATAGTGGACTCCACAACAGGATCAGCCCCTACTATCATTCTTGGATTGCTACTCGGGATATCACCGGATTGCATCGAAGAAAGAAGATCGAGCAAGACCTCTTTCATCACCCCTTCGGTGCCTCATCGCTACAAAACAATGTCCTTCGGATTGAAGAACGCCGAGCAACGTATCAAAGAGCCGATACGCACTTGTTTGGGAGAGCAGATTGGCAAAAATGCCCAAGCTTACGTGAGACGACGTGGTGGTGAAGACTAGAGAACCGTAAAACTCGATTCAAGATCCGGAAGAGACTTTCAAGAACCTCAACAAGTGGAAGTGGAAGCTCAACCCAACAAAATACGCCTTTGGAGTGCCTTCGGGACAGCATCGGATTCTTGGTCGCCAAAGAAGAGGCATTGAAGCCAGCACCAAGCGGATCAAGGCCATCAACGAGATGACACAACCCCGAAGTATCAAGGACGCCCGTAAGCTCACGGGGTGCATGGCGGCACTCAACAGATTCATATCCAAGCTTGGAGAGAAAGGGCTACCCTTCTTCAAACTTATCAAGACAAAAGGAGAATTCAAATGGATGGAGGAGAGGTCGACAAAGCGTTTGAAGAACTCAAGCAAGTACCTTACAATAGCTCCCGGTCTAACACCTCCAAAGGATCAAGAAGAACTACTGGCGTACATATAAAGAACAAGTACAAGTGGTCAGCAAAGAATCATCGTGGAAAGAGAAGAGCCCGAGCAACCCAACAAGGTCCAGAGGCCAGTTTACTACGTGAGCGAGGTTCTATCTGAGTCCAAGGCTCGGTACCCTCACGTACAAAAACTACTCTACACCATACTGATCACATCAAGGAAGCTACGACACTACCGACAAATACAAAGATAACAAAGGGTAACCGACTCACCAATCGGGTGACATCCCGAGGAACGTAGATTCAACGGGCCGAATATCAAAAATGGGCGTGGAACTCGAGCACCGAATCTAGAGTTCACCCCAAGAAGAGCAATCAAATCCCAAGCGCTACCGGATTTCATAGCGTAATGGACGGAGCTCCAACAACCCATATCCGACGACATCAAGAAACATTGGAACATGTACCGATGGATCGTTGAAGCTAGGGGAGCCGGAGCCGGGATTTTATTCATATCTCTAGAAGGAAGACAACTCAAGTACGTACGCAGATCATGTGGCAAGCTACAAAACAACGAGGCGTAGTATGAAGCACTCATCCATGGCCTCAAGATAGCAAGAACTCGGGAATCAAGAGACTACAAGTATACAAGAACTCCTACGGGTTGTCATCAATCAAGTCAACAAGGACTGGGACCGCACAAAGGACAATATGAGCCTCTATTGCTGTATAACATAAGCTGGAAAAGAACTTCCAAGGCCTTGAGATCCTACACGTGCTCAGAGATGCGAATGTGGCGGCCAGACGTGCTAGCCAAACTTCGGATCCGACCAGCCCAAGTCCCACCAGAGTATTCGTCGAAGAGCTCTCAAAACCATCTATCAAGGAGAACCCGTAAGAATACAACATGGAGCAATCAGCCCTAAACGGAGTAATGATAATCTCTCCGTGTCGAAGAACAACTCCCCGGATCGAAGACATCATAAACTTCATCAAGAACAAGACACTACCCGAAGACAAAAGTCAAGCAACCGGGATCTTGAGAAGAAGCAAGAACTACGCACTCATCAAAGACAAGCTTTATAAGAGAGCAAAGATCATCGAGTACTACTCAAATGCATAAGCTCGAGGAAGGAAAAGACATCCTCCAAGAAATCCACTCGATCTTTGTGGAAACCACGCAGCGTCAAGAACCCTCGTGGGAAAAGCATTCGTAACAGGATACTCATCGCCAACAACCCTCAAAGACGCCAGAAGAACTCGTCGAGAAAATGCAAAAGATGCCGGATGTTCGCGAAGACAAGCGCATGTGCCAAAGACACAACTGATCCGCATACCACCATCATGGCCTTTCTCATCTTGCCGGGACCGGATCAAGTCGGACCACTCAAGAGAGCCAAGGGAGGATATGAATACATCTACGCCGCCATCGACAAATTCACCAAGTGGATAGAATACAAGCCATTGGTCACCTTCAGCTCAACCAAAAGCAAATGAGTTTATCCAACGGATCATGCACAGATTTGGGATGCCCAACAGATCATCACCGACCTCGGATCACCGCTCACAAAGCAGTAAGAATTTGAAGATTGGGCACAAGATTGTGGCATACGGATAGACTACGATCCGTAGCACACCCTCAAAGCTAACGGACAAGTCGAAAAGAGCAAACGGACTCATCCTTGCCGGACTAAAGCCAAGACTTTATGAAGAACTCAAAGACTACGGAGCCAAATAGATAGAAGAACTCCCAAAAGTTGTGCGGGGCCTAAGAACTCAAATCGCCAGAGCAACAGGCTACTCACCCTTCTTCCCGACCTATGGATCGAGGCCGCTCTACCCGCCAGACCTCATATGGAGCTCTCCAAGGATCGAGCAATTTGAAGAAGGAGAAGGAGAACAAACAAGAAGACTAGAAATCGACCGTGCGTAAGAAGTCGAGCAAATGCCATCCTCCAAAATGCAAGATATCTACAAGGACTCGAAGGCACTATGACAAGAGCACACGCCCAAGAAAACTCAACCCGGGGAGATCAAGTACTCAAGAGAAATCAAAAGACGGAAGGCAAGCACAAACCTTTCGGCCCATGGGAAGGACCATATATCGTCAAAGGAATAATCGGGACCAGGAACCTACAAGTTGATGACAATACAAGAAGAAGAAATCAGAAACTCTTGGCACATAAACCAGCTCGAGAAGGTTCTATCCATAATCGAGGAACTCAAGACAAATAAGAGAAGCGTAACGCATAATAACAACTCTCGATACTTCAAGAAGAAAGAAGATCAAGCACGAGAAGAACTCCGGACCATTCAAAGAGGTCACAAAATACGCCAGCCTACCAGGCACCTCAACAAAAACAAGTCGCCCACGGTGAAGCCGCATGCCTCCTACGGAGAAGAACAAAAACAGCCCGAATTGGCGCCAAGAAGAAGTCGACCAAAAGAAGGCAAACCCGACCACGAGCGGAGGTCAAAATTCCAAGGGTGGAACCACGCGAAGTCCTAGCTTCCGGAATAGCGCCCACACCTTAAATCCTAGCGAAGATCGTGAACTTTGACTCTTGAAGAAAGAGGACATTGGGATCGCCCGTCTAGGTCGCAGAGGCCATCGAGGGTCTAGAAAGTGCCACTATGTCCAATGACGGGACGGCCTTTCGAATCGGGGCGTGAACGGTGTAGTGTTGTGAAATAGAAACCCATCGTCTCACACAAGTCTCTCGAAAGCGAGAGCAGCCCAAAAGGGCAAGGTGGATTGTAGTGTTATGAAATAGGAACCCAACCATCTTGACCTTCAACCCAGCGGTGCACTTAAATGGGCCCGGACCGAGAACCCTTCAAGGGACGTCATGCGATAGTCCACTGGACTCGCATGGGAGAGCCCTAGCCCAAAAGAGGCAACCCCCGAAGTTAGAACAACTCTTCGTGAGAGCTCGACTCCACCAAAATACACTAGCAAGTTCAAGAAAGGATAAATGCTAGAGGGCCTAAAAGGAGAAACCTAACGGCCCGAGTAACCCAGAACAATCGTGACAAGTCTCGAAGAAGACACAAGTCACATGCCGAGGAAAATAACCCTGGTAAAACGGGGGGACGCCCCAACAACCATCGGCAAGTCTACGGCAAAGAGCAGCCGATTCTTCGTAAAGAACAACTCAAGACCAAGAGCAAGACCCCACAACTACTCTCAACAAGCCTAGAGAAAGACAAGTTGAATCTTCTCGAAGAACAACTCAAGACCAGGAGCAAGACTCTACAACTACTCTCAAAGAAGTCTACTAAAAAGACGAGCCGATTCTTCGTAAAGAACAACTCAAGACCAGGAGCAAGCCTCTACAACTATTATCGGCAAATCTACGTAAAAGACGAAATGATACTCGAAAAAGAAGAACTCTAGAATTCAAGAACAAGCCTCCAATCACCATGACAAGTCTCGTAAAGAAGAGAAGTCATTTGTCGTGAAAAAACAATCCCGACGAACCGTAGCTAGACTCGCAAATATCTCCAACCAAGTCTACGTAAAAGACGGGTTGACACTCCAGAAAGACAAGATCGATCTCGGGGAGAACTCTCGGGACTATCACCACCCAAGTCCACGTAACTAGGCAAGCCGATCCCTTCGAAGAAAGAACTCAAGCACCGATGCAAAGCTCCAACATACTATGGCAAGACTTGTGAGCAGACTAGCCGACACGCCAAGGGAGAAACAACCCAAAGACGCACAAGGACAAGAACCTACGCTATCCTCAGCAGATCTACAAGAAGACAAGCCGACCCATCCAGAGAACAACCCCGCAACTCGAAGCAAGACTTCAACACCATGAACAAACAAAGTCTACGAAAAGGCAAGTCGGGTCATCAACCTGAACAACGCCGATGTCACTACGAGGGACGCAAACAACTCGTCGCGAACCTACACAAAGGGACATAAGAGCCGGAAGCCTAAGGAAGAACTCTAAAGGCGCAATCACATCAAATCATCCGAATAAGAAGAACTCTAAGACAACAAAGAATGACAAGCAGAGGACAAAAATCGCAACAAGTCCGCACGAAGCGCATCGAGTTATACAAAAGTACAAGTACAAGACAGGATAAAGGGACAGATCTCTTTATTCAACATCTTGAAGATTACAAGTTACATGGGAAACAACTCCCTACAAGATACAAAAGAAGACTCGGGATGCACCGGGAGCCTAACGAAACTCCTCTACAACAAGATACAAAGAAGATCCGGGGACTATAACCCTAAAGAGTACAATACCGCAGTAAGAATCAAGCATCCAACGGCGAAGAAGATGGAGCGCTCGGACCAGATCCGAACCCCAAGAGCCCGAGTATCAACAACCCAGGGGCTACTTCGAAGTCAAGACCCTTTGCGCCCAAGTCCATAAACACCGGAGCTCGAAGAATCCCGACGACGGCGAATGAGCCCCAAGATCAAGATAGGTGACTGGCGAAGAAAAGAACCCTCCAGCGAAGGCTCCGGAGTTCACCATGTCGCAGCCAGATGAAAAAGCCCCGAAGGGGGAGCTCAACTCCACAAAGAGTAGAAGGAAGCGCCTCCAAAGAGCACCATCTTCGCAATTCCTCAAAAGGCACAACCTTCCTCGAAGACGAGCGGCGACCAATGCCGGTTGGAAAGCCGGCATATGTCTACCCAAGTAGCAAGGAGGTACACCAAAGAGGATCGAAGGGCATCCGAAAAAGAACCCTACCCGACCCACACCAAGAAAAACGAAGGAGGAGAGGAGATCATCTTAGGTCACAAGACATCCCGCACTCACCCCTCAAACTTTCCCCGTGTGGAGGCTGCTACGGAATAGCCCGCCACTATTCCCCGATCACAAGACATCCCTCACTCACGTAAGAACCCTAGAAAGGCTAAAGAAGACGGGGGGCTGATCCAACTCACTCAAAGGCACCGCCATGGATCCGAAGCTCAGAACAAAGCTTTTTTCTACGAGAAGGAGACTGTCTAGAGGAAGAAGAAGCAGAGAAGAAGAAAAAATACTCTGGATCCTCACCGAAGCAAAATGAGGCATATTTATAGGCGGAACTAGCACGCCTATGGACCAAGTCCACGAAAGACGAGGCAACCACCAAAAAGGAGCGGTCACCTCAAATCACGCAGAAGGGAATTTATGGCAATGACTGCCATGCACTGACGTTTCCTCGAAAAACGGAGCGCAAAGATAAAAGCGCCTTTGTGACTCCCGTGGATCGCACGGAAAAGAGAAACGGTCAAAAATCTCGGGTAAGACGAAGAACCTCTATGAGCTCCATCTCGCGAAAAAGAGCCCTTAGACGCCGGGGCTACGGGATACCGGGGCAAGATTTTTTCAAAAGTGCTCCGACGACGAAAAAGAACTCAAGACGGAGGAGAAAACTCAAAGACCTTCCAGCTCTTTGTGCCAAAAAGCAAGAAGCTCAGGAGCTACATCCTACGGGTGCACTTTTTTCAGCAAAGTGCACACCGTATGAAGGCGACAAGGACCGCGTCAAGACCGCACCGTGAAGAGCAGACGGCTCTCGTAACTTCGACACTGAGATTCTCGGGGCTAGCGGAGCAAGGCTCCCCTATCGAAGAAAGAAGAGCCCCGACGCCGAGAAGAACTCAAAGACGGAGAAGAAGAACTCAAAGACCTTCCAGCTCTTTGTGCCAAAAAGCAAGAAGCTCTGGGGGCTACACCCTACGGTGCACTTTTTCAAAATTGCACTCCGTAAAGATGATCTTGAAGACCATATCAAGGCCTCACCCGAGAAGAGCAAGACAACCCTCAAGACTCGACCTTGAGATGCTCGGGGGCTTGTGGATACAGATCACCAAAAGAACTCTACCGAGTTGTACGCAGGGGTTCTATCCAAGCCCGCGGCCACAAACAACTCCCTTAAGGCAATGGAAGCATAGCTACGGTGACTTCGTTGTAACTAGGATAGAACACTAGTCGTTACCTTGTAAAGGGTTTGGGTGTTCGGTTCCTCTACGGACAACCCTCTCAGATCCGACTAGGAACGTAGCGAGTTCCTTGGCCCCTTGGACTATAAAAGGCGGCAAAGGAACACCTCATAGAGGAGAGCGAGTACGCACATACAGACACAAGCTTGGCTACGACCTGCGCCAGTAAGCTTCACACGGCCCGATTCTCGGCTAACCCCATCAATCAAAAAAAGCTCACGCCGACCGGGCGTAAAGGTATTTACCATCCTTGATCGAGGGCCCGAACCAGTATAAAAACCCCGCTCTCCATGTCACCGCGAACAAAACCGCCTGGCTCCGTGTTCGCCGAGTCGAACAAACCGCCCCGGTTCACCCCGCGGCAAAGCTCCTGGCCGTAAAACATCGACGGCCTCCCACGACGAAGTCCATGGAGCAGCCGACGGCGGTGGGAACACGCCCGCGCACCCGGGACGCGGGCGCCCCACCCACCATCGAGCGCTGCCGCCATCCTCCACCATCGTGACCGGCTCGCCGCCGGCGCGAACCTCGACCACAACCGCCTGAAAGTGTCATCGCCCACCATCACCGAGCGCCGCTCCGACCACCACCATCAAGAGTGCGGCCCCGTCCATCAGCGCCTAAACCACGGTCCCGCTCATCGGTGTATCGAAGCGCGCCCTCGCTCATGAGTGTCGCAGTCCCCGTTTCATCGCTGTCTCGAGCGACCGGTTCATGAGCCATGGGGCCTCACCGGACGGCCAAGGCTGGCGGAATGTCTTGCCCCAACGACCACCGCAGGAGGTGAACCGCCCCGCCACGGTGAGCGCAATGACATCTACCTCAGCCCGAGCGGCCACGACACTCCACCACCCTCCGAACGGGCGTACCAAAGACGGACAGCCGCTGCCCAATCGCTTGGCTCACGGCATCAACGCGGGCGACAAAAGTGACCACCACGCCGCTTCAACCGCCATGGCGAGAATCACTTCGCCAGAGACTATAAATGACCGAAAAGTCGACCGACGCCGCACTCATCGCTAGAGGTTCGCCAGCAAATACGGGCGGGGAGCCCTAGGACTCACGCGGACAGCCCGACACCATTCAAGCACCGTAAGACCCCAGTAGGACGCCTCTTCGCCTTCCGTTGAGGCCGCGGAGGACGAGGAGCCGCTACACCAGCGCCGCTTGTCGCCGCACTCTAGGGATCACGGCGTTGCCTCCGCCGGGACACCACCATCAACAACGCCGAGACGAGCCTCCGCTTTCACCGTTGTTCTTCGACCACCCGCGGGCTCCACGGCCCTTCCCATCAATGTGCGCTCCATTGTCGCCGCGCAGCCGATGTGCAACGGAGAGCATCACATCAGGGACTTCTACCCTAAAAACTTCATTATCATTTGTGCCACGCAGAGCTCGTGGGGGGTGCTTGGGGGGCGCCACCATTGCCGCATGCGAACCAGGCTCATATTGCATCCGGTGGACCAAGTTTCTGACGCCGAGATGACCATGCTACGGCATCGCCAACCTGGTGCTGGAGGGGATTCTGACCACATGCTGGTGTGAGAACACAGCCGCCATGATTCTGTTGCCAGCATGCGTGACCTTTGGCGTGGGTGTCACATTGGCCACGCTTGACCTCCCCGGCTGGGGGGTTGTGCCGGCCGACCACTGTCCTCGGAGGTCGCTGACCCAGGTGATTTGGCGAACCCGTGAGCCGTGATATGGTTAGGCCCGTGGAGCCGCCGGGGTCCTCGTGTGAGGGTTGCCTCCCCCCAACGGGTCGTGCCCGAGCCGAACCTCGACCCGCTATTGTTGGCGGTCATTATCGACCATTTTATACCGCCAATTTTTATCCAACCGAGAATCAAGCATACTTATGACACAAATACATGCTATGACCCAGTTCCACTTGTTTCTTGAGAAAACATGTTTTGCGGGACAAACATCGTAAAACAAGAGGAAATGCACCAAGTAAAGAACAAAGCGCAAAAGTCGAACACACATTTTAAATGCGCAATCAAAGGGGAATAGAGAAAGCCCAACTCAGAATCAAACTGGACCAAAGCACCTCGTGATCAACGATCAGGACCGGCCCACAAGCCCACACACCAAAGGCGGTCCCGAACAGGGGGCCAGCCCGATTCACCGGGATCGAAGAGGGTCCGGCCGGACCGGGCGGTACCGCCAAATTGCACCGCCCCTTTTTCTCGGTTGCATGCCGCCATGCATAGGCGGTTCCTGGTGCTTCCTTATTTACCCGCACGAAACCGACCATCCTAGCTATAAGTAGATGGGGAGGGCTCCATTCTCAATACACACCACACAAGAGCCTCTCCCTCCACTTGTATCTTTTACTTTTATTGGTTAAACTTAGGAGCTTGGCAAGGCAAGATGTTATAAAAGATCAAGATCATCTTGGAGATACTTGGTATGATCAATTCATTGTTCCTATGTTGATCAATGTTATATATGTTCTTCATCTTGTTCTTGTTCTTACTTATCATTATAGTTGTGGTATAGAACTAGAGTATAGTTCCTAATGACATAATCATTGCATATGAACTAGGCTATAATTTCTATGTTATGATTCCGTCATATAGAACTTGTGCTTAATCATTCATACAATTTATTTCATGGAGTTTAGATGGAGGTCTGTCGTACCTTCGGGTTTGCCTACATTCTAGCTCGTTGATCCATAGGATCGAGTCCTAGGGGGTGTGGGTAGTTCCTTAGTACATGCGGGCATGGATCCTAGGTGCACGGGAGCCTTCGGGATATGTCGGTGCCCTACGGTAGTGAGGTAGGCGCGTGTGGTGGTGATTGCCCTGTCCGTCCCCTAGCACTCCTCCACGCCCGTGTATTGAGTAGGAGTTCTGAAAGTGTCTATCGGCTGGCAGACCAGCTGCAGGCATCTCCCCGTCCATCTTGCTTTGTTCGTATATCTTGTATGATATATCATTAATTTGTTCTTTGCACAACTATATAGGATAAGCCTGCTCCTGCTTAGGATATTCTTTTATTCTTTATTCTCTCTGTTACCTCCATCCATGAGATTGCTCGAGTGTGTGTGTCTAGTTATCCTCTACTTATCTTGTCCTATTAGAGACTTTTACACCATGCCTTCCCCTGTGGAAACACGATACAATCAATACTTCCGGTGAAAGCTACGGCCGCATTTCCATGCGCTGCGGAACTCTTTCTCGTTTGCATTAAGAACGCCAACACCGGCCAAAGCACGACACAACTTCGGTTTATAGGGAGGCCCGGTGTAAGCCCGATACTAATTAAGCATGGCCACGCTAAAAGGCCTGTACTCCCAGCTCCTAGACGCCTCAGCATTCTCCCACAAAAGGCCACCGGCCCCCTCAACCCTAACATTTCACCTCGCCCTGTGGGATTCCCTCCTCCGCGCGCGTCACAGGCCTCTCACTCGCCTCCCCACGCCCACTCCAATCCCGCCCTCATCGAGCATGGCACGCCAACGGCTAGAGCTCTTCCTCACGCCCTCACCTACGGACCACCTCCTCGAGCTCGGCCTCCCACCTCACCTGGGTCCCCTCTTCCCACCGCACCACGATGGCGTCTTCCTCCACGACGGCCAGGCGGGATAAAGAAACCGGCCGCAGCTTCCGAGCACGGATCCGGCCCGAGCCACTCTGTAGGCGCAGGTGGACGCATGTAAATTAGTCGCTTGGGCAACGAGGCCGCCGTCGCGGGGGCTCCAAGCCCACGCCTGGATGTCACCGGCACGCCTCTCGCTGCTCCCCCGGCTAGATCCGGGCGGCCGCCGGCAACCCAATGCCTCCCGCGGCTGTGGGTAGAGTATCTCGTGCAGCCTCCTCCTCGCCTCGCTCTCTCGTTGTGGTTACGAGCCTCGGCCCGACCGGTACTAATGGGCCCATCCTCTTCGGGCCGGCACAACCCGATTAGTGGACCACGTGCCGTGCTTGAGCCTGCGGAGCAGGCATGGTCCGGCTCACGGGCCAAATAGGCTCGCGGCCTTAGCGGCCGGGCCTAGCACGCAGCCCGTGACATGCCATGTCGGGCCGACCCGTTGCACAACTTTATTGGATGCCAAAGGTTTTGATCCCCAATCTGTTCATGTCGGGCTTGGTTTCAATGTAAGAAACCATGTTGGCTGAGGTGTTGTCCTTTGGATGGTCAAACGACAAGCAATGCAGGTGGGCTGAAGAAGCAGAATGGCTTGCTGCTTGTTGCCACATCATGAGTTGTGTCGGTTTGGTAGGAGACAACTTTTCTCTTGTTTTATTGCTAATGGCACATGACCTGCGTGTCGGCCGGTTTAGCCCCAGTTTGTAATAACATTGTTTTAAAATAATTAAGATCTTCCCTTTAAAAAATGATCCGGGAAGGAAGTTTGGCAAGCAATCTATAGTTTCGAATTAGAATCCTGATCCGACGGCTTTGAACAGGGTCCCACAACGACATGATTGAAAGACTACTAGAGGCTGGAATCTTAATCCGAGGAAGAAGCAATCTCTACAACTGATTGTTTCATACTATATATAGAAGTAATACACGTGTACTGGAACCAACGGGCTTGGCCATAATACTTGAAAGCAGGTACAAAACTTCGCCGACAATATGTATTGTAGAACCACACACAAGCATGCAGAGTGAGAAGACGTACCTTCCGAGGCATGACGAATTTCCGTGTATCTATAGCAAGGACCAGCAAATTAAATGAAGAAGCTCCACATATGTGTGTTACATCGCTGCACCTCACACCAAATACGAGTTCTCTGGCCCATATATAGTAGAACACACATGTTATCCATATATCATAGCTGCTTATTATTGAAAGAATTAAACCAAAGGTACAACTAATAACTGCTGTTATAAGCATGTATAATTCAGAAGAGCTACCTCTGGCAGCCAGCTATCTAGCTTGAAGATTTTCAGAAATGGTGGTGCTATTCCATCGATCACCTTCTCCTTGAAAGGAAGTTGGTGTGTGGTGTGGGGATCCAATTGGTCGAAACTGCAGGTATCTGGCCTCTGTATTTTCTAGCAAAGCTCTGTTTGATCTGTCGTTCCAAGGTAAAGTGAGCTTCAGCTAAGAGCTTTGGACATGCCTAGCTTTCAGAAAAGAATACCTCTTTGCTTGGGGCTGGAGATAGAATAAAGATGGATGCAGCTGCTGTCCAGCGCTAAGTAAATTAGCTCAGCAAAGCGTCATATGGACCCAAAGAGAAAACAAAACCTATGCATGTGCTTAATATAATCAGTTGAAAACAGGAATTATTCAGAAAATTAACGAATTCATCACAATTAACAATGTGAGGAAACACTACGGGAGACAGGTTGTTTGCCGAGTGTTAAATAATATGCGAGTAAAAAATATCGGGCACTCGGCAAAAGACTAATTATTCTAAATTGTTCAGAAAACACTTCAAAAAAAAATCAAGAATTGATCGAATTCCGGAATCTATATATTCATAGACATGACAACACATGGTGTGACAAGAGCTAGCATAATTTAATATAAGGTTTTACTGTACACACTTATTGAAGGCACAAATTTGGTTTGCATAGAGTTTCTATTTCTTAAACGTGGTTTCGGATTTATGGAGCTAACTATACAATATATTATCAGTCCACAACAATTGATTGTTTAATAAGGGGACAAATTTTCATTTTAGATTTTATATTAATAATTTCAACCAAGATCATAGCGTATATAAGAACTCCCTAGCAGTTAATATAAGAGCTACCAAAACAAGATGTTGCTGATGACAGAAGTGACTATATGTTGATCTATGTTTCGAGAGTACTGTCTGTATCAGTATGGGATGGAAAGGAGGTACCTGTCGAGGCATGACAAATTTGTGTTTAGTATAGGAAGGACTGGCGAATTATCCGAAGACGCTTCACATATCTGTTAATAATTACATAACAGCACCTCACACCAAATACGAATCCTAGACCACACAAGAAAACACACATGTTAAACTATATCACTACCTATTATTGAGAGAATTAAGCAAAAGCTAATAATTGCTATTATAAGCATGTATAATGCAGAAGACTTACCCCTGGCAGCCAGCTATCTACCTTCAGGATATTCAGATTTTAGAAATGGTCGTGCTATTCCTTCACCTTCTCCTAGCTAGAAAACTGGGTGTAGTGAGGGGATCGAAGTGGTCGAAACTGCAGTATGTGGCCTCTGTGTTTTCTAGCAAACTCTGTTTCATCGGTTACATGTGAAGTGAGCTTCAGCTAGGAGCTTTGGACATGGCTAGCTTTCGGAAAAGAATAGCTCTTTGCTTGGGGCTGGAGAAAGAATAAAGATGGATGCTGCTGTCATCCAGCGCTAAGCAAAAGTAGCTCAGCAAATCATCATATGGACCCAAAGAGAAACCAAAATCAACCCATGTGATCAATATAATCATCAGTTGAACACAGGAATTGTTCAGAAAATTAACGAATTCATCGCAACAACAGTGGGAGGCCGGAAACCTAGTTTTGTGGCAATGAACAGAGCGCCTCGCCTAGATTAAATAGTCTAACCTGCTTGGGTCAAGTTACTCTTTCACTCTCCAAGGTTACTCAAATTTAGAATCTGTTTTTCTTTTACGGAGCCCATATTCAGTACCATTGGTACTTTAATGTTCTTTTATTTTTGTCTACCATTTAATTAACTGAGGAAGAAAGGTTGGTTGGTAATTGTTCTTTTATCTTCACCGCTGAGAATTCCTGTCACCCCATCAGGCCACCGGAATAAGTACTCCTAGAGCACTTAGCGGCATGAACGTTAGGGGTGTTGGGCTGCTAGTTCACCGAGAGCTCACAAACGTTAGGGGTCCGGTGGTCTGCACGTAAAGACAGGATGGCACCCACGTAGTCCATGGGCAATTGTAGGTCAGAGGGTGTCTGGCAACGATCGCGATGAGAAACTCTAGTTACCTTCAGAACGAGGGATGGATGTCACGGTTAAATTTTCCACCCCTGTTTCACATTTGATGATCACCTGCTACTCTTCTGCATAACTAACGTAAGTTCCACAGGCCCAAAGTTCCCAACTGATCTACTTAACTTGTGTTTACAGATATAGACATTTTTTTAGTGTAAAATACAGAAGGTGAAACCCCCACCATAGATTTTATATAAATAAATATATTAAAAATGGGAGAGAACTGTACATAGGAACAAGCACAACAAAAACTACCCAAACGGCTGAGAGAGCAACTTGGCAGCCAGAAAACTAGGAAAATGTATACAGATATAGACTAGCAGAACATACCTAAAAACAATACACAAATGAAATAACTAATTTATGCCACAACCAGATGAAACCAATCCGATTGCACGGGTGCCAATGTGCCATTCTTGTGAACAATGCAACTTGGTAGGCAGATGAGATGATCCAAGTAGTATGGAACTCCATTTTTTATTCTTGGGATGAGAAAACAGCAGTCTCTAGTTATTACTAGATAAAAGGACAAATCAATCTCTGTTTGCTCTTTTGCTTGGGGCTGGAGCCCCGACAGAATACAGATAGAAGCTTTTGTTTGCTCTTTTGATTGGGGCTGGAGCAACAGAATAAAGATAGAAGCATGTGTAAATCATTGCTCTTTATTATTTGCATTTGTATGTCTCTAGATCAAATTAAAGTAGCTCACGGTAAGGAGGGCCTTAAGCCACTACAGTACAACCAAGTTTAAACCAGAATACAGGAGGGGAGGAGAGGACAGAACAAACACAACAACAAAGAGCAATTTTATTTACAATGGAAAAACTTAATCACAAAAACTGGTAAATGGTCCAATAGTGTTTAGTTTGGATGCCTTTGGTTGTTTGATCGTCATATTTTGGATCACAAATTTGTTTACTAGTATAGGTATTGGCATGACAGGTTGGTTAGGTATATTGCACAGAAAATGGACATGTTCCTTCCAGATTCATTTGATTTTTTACATAAAGGAAAATATATTTCCGGCTTCGGTCATCCGAAAAATGCATCAGGCCATAACTATTATAGTAGAAAGATAGTGTTATAGGCAAGACAAAAAGTGACCGAAAAACACTGGTGGACCTAAAACTTAAAGTAAACAACGAAAAAAAAAACATCCCCAATGAAAACTCTAGTATTCTAACAAACTAATGAGACACCGACCACCATTGGAGACTCCGGATCCTCGTAATAACCTGGCAAGCAAAACATAAGGCACCGTGATGCATGTGCAATGGACCGCCACCTCGATCGCGGCACCAGCCGACACCCAAGGGATCTTCCAAAAGCGACGTCTCCAACGAGAAAATGCCAACCAAAGACGCCATCGCCGCCCAACCAAAGATCGGTATTGGTTTTCACCGAGAAATCCACTTGAAGAACGAGACGACGCCTCCAAAGAAAGGAAAGTGGCGCCCTCGGGCGTCCACCGTCGTCAAAAATGGTAGTGAGCGACCATTGCCACATCCACCAAGGACCATGCCGTACGCCAAACGTCCGACGTGCACCATCGCCGAATCCAGCCAAAAAGGCCGCCAACTCTCAGATCCGAAAAATTGTCGGCTCTATCACTGACGCCGACGTCGTCTTTGTTGTTCCACCGCCAGCAGCGACGAGGCAAGAACCTCGCCGCCCCATGCCCTAGGGGCCCCAAATCCAGCCGTAAGGCCACAGACCCGGTGCCCCATGCCGACGCTCCATCTTGACGGTTGCTGCAGAGGCTCTAACCAGGGCCGGTCATCGGGGCTCGGGGATCCGGTCGGCTAGTCGCCCGACCGCCGTTGGGCCTCGATCACGGCAGACCAAGCCACCGCTCCACCGCCACCATCCGAAGGGCTGCATCCGCCATCGCGGCCACACGGATCCGCCCGACTCTGCCGGGCGGCCGCCATCCCACCGGTCGACGCGACCCGCGAGGCTCGCCCCCGATCCGCCCCGGGCCCGGTCACTCCCAAGACGGGCCAGCGCCCGCGAGGCTTCGCCTGGGAGATCCTCGCTGCCATCTTCACGGGGAGCCGCGGGCCTCCCGGGCGGTGCCCCTTTAGCAGCGGCAAGGGAGAGGGAAGGGGTGGAAGACGCCGGGCGGTGGCTAGGGTTATGTGCCGCCCGAGCCGCCCGCGTATGGGAGGACGACACGGGGGCTTCGGGCGTGCGTGCTTATGGTTTAGGAGAGGCAGAGCCTACGTACAAAAAATGTATCCCATCAGGATGTGTTACACAAAAAACATGTATTGCCAACCAGTGGGTGACTCATGCTGCCATATGGCAACCGTGACTGCTGCATTTTCTGCAAATGCAATTGATGCCCAGCCACCCAGGTCCCAACTGTAACAAACTTACTGGCCGAATGCACATATTCACAAGCACAACATTTAGGAATGATTATACCAGGATGACATAAAGAATTCACGCTTGTTAAAATGGTAACAAGCCAGGTTCATTGATCACAAATTTTGTCCGCGATATTCTTATTAGGAATACAAGTAATTCACACCGGTAAAAATGGTAGCAAGTCAGGTTCTAGGGGACTGTCAAACACACTGACACACAACACAGCAGCCCCTTTAGACCCTCTTATTTCATCCACACACACACATAAGCATGTAAGACCAAGCAGAATGTAGCACACCGATTGAATTTATTGGTACATATGTAGTAGCACCATGCAGACACACCAACTTATTATTATTGTTTGTATATTGAGAAAACACACCGAAGACTAGCTTGCAAGCAAACACGAGGAGGCAGAAAGCAGCCAGCAGCTCCAGTCGTGTCCTCAATTATCCCATCATCAAATCTACATAGTCGATGATGATATATACAAATACAAATGATTAGTACTGGGACACAAAATGGAAGATAAATGAGAGAAAAGTAAAATTACAAAGCAGAGAGAATATGTTGTTCATGTGTACGTACCTGGACAATGCAAGCGATCAGCAGCAAGCACCCCAGGTTGGGTACTCACCGGAGCACTGTACTTCTCAGCGTTCGCTTCTTGAAGTAGGCCGGGTGGCTTGTTGCGAAGTGGGAGGGATGATGGCCGACATGCAGCCCATCCCACTCTAGATTATCCCACCAGTCCTTCTCGCAGTCCACAACAACATGGGGAGCATCATGGGGACGGCGGCTGGTGGCCGGGAGACGCTTCAGGCCCCAGCAACCCCTGAGACGGACTGTCTCAAGCTTGGGAGCAAACATTTTTGCCTCACATATCTGCCGCAGGCTGGAGAGATGATACAAATACAACTCCTTGAGCCTTGGGAATTCCAACATACCATTTGGATGCTTGGTGGGTATTTCATTTAGGAACTCTACCTCTACTGGGAAAACCTGCCTCATGTCACTGCATTTGATTATGTGAAGAGTCTCGAGGCTGGACAAGGTATTACCCCATGACAAGGGGAGGACAAATTTGAGCCTAGGGCAGCGATACAGATGTACAACCCGCAGTTTTGCAAATGATTTACTATCATATCCATATGCCCTTCCTCTGCTCCAGATAGAACAAGCCATCAAGAGATCAGCTGCCCAAAAAGTCTCCAGTTCATCAAACCAGTAGGAGCTGCCATCATAGTTAGTATGGAAGACCGTATCCAGTTTGGGACATTTCTCCACATAGCACCACTTTAGAGCATGGTAGTTGATTTCCCCCTCTGTTGTGGATATAAGGTGCTTAGGGATAATAGAAGAGACAGAGCAATTGTCATGCAGGTGCAGTGAGGAGACCCTATTCATAACAAAGTATAAAGCATCGATTCCTTGTGAGTTAGCCACATTTATGTCGACCATTTCCTGACCCATCTCAACATGAAGGTCTTGTGGCTCAAACTGCAGTGCACTGCTATCATCATCTTCAGAAATAACTATCTGTTCTATGTTGACATCACTATAGGTGCTGCATGTGTTGGGCATTAATGACTTGTGTTCTACAAACCGAGACCCAGCTATCTCTATCTGTCCAGTGCTATCAAAATGGTGGCCCACCTTCTCACTATTGCAGTTTTTTCCACCATTCTTGATAGAACAAGACAGGTACAGATTCAACTTAAATGGGGTTGTGCTCCAGCAAAACTTTTTATGGCCTGTTAGCACCAATGACTGAAGGAACCTCATGTCGGTGATAGAAACATGTGCATGGCAATACCCTTCTTGCTGCTGGCAAACAATAGAATGGTGTGAAGTTTCTCTAGACACTATTACCCCTTGTCGAGTATCAATGCATAGTAACCTCAGTTGTTGCATCCCATTTTCTGGCCAAATAATAGCACGGAGCCCATAACATCCCATCAACAAGATTCGTTCAAGTTTTTCCACTTGAACCTCCTTTTTCAGGTTTAGAGTTTTCACTGCTGTGCATGAGAGGTCCAACTCCTCAAGATTTGGCAGGGATCCGAGAAGTGTGAAGTCCACTAGTTTTGCACAACCTGCTAAGGTGATTCGTGATATTGTAGCTGTACTATTGCCATCCTTCCCTGCTCTAGAATCTAAACTGAATGACTCTAGTGACGCTGGTATTCCTTCTGAGCCAATATGATCCAACCCATTGCAGCCATCTAGGACTAGAGTTCTAAGTTGAATTGCAGAAGATAAGGTTGGCAAAACTTGTATGGTACTGTTACCAGACAGATCGAGGAGTTCCAACTTCTCCATATTTGAGAATTCATCTTCTTTACCTGTCTCCCAAGAGCTGGTAGGCTCGATTACTCGAAGCTTGCGAAGGTTGTGCAGTTGTCTCCAAGCAAGGTGGCTACGCCAAATCCTTCCCTTCTTTATATGAACCTCTCTAATGTTTGATGCCATCTGCTTTGTAAGATCTTGCGATAGATCAAATTCCCAATCTGTGTGGCTTATGTCCAGCACGCATAGGCTCTGGAAAAATTCCATTATTGGTCTCCCTTGCTTGTCCTCCTCTTCCTGCCCTTGATCTTCATAGTGGTCTAGTCCAAGGAATCTTAGGCTATGGCTACAACAGAAAGGAGGCAAATAAAAGCTGAATCTGCATCCAAAGAGCTTCAGCACTTGCAGTCTTTCCGACTGTTGAAACATTTCATGAGGTAAAGTTGTATCTATCTTGTCTTTGAAAACAAGGAAAAAATGATGTTAAATTCTGAGATAGTGTTGTTAAGTTTTCCTTGTCTCCACTGTCAAATGTATAGGAGACTGACTTCCAAACATCTCTGTGTTCATGACCCCGAAACCATACTGGACGAGAGGAAAATTCTATTGTTTGCATTTGTTTATGGAGATCTGTGGAAACCTCCCATGATTCATCATCATCTAACTGACCTCCTTGTCTGATAATGCCATCACAAACCCAATAGCTGGAAGCGTGGGTAGCCCAATTGTAGTCCATGGTATTGCCACCCATTTCATGCAACCACAAGATATATGTGATACACTTGGCAACTATTTCTGGGGTGATGCTCTGCTTCTGTTGCGTGTGCTTGACAACTTCTGTAGCCTCTTCCAATATTAGTTGAGCAGTGTCTCGGTCGAATGACCATTCAATGTTCTTATAGATACAAATATGTGAACTGTCCACCTTTTCTTTTTGTTTCTGGATTGACCCTTAGCCTTCCTCCGAAGGTCCATAATATCTTACTGCCAAACAATGGTGGTGGAATGCCAAAATCAACCAAATCAACCATGTCAGCGCTTCCATTGTGAAATACAACTAAACATCTGTGTTGTGATAAGGATGCAGCTATCACTCTCCCAACTTCTCCTATCTCAGCTCGAGAGCCTTCATCTACCCCACTGTAATCATCCTCGTCATCCTCTGTATCAAAAACAACCATTACACTCCGAGGAAGCTTGAGCTCATCAGCGATTATCCTCTGAAGTGCCCTTCGGCTTTTCCATGTGGAGCCGTCAATGTGGATGATCCTGTCAAACTTGTTCCTCAGAGAAGGTGGAGGGTGCTCAGCGATAGATCGGAGCACAGCAGAAGCAGCTAGTCCATCAAATCCATCGAAATAGATGGCCTTGTGTGCATTCCTTCCAGTTTCCTCCAAGTAAGGGATTATTTGTACTACTGCTTCCTGGACACTGTACCCAAAAATTTCCTGCATTATTAAATTATTTGATGTCAATTAATTAGTTGGGAACACAAATGTACTAGTATAATATCCATACTTATCGCTGGTAGGTACATGCCACGTGCTTATCGTAAATGTATACGGAGACGCGAGATGCCTCTTGCCATGCGTACATACGATTCCGAAAATGTTACGCAGCAGGCGTCGGGCCTAATAATCCTCAAAATAACCAACTGTCTGTGAAAATTGAACAAGCGCAAAACAAATCATCTTAGCTTGAAGCGAGTTGATTCGTCCGTTTGCATATATGGTCAAAACAAATCGTCTTGTTTGTCCCGTCGGTCCTTCCTTCGTCTAATAATAATGTCTCGGCTATATTGTATATCGACTATCGAGTTTAAAAACAAAATTAAAGGAGATGTTTTAATAATTTAACGAAAAGATTGAGATAAATAACGATTTGCATGTGTCTGCAACTAACATGTCTTCCGAACTTTGCGCTACTAATACATTATTAAAATATAATTTAGTGTTTCTAGCTCTACTGTATGGTGCAATCGTGTCATTCTGTCCTCAAAACTCCCATTGACAGAATCCCAAACCCATTGACAGTGGTGATGTGTGGCCTTGACGGGCCAGCAAACACGCGGCGCGGCTGGGCAGGCAACCTCCCATAGGCTGTTAGGCAAGTACTCACCCGCGGATGGGATGGCCGTGCATGCCTAGAGCCTATGGTCTAGCAGGCCACGGGCGTTGGTTAGCGGACGCTCCACGATAGTTGCTGCTCGATCTGCTGGGTGCACCCAACGCACGCACCTGTTAGGCTTCCAAAGAAAATACAGATGCGATATACAGTGCCATAATTTTTTTTTGGCTCTGGCTCCAGTATAGGAGCCGTGCGAGCCGCGCCAAGCGCACATGTTGTTGGTAGCGCACTTTCAATGGAACTTATCGCCAATGGTCGAAATCAAAATGATTTTTTTTTTTTTTTTTTTTGTCTCCACAAGCCTATTGATCATGGAGTCCTTGTACATAGGAGTGTCCCAATAGTTAAGGGCTCGATTGAATCCCTCTATGATTCTTAAAATCAGATTATTTTTTTTTTTTGCTATTTTTTGGTTTTATTTATATTTTCTTGAAAAAATTTGTAGATGTGGCTCGATTTCTGATCAACCCTACAACAATTTTTAAGGCCACTAGAGATACGAGACACCTCAACAAGTCGATTTGTAGAGGCTCAATCGCCTCTACAAATCAATTTTCTATGGGCTCGCCGTCGAAACGATACGCACAACACTGTTTAGAGATAGCTAGGTCAACTACCTCTACAAATCCTTCATGTAGAAGTGGTACCCAGACTCACGGTGTTGTACCTCCCACTATGGCATTTTTTTTTGGCAACAATCAAGTGTTCTCGTCGTCGAAACGATACAACACTGTTTCTTGTTTTGGTGCAGAGCCGGAGTACCACTTCATTGCCGTCGTAGAGTATTGCTGGCTTCATCAAGAGCTCCACATCTTGATTGTTGGATTGATAACCCTTTTATTGTGATAATGTTAGTGTTGTCTACATGACCACCAATCCGCTTTATATCATGGTACTGAAAACATTGAGATCTGCATCCACTATTTTCACGAGAAGGTAGTTTTGGGTTAAGTGTGCGGGCTGCATGTCGTCCCGTTCACAAAATACCTAAGACCAGGGTAGCTTAAACCCTTAACACAATCATGACACAAATTAGTGTCAGACATCAGTTAATTAGAGGCTCAGGGCTAAAACCAACAGGTGTGCTAGACCCCGACTAAAGCCCTTGAGGCCTGGGGTTCGGCAGGACGCTGTGGAGGTGCAGGCGTGGACACATGGTGCGGCCGCGGGCGCGAGCAACGAGGTCGCCGCCACGGGCTCCAAGCCACATTCGCAAAGCCGCCTGGCCCGCTCCTCGTTATTCCTACGGCCGCATCCCGCGGTCGCCACCGCCCATCGCCGGATCTGGCGGTCGCTGCTCGGCCACCGCGCTTGAGTAGCTCGCGCGCCTTCCCTACTTGCCTCGCTCTCGCCGTGGTCGGGGGCCTAGGGCCAACCTTAAAGCACTAATTGGCCCGCTCTTCGGGCTGGCACGACCCAATAAGCGGCCCACGTGTCGCGCTTGGGCCCCGTGAGCAGGCACAGTGACCTATGGAGGCACGGCCTGGCAGCACTCTGACGACAAGTGATTTCTCTTCTTTTCTCCACTTTTTGGTATTTGATGCCAAAGGGGGAGAAACTTAGAGGGGTCATATTTTTCGACGCCCTGCTGTTGGTGTTTCAGTTTCAAATCCTTTGAGAGTTGCTTTAGCTAGTGTGAGGTTGAGACGTTGAAAACTCTATTTTATGTAATAAGTGCTACTTGTTTGACTCTATTTGTATCAGATTTGCAAACCTTGTTTGCTATTTAGTATTTCTTGTCATATCCTGCTTAGTTTGATGCTTTTATATCATGAGTATTGTTGCTAAAAATTTCATGTTGACTGACTGAATAATGGACCGTGGCAATGCCGCGCCCCTAGCGTGGAAGTGCTCCGCTCCATTTACTTAGTCAAGTTCTGTGTGCTCTATTCTGTCACATGTTGTTTTGCATCACGATTCTACTTATTGACACAATCACTTGTACACCCACAACAGGCATGGACGTAGGGTGAGGCCCCTAACTACACCTAAAATGTGAATATTGACTTCTCATGTCAAGTTTGGAATTCAAATCCAATTCACATATTTAGGGGAGGTTCGACATCCATGACTCAAAAAAAAAAAAAATCTCAAATTATATTTCATATCATTTGTAAGCTCTAATTGGGTTGTCATCAATCACCAAAAAGGGAGAGATAGTAAGTGCAATCAAGCTCTGTACGGGTTTTGGCATTGATGACCACCTATTTAGGGAACTAATGAGATTTGTCAAGATTACATGCAGGAAATTAGAAAGGAGGATGATGTACAGGTTGGAGGACCTCTCATTATACTTTGTAGGCACCCTCAACTCATGAAGGCCTAATTATTTTATATTTTAAATATTGAGTTTAGCAAGTGTCATACTATTAAGAGGGATCCGATGGTAGTTGGTCAAGTGTCGAATCAAATGCTCAAACCAATCTTAGTTACGCCAACTCGCTACCCAAAATAGCCAAAGCAAAAACCGCCCAGTTCATCAGTTTTTTTGGACCGCGGCATTGCCGCGGGTTGAGAGGAGCACTGCTCCACTCAATCTCACCATTGGGCCCGAGGGGTATAAATACCCTTTCTGCCCCTCACTAACGGGTATATTCTTCCCCCAATGTCTAATTTTGTGGAAGAAATGACCAGAGCTCTTTCTGTCTCTCTCCTCCATTGTTGGTCCTCCACTCCCCAAGCTAGATTTCGATTTTCACCATCAAATCTTGAGGGAAAGGGCAACAAACTTCGACTGGAGACCGGATCTACAACTTTCCCACCTTAAAAGAGCATTTGATTCGTGTTTGGCCGGAACCCTAGGGTTCTTTACTCTTTGAGCTTGCTCCTAGACGGCTAGGCATCGCCCTTGAGCGTGTAAACTTGTGTGGCAGCCTTAGCAGGTTTGTAACCCTCGCTCTAAATTAAGAAAATCACCCCACATCTCTAGGGTTTAGTCCCTAGGCTTATGAACGAGGGAAAAAGCAAGCTTTGTGGTGAGCTAAGCCTTGTGTGGCAATCTCAACAATGTGGAGTAGGCTAGCCTTGGTGGCGACGCTGAACCACGGGTCAAATCTCTTGCCACGCGTGCTTTGCTTTATTTTATGCAGTTCATATTTGTTGAGTTAGGGTTTCAACCCTAATTGTTGTCCCCTGTTCTATATCTCGTTTCCGATCTCGAGGAGTAGAACGCTCTCTGTTAGAGTGTTCCAGAGTCAGTTTGCGCTCAGCCAGATTCTTTTTATTTAGAGTGCGGCAGTCCTGCTCCTGGTGAGGAGGAGCAGTGCCGCGGTCCATTTTCACATCTGCCCGAGTTGAGTTTTTGCAGGGAGTTTTAACAGGTCACGCCTATTCACACCCCCCTCTAGCGTCTAGAGATCCTACACTACTTCATCCATCTATGGATGGCCTTGTCGACGAGCGAGACTGTATGAGTACCTATATATTGGAAACCAATGGCCTTAGCCGTACTTTAAGCAGGTACAAAATGTTGCTGAGCACACAAGTGAACATGTCGATCTATGTTTCGCAAGATAGTAATGTATCTCCCTGGAGGGGGAAAAAGACCATACCTGCCGAGGCATGACGAATTTCTGTGTACACGTAGGAAGGACCACAAATTAAGTGAAGACGTTCCACATATCGGTTACATCTCTGCACATAGTATAGCCACCTGTTATTGAGGGAATAAAACAAAGGTGCAACTAGTAACTGCTATTAAGCACCTAATGTACAATTCAAAATAGTTAGTTACCTATGGCAGGAAGATAGCTTCAGGATATTCAGAAACTGGTGTGTGGTGTGTTGTGCTGCAAGCTCTCTTTGATCGGTTCTAGGTGAAGTGAGAGCTTCAGGTAAGAGCCTTGGGCATAGCTAGCTTTCAGAAAAGATATCTCTTTGCTTGGGACTGGAGAGAAGAATAAAGACGGATGCAGCTGTGAACTGTGTCGTCCAGCGCTAAATAAAGTAGCTCGGCAAATCACCGTATGGACCCAGAGAGAAACCAATCTATGTAGGCATGATTAGGTGAATGCAGGAATAATTATTCAAACAAATTCATCATAATAACAATGGGGAGGAAACCTCACCTTTTAAGTTCTAAGATGGCTAGTTTTGTGATATCTTATTGAATTGAATCTTGTGATGAATAAAGAACGATTCCTAAAATTGTCCAACCTTGAGTCAATTTAATTGCTCTGTTTCAGTTTCGAAGTGACCTTAATTGATATGGGATGAAACCATCCCTAAAAAGAGGGATGAGACCATCCAGTCCCAAGTAGTATCCTAACCAAGAACATGCTTCTTTTGTACAGAAGGGGGCACACAAAAACACAGAGAAGACGAGGTGCAGCATGGGCAATAAATATATATTTATGTAGTCTGGTAATCATGAATATCCATGTGTATTGTATTTTTAGTAAAACAATCTAATAGAAATAAGAGTTAATGATAGGTACAATAACTCAATAAGCATTAGCATTTGGACTTAACGAGTGGATAAAACAATTCATAAAAATCAAGAATCCAAATCAGTAACATGGCTGCAACAAGAGCTAGCATATTTTAATATGAGGTTTAAATAAACTCACTTATTGAAGGTACAAATTTATTTTGCATATAGTTTTCATTTCTTAAAAGTGACTTCTGATTCATGGAGCTGAAAATATAATATCCAAAATAATTGACTGATTAATAAGGGGGACAATTTTTCATTTAAGATTTTATATTAATAATTTCAATCAAGATCCTAGCATCTATAAGAACTCTCTAGCAGTTAAATTGGTTTGTGTATACACATATATACAGGAACAAGTTGGTGATGACACAAGTGGCCACATGTCAATGGCCGTAATTTAAGCAGCTAACAAAAATAAGATGTTGCTAACTACAGAAGTGACTATATGTCGATCTATGTTTCGGGTGTACTGTATGTATCTGTATGGGAATAAAAAGGAGGAACCTGTCGATGCTTGACGAATTTCTCTTGATTATAGGAAGGACCAGCAAATTAACCGAAGAAGTTCCACATGTCTGTTACATCTCTGTACCTCACACCAAATACGAATCCTAGCCCAGATACAGTAGAACACAAATGTTAATCCATATAGTATAGCTACCTATTATTGAGAAAAACTAAACCAATAATGATGCAACCAATAACTGCTATTAGGCAGGTATTATATTCAGAAGAGTTACCTCTCTTCCGGCACTGCAGCTGCAGGATATTATTCAGAAACTAGTGTTTGGTGAGAGGATTGAAGTGGTAGAAACTGGTATGTGGTGTGTTTTCTTTGCAACTGAAGTGAGCTTCAGGTAAGAGCTATGGACATATATCTAGCTTTCAGAAAAGAATAGATCTTTTGCTTGAAGCTGGAGAAAGAATAAAGATGGATGCTGGTGTGAGATGTCGTGCAGCGCTAAGTAAAGTTCCGCAAATTGTCGGATGGACCCAAAGAGAAACCAATCTATGTGGTCCATATAATCAGATGAATGCAGGAATTATTCAAACAAATTCATTATAAACAACAACGGGTGGAAATCACACCTTCTAAAAACGGCCTTTTTTTTTTGGTATGTCCAAGTTTAGCGATGTATAAAGAACACCTCCAAAAATTGTGCAATCTTGAGTCACTAGTGCTCTGTTTCACTTCCAAAGTAACTCGGATTCAAGATTTGCAGGCTTTTTTTACTAATCCTTTATTTGGAACAAGCTCCTTCTTTGTAACAATAATTCTCTTGGCCGAGGTAACCTACTTTTTTTTTGTCTCCTACACGGCATTGGTTGTTGCCTGGCTGCATTGAACACCGTGCTCCTTTCTCAACCAAGCTCCATTGGGTATTGAAAGGAAGGAATTTAATAGATTAGCCTTCCATCAAATAATCCTGCAATGTCGGTGCCTCCTTCTCCTACTGATGCTTAGGTGACACCAAATACTCTAATCTGATTCTCTTCACAAAAAACTGAAAAAGTTCTGATTGAAGAAGGTGCAGACTGTGGGGCACGTTGAAGAAGATCCACATGTGACCTTTTTTTTTTTGTGTGTGTGGTCCTAAGCTGTCATGCTTTGGGGAATGGTGATGTACTCTATACCTTACAATTTACAAACACTCTATTTCATGGCCTGACCTTTTTCACCTTGCTAAACCTGTTCATTATAAATAAAAAAAAGTAACATGCATAAAACAATTGCTCTTTATTATAAATTAGATACAATTAGATGTGCCTTAGTAAGATGCTATATTTATATATCTTTTTTCGTTCTTTATTATAAATAAGATTGTAGTAATTTTTGTCATGCATTTTCAGCCTGTCAACAGGGTCGATCCGATAGGCTGTCATAGTGTTTCTTCTTTGTTTGAAGCACCCACATGATGTGTTACCAATTTACAAAGACACTAATCCCATGATGGGGACTTGGGATTTGCATCAGAGTACCATGCTGCCACCATCTGCCATACGTAACGGAAGAGGAGAACAGAGCGCGGTGGCCGGAGGGGCGCGGCAGTCTGACTCGGGAGCGCCACGCTCGTCGGTCGTGGAGACTAGAGAGTCGAGGCAGGCAGAGCCGCGGAGAAAAACGTGGTCACGGCTTCATGGAGGACAACGTGAACTCCAGGAGGAGCTCGCCGGTGCCAGCCATGGAAGAGGAGAAGGGGAAAACAGAGGAGGTGCGCGTGCGGAGGACGGAACCTCGGCGGCGGGGGTGTCGCCGTGTGGAAGCGCTGAACCTCAGGATTGGCGGCGTTGGGTCGGGCTGAACCACTGAAGGGCTATTTCTTTTGGGGTACGCCTTGGGCTAGTCCAGTCTTTGTTGCTCCTCTTCACCTGCAGTTGCAGCAGACAGACCAGAAACGGCAGCTAGAGTCACGCGTTTCCTCAAGCCATACCAATTGAGGATGCATTTCACAAATAAGCACGCGTGCTCAGGTCATCCACACCCTAACATCAACGGTTGCATTTTCGGCAAGCTCACAGGAGAAGCTGCTGTCTGCTGAGACCCAGCATGGAGTTGACACGTGACGTCGCAGCGGCTGCGAAGATCGGAAAGTTGCTTGGTGAACGCCTGCTCCTCAAGGGAATATCTGCAGTGTCCATCCACATGAGGAGAGAACAAAAATATCATGGGAAAGTGAAGACCGTTATAGATTCAGTCAGAGAAGCTGGAGTCAAATTGTTGTGATTGTGTTGTTGAAAACATTGAACTTAGCATTTGTGCAAATGACTGAGCTGTAATTCTGAAGTGTTGATCAATGCAAAAAAATGGCTGGAACGTTCTTGTTTAGAAATTCAGAGCCAAATGGGACATGTTCTAGGTCAATAAAAGGATTTTGTTTGGACTGGGTGCCTTTTTTTTTTTGTGTGTGTGTGTGGAATGGACCAGGAATGTTATCTATCATAATATATCACTGTCATCATTTATCAGGCAATTATGGATGATAAGTACAGGAGTCTATGGACTCCTGATGATGCTATGTTTTGAAGATGCCATATCTAGTTATATGCAATTCTTAATTTATTTCATAACGATGGTCATGTTGAGCTAATGGACCAATGGTCGTGCTGAGGTCACAAATCTAGTTTTTTACATCGTTGGTACTTGTGTTAACTGTTGTGATTACCCCTGTTATGGTGGCAGATTTGATTGGTGCAATTATGTAGATACGAGACTGAAATCAGCCATAAGTCACTGAATCACTGCTGACCAGTGCAAAGAACCACCGGGTCAAAATTCTAGCATGCTGCCTGATGCTCTCCTCTGGACACAAGTTATCTGAACCACAGCATGGAAGGAAGGAAAGAAAAGGGAAAATAGAAGGTCTCTGGACTAGACTATATATGCAGAGCACTCCGATATTAAACTCTTATTATGCACTTCAAACTCACGTGTTGATGGGTATAAATTAGGAAATAATTAGCTGCAGATATGCAAACAAAAAACTTTTTAGAGTCCATGCATGTGAATCAATCAAAGCCATCTTTTACTGCATACAGAGTTTGATCACAAAGTAGACAAACGTTTCCTTAAGCAAGTCTTTGAGCAATCCATGCTCAACACACGTTAGGGACATGCATGCACATCCCCTTATTTCAAATTCAAGCACACATGCACACACACAACCACAAACCAATCAATAATATCCATCTCTTGATCGATGATAAGATTTGATGAGAGATGCCTACAGATTAAGTCTTAAACACACAACCAATTTGGTGGATGCATACAACGCCGAACCACCAGTTTATTCTTGATGAGAGAAATAAACACTCTTGCAAACACAGTCCACCCAACTAGTGAAGAAGCAACAAATCCTTGATGATTCATATTGCAGCAGCAACAGCTTGCAGTGGAATTGAAACCGGCAACACATGACGCTTGACAGGCTTGGCACCCCTGAGCCTACACAAAAATAATACATCGATAATAAGGTATAAATGCATGACACAGTACGTACGTGAAGCGAAGAGAGAAAAATGACAGCACGTGTATGTAGAGCACATAAAGCAGTATACATACATACCTGGACAAATGGTATATGTGTCTTCTACCGAAGAACTGTGCTCCTGAGGAAGCGCTTCTTGTAGTAGGCGGACGAATAGCGCAGCTCGTAGAGTGATGGATCGTGGCCGGCCTGCAGTCCATCCCACTCCAACTTCGTCCACCAGTCCTCGCATTGCACGACTGGCCGGCGGCGGCTGTTGTTTCGATGGCCGATTGTTGGGAGGTGCCTGAGGCCCCAGCAGCCCCTGATCTTGATGCTCTCGAGCATGGGTGCAGACATCTTGGCCTCGTAGATCTTTTGCAGATTGAATAGGTCATGCAGGAGGACGTGCTTCAGATTAGGGAATTCCTTCACTGGATCAGCTTCTCTATATTGTTGAGGCACCTTGACATCATCCCATGGGAAGACCTGCCTGAGGTCACCACACTCAGTGATGTGGAGAGTCTCCAATCTGGGCAAGTATGTGTTGCGTGACAATGGGAGGATAAACTTGAGCCTTGCACACCTGTGCAAGTGTATGCTCTCTAGTTCTTCAAAGCTTCCGCTGTAATCATCAATTGATCCTTTGCTCCAAATGCAGGCAGCTACAGGGAGGTCTGACGCCCAAATGGTCTTCAAATACGTATAGTACCAATCGGAGCCAAAGGCAAACACTGTTTGTAACTTTGGACACCTCTCCACACGGCACCATTTGATTCCAAATTCAAAGTAATACCGACTAATAAGTGGGATTTTTGGTGTAACAACAAGGATGTATGAATTGTCATGCACGTGCAAGGAGTCAATGCACTGCAGTGTCACATAATGAATGGCTTTGATTCCCTTGTCACTCTCCACATCTGTGAGGCTAATACCCTCGCCAATTTCCATATGGCAATCCATGGGTGGAGGCCACTCAATCTCATTATCAGAAGCAGAGCCCCCCTCGAGCAAGACATCACTGTAGAAGCATGGTGTGGGGACAACCTTATCCTTGCTTGGGCCTTTAAATTTACTACTACTAGTAGGTGGTATGTGCAGATCCAGATAAAGGCTTCTAGTTATCATGTTGTTTCCGTATATATCTCCTCTGGTCAAGGACTGAATGATCCTTGCATCTCCTGCGACAACATAGTTTTTGTGTTGGATGTGTGAGGGGTTAGAGCCAGAGTTACGGAGACATGTATCCTCTGTTTCAAGGGTGTCAATGCATAGCATTTCCAGTTGCCTTGTTCCTTCCCACCAAAGTATTGCACGTAGCTGCTTGCGGGCCACCAGGAACACCTTCTTTAGGCCTTGCACCTGCACAACCTTATCACTGAGGTCAACTCTCCTGATTGATGTGCCTGATAGGTTGAGCTCCTCAAGGCCTGGCAGTTCTCCATGCAACATGAAACTCTCTAAATGTGCACAGCCACACAGAGATATCTTGGAAAGTTTGTCCGACCGTGCATCTAAGCTGAATGTTTCAAGTGCCGGAGGTAGTCCTTCTGGGCCTACATGATCCAATGCAACACATCCATCTAGGACCAGAGTTTTGAGGCAAGTTGCAGAAGATAAGCTTGGCAAAACTTGTATGGTACTATTACCGGTTAGATCTAAGAGCTCCAGCTTTATCATATCTGTGAATTCATCTTTTGTACCGGTCTCCCATGAACTGGTAGGCTCAGTTACTCGGATCTTGTGAAGGCTCTGCAGTTGTCTCCATGCAAGGCTGCTGTGCCAAATCCTTCCCTTCCTTATATGAATCTCTCTGATATTTGTGGCCACTTGCTCTTGTATTTCTTCAGTAAAAGCCAATTCCCAATCTGTTTGGCACACATCTAGTACCCATAGCCTCTGGAAAATTTCCGTCGCCAGTGCACCTTTCTTCTCCTCTGCCAGATTTTCTTCATCCTTGCAGCTATCAAGTCCAAGGAATGTTAAGTTGTTACAACAATGGAATGGAAGTGATGAAAAGTTGAAGGTACAGCCACATAACTTGAGTACAAGAAGTTGGTCTGCTTGTTGGAACATGTCATTAGGTAATGATGCCAGTGGTTGATCAGATTCTCTTTGGGGAGCCTTCTCTGGATGAGCCAGGCAGAAAAGGGATGTAGTCTCTGGGTGTGCCTTTATTTCCATATCAGGGCTGGTGTCCAAAAAAATCCAACGTCTTGGAAGTGAGTCTAATATGTATCCGAAGTTGGTCAATCTATTGGCTGAGTCGTCCTCTAGCTGTATCTCGTGATGCAGAGCACAAGCAACATCCCAAGCTGCTTGGCCGTCCTTGTCTCCTCGTAGGATCCCATCACAAACCCAATAGTTGGAAGCATGTGTTGCCCAGTTGTAATCCATGATATTGCCACCACGGTAACTCAATGATAAGAGGTACATGCAGCAATCTTTGGCGACCTTAGGGGTGATGCAAAGGCCAGGTTTACTTTTTACTTGCATACAAAGTGACTTCTCTAGCCTCTTCCTCTATTAATTCATGGTAGATGGTAACAGGACCTGAAGCGTCAACAAAAAAATGTGAACTGTCCACCTTTTCCTGAATTTCTTTGTTCAGACGAAAACTTCCTCCAAAGGTCCATAACACTGGACACTCAAACTGAAAAATCCCGAAATCTGCCATGTCCACCATGTTGTCACTTCCATTGTGAAAAAATCACCATATAGCTAAGGTTCCTCAGGGTTTGATTGATCTCTCTTGTGGCATCTCGTATCTCAGCTCTAAAGGCTTGCTCTACCCCGTTGAAATCATCCTCCTCGTCTTTCTTGTCAAGATGAGCCACTACATGTCCAGGGAGCTTAAGTTTATCTACAATTGCCCTCTGGAGTGCTCTTCGGCTCTTCCATCTTGAGCAATCAATGTGGATGATCTTATCAAATTTCTTGGTTAGAGATGGTGGAGGCCTCTCTGCTATTGCTCTTAGCACTGCAGAAGCACCCAGTCTGTTCCATCCGTCGAAGTAGACAGCCTTGTGTGCAGTGCCCTCCAAGTAAGGAATTATTTCATCTACTGCCGTCTGGATGTTAGGCACACCACCAATATGCTGCATTAAATTATTTGATCCTAATTAATTTTAGTTAAGGTTTCTCGCAGTCCATAAAACACAGCATATAGACTGTTATTGTAAGTAGAATATATGTTTCACCAGCAATGATCACCAGAGAGAACCACGCAAACACAATGCAAACACTCAGCCGCAGCATTTTCTAGTTCTAGTTCTAGCCGCAGCAATGATCCTAATTAATTTTATTTAGTGCTGTTGCTTCCTAACAGCCCCACGATGCACGACGGGTGAGCTCGAGCTACAGATTTGCTAACGACTAGTATGTACAACAGTACAATAAGATTTGACACAGTGAAAACTAGCTTGACAGGTGCAGGTGCTTGGGGCTGCTGCGGTGGGAGGCCCTAGGGAACGGGCTTTGTCCCTCTCGCCCGAGGCCGCTCCCTTCATCCGTTCTCCGTAGGCAGATTGAAGCAGATGCGGTGGGATGATGTCAGGCCGACAGCGAGGACGACGACAAGGGGGCCGACACCGGGGATCCACCCTACCTCCATGTGCCTTGTCGGGGCCTCTCTAGCTTGCCGGCGTTAGGACAGAGGCCTAGCCCGAATGACACCCTGGCCACCAACTCCGCCGTGGGTGTCGTGTTGGCGAAGGGTGCCTACGTCGAAGCGACTCATGCCGGCGTCGTGGGTTCCCCACACAAACTTCGTAGGTCAGCCCGTCATCGCTGTCATAGGAGGCGGGCCTCAAAGAGACCTGGCGTGACTCATGACAGTCAGGCATCGCCAACGGCGCCTGAAAGCATCCCCGCTCACCTCTGCCTGGGACCGCCCATCGTCGTGCAAGCATCTGCGCACCCCTGCCTACACCGGCCTTGCACGAAGCCGCCGGTGCATGACGAGGGTTACATGCTCATTGAGAGCCATCGTCGCTGGCGTCGTCGGACGCGTCAACGCGCACCGGCGCCGCACTGTCCCGGCCGAGCTCGTTGGCCTATGCTTCAACTGCCTAGCCAACAACCATGTCGCTGCTCTGTGCCGTCTACCATCGTGCTGCCTCCTCTGTAGGCGCACCGGTCACCGCGCTCGCGACTGTGGCAGACGTCCTGGCCCTCCGGTGCACTCACAGACACATGGACACCGTGGCCGCTCAATGCTAGGGCCGTGCAAGCAACGTTTCGCCGACGTTGGCGGCACGTGGGGCATTCACTACGGGAAAATCAGGCTTTGCCGAGGGTACAGCGTTTTGCCGACGACCTAAAAAAGGCGCCGACAAAGCCATCCTTTGTTGATGGCCATGCTCGGCAAAGGCCACCCCTTGGCAAAAAAATAATTTCTCCGAGAGCCAAACCCACGACAAAGGTAGACTCGACAAAGGCCACCCTTTGTCGAATCGCCCTCGGTGCAGAGCTCACCATCGGCAAATATCCGGCATCGCTAATTGCGTTCATGACGTCTCCTTTGCTGAGAGACAGACGTCCGACTCTTGGCAAAGTCTCTCACCTTTGCCGAGGGCCGCCCTGTGAGCTCTCGGTAAAGATTTGATTTTTTTTTTTTAAAAAAAAGGCAATGGACAGGCGCCACGTGTTGCTTCCTTTGCCGAGCGCTGCCCGATCCAGCCCTCAACAATGATTTTCCCCCTTCCCCCAATCTGGACGATGAAAGGGGCGCCATGTGTCCTCCGTTTGCCAAGAGCCGGATCCGTGAGCTCTTGGCAAAAAATTTGTTTTTTTCCTTTCCCTAATCTGGACGCCGAGAGCAAAGCCTGAGCCTTTGCCGAGAGCTCTTTGGCTCTCGGCAAACCATTTTTTTTATTTGGCTTCACAATTTTTTGTAGCTTAGCTACAATACTTATAGCTGCAAACTTGAACATGTGACATTTCCAAACTTGAACATGGAGCTACCCGGGCGCAAGCAGTAATGGCTCTGAAGTTCGAGGAACTTACTAGGTTCCTTTTGACGCCGTGGTATGACTCGCCACCTGGGCCCTAGCTCCGGCCGCTCCACACCTGCTTTCCGACTCAAAGACGTTCGGGTACTCCCGTGAGCATGATAGCAAAAGGTTTCGTTTGTGGTTTTCCCCTGTATCAACTAATCATGTCTAACACTTGGAACCTTGTCTACTTTGGCGCAGCCGGATCGGTGGGTTCGAATCAGCCGCCTTCAGGTGGTGAGCAAGTCTTCTAGTCGCCGACAACTCAAGATCCACCTTTCCCACCTGCCTATTGAACTTAGGTTTCTTTTTTTTTCACTTAGTTGATGATGTGGTGAGACTTGTGGACTTGATGGTACATTTGATGGACTTTGTTGGTGATGGACTTATGGACTTGTGGTGATGTGGTGATGTATTTTTTGCTACATATGTGATATATATGTGTTCTGGATGTGTCAAATATTGGATTAATGCGATATATATGTGTTCTGTGTTTGAATTGATGGATATATGTGATATTTGTGTCTATTTGTCGAGGTAGAAAGGAAAAAAAATAAAACTATCATTTTTCTACTTCTTTGCCGAGCGCAGTTGTGAAGGCGCTCGACAAAGCTGGGTAAGTTTCCAGCTCCGCCGAGAGTCGTTGCCACCGCAGACGGCAAAGTCGGCTTCTTTTGCCGAGAGCCATGGACTAGGTGCTCGCAAAGTTTTTTCAAAAAAAGAAAACTTACTTTTGCCGAATCGCTTGCCGACATGATGCTCGGCAATGTTTTTTTTTGTAAAAAGAAGGAAAATCTTGGCCAAGAGCAAGCTATCGGCAAAGAAATTGCAAAAAAAAAAAAAAAAAAAAAATCTTTGCCCGAGCGAGCTCGGCAAATAAATTGCCAAAAAAATAGGACATTCTTAGCCAATGGCCCCATGGTGGGACGCTCGGCAAAGAGGCCGCCATTTTCCATCATTTCAAATTGTCGATTAATGGCTACTTTTTTTTTGCCGAGGGGCCGCATGCAACCCTCGTTAAAGCCTTTGCCGAGAGTTTGGCCCGGGGGTGCTTTGGCCAAGAGCCCGTGCCGTGAAAAAATTTCTCGGTGTCCTTTGCCGAGGCAAAGAACCACTTTCCTGTAGTGATTGGTGGCGGAGACAATCCGCAGCCAGGGATGGGGGCCCACCTTTCAGCATGCACCATGTGTCATTGTGGGGGCCATCTCTTGCCCGTTGGGGCTGCAGCCTGGTCGTCCTCTGACGATGGCGAATTAGTCCAGTCTGGCTATTGGGACAGACCGTGCTGAGGATTTCAAAATTCAAATGTCACGCCAACCTACTATGGGGAGCCGCGTTGGGATCCGTTGCTACTTTGCCATGAGTTGGGGCCACAAGTGACGCGGCTTTTTCAGTCGCAGATAGAGCCGGACCTGTTGCCGTCCAGAGAGACCCCTTTTTACTGGCTCTACTGGGTTGGTGGCAACGGAGCACAAACGGGCGTCAGGGTGCCGGGATGCAGTCGGATGCTGTGAAGCCATCCGCGACAGTGCCCGCACCTCTGGAACTACATCTGCACGGAACACCCCTAGACGATGTCGCGTGCAGGCTGCAGCCTGGGAGCATCAAGACGACTGATTGGTGGACCGATCCAGTGCAAGTTGAATTCGCCCCACCCAATGCCCCCAAGCAACTGAGCCACGGCACACAACGCCCCAACTCGTCGTTGAGGACCTCGCGCCTGTCAGCACCCCGGCGTCGGCGGGCCACATCGACCCACCGGACCCTGCACCTGTGCGGGCACGGGCGGATGACAACACCACCCGACTCGACGCCGTGGCGCCAACGCCGCCCGGCCGCAGCTTTCATCGACTCTCACTCACCCCGCCGCCCGAGGAGCCTCTGTTGTCCGAGCCGCCACGGGTGGTGGAAGAGGAGTGGAGGCTAAGAAGAAGCTCCCCGCCTAGTAGCGAAATTGGCCTACCACGACCCGCAGCCGAGCGACAGCGCGGGTCCTCCTCAACAAATGGGAGGGACGCCGGGCCGATGAACCCTCCAACACGCTGACCCGCAATGGCGGTGCGCTTTCCACGGCCACTTCAGGAACGATGTTCCCACTGCCAAGAGGGTAGGGAGAGAAGGGCAATAAGACCAATAAATTAGTGATCTTGATACAGCAGGTCTGCCATTTTTTTAATCTACAGCAGGTCTGCCTAATCGGGTGTCAACCACCATCTTGTCTTACTTTACTATTTTTTTTTTTTGAAATACTTACTTTACTAATTGATGAAGAGACCAGCAAAGTCCACTTAACGCTTATTCAAGACACGCCGCTATCCATAGCGGTGCACATGCCCGCGCACGATGAAGAAGGGGTGGGAGGGGGGGGTGGGTGGCGGCGGAGCGGCCGGTGGCGAGGGCGCCGTGGCCGGGCGGTGGACAGGAGGGCGGCGCCGCCGTCCCCCGAGATTAGGGGTTCCGGCGAGGTGTTCAGGGCAAGGGCGGTTTAGGGTTCCGACGAGCTCCCCAGTCCCTCCATCCTCTCCCCGGCCAGAATCCGCCCGGCCTACGGGGCGGCGGTGGCGCCGCCCCGGCGGTGGCCGGACTCATCCGGTTAGGTATGGGTAGGCGGCGGGGGCGTCGAGGTCGGCCATGGCGGTGGAGCTCTGTGGGCGGTGGCGGTGGCGGCTAGGGGTAGGGTTCGGCCGGGCGGGGGAGAAGAAGAGAGGGGAGGGGAGAAGGCGGCCGGGCGCCTCTAGGGCTCGCCGCATCTCCGTCGTTATTAGAAATAATCTAGATATTCGTTCAGTTATACACATGTAAATTATCAACATAATATGCTTATCTTAGAACAATTGAATAACAAAGAAGTACTAGCATTATGTATACAACAACAACAACAAATTTCTTATGGGTTTCATATCCATTAGAGTGATATTTTTTTTACGCTTGGTTCGCCAAACCTAACGCTAACCCTCCTCCTTTACCCGGCTTGGGACCGGCTATGTTGAGACGACTCAAGAAAATCTTCCAAACCAACATAGGCTGGAGTTAAGTACTAGCATTATGTATGAATGACAAATATATATTTCTATATATAGATTGGCAATCATGGAAATGCCCATTAATGGATCACACAGTTTATTTTGAACTATATTAATAAAATCAATGACATTAAATTATGTAAGTTGTTACTTTGATAAATATATACATTTTGACATTATTACAACATATTCACATTAGAATAGTTTAATTATAAGACTGTATTTTTTTAGTATGTAAAGGATCTACTAGAAATGATATTAAATAATAGAGATACGAGAATTCAATGAGCATTTAGAGCAACTCCAAGTATTGTTGTAAAATAGATGCCAAATTCTATGATTTAGCGATTATCTTTTTTAAAAAAATTACACGCATAACGCAGAAACGCCACAACACGCACGCATACTCACGCTTATGAACACACGTGACGCAAACCCTAAATAGAAAATTTGCTAAAACAATATTGTCCTACAACAACATGCTAAAATTTGCCATGGCACCGAGGCCCATCCGCCATGCACGGCACATAAGGCTCATCCTGGGCTCTGGGCCAATCAGCGCACAAGCGAGCATGATGGCAAGCGGGGCCAACTAGCTATATTTATCCACCGAGTAAGTCGGGGGATAGATGGCTATGTATTTACAATCTCTGAATAGAATATTTGTTGGAGATTATTTAATGTTAAAAATAGGCTAAACCGAACTCTATATTAGGAATAACAACTCTCTAGAGCAACTCCTAGAGAACATGTAAAACTTTGCATGCAGGCTATTTTTTTACTTTTTAGGATAAAAACATGTGCAATATATGTCACTTTCCAAAATCCAGAGTGGGCTATTCCGGCTTTCTCGGTCGCCAGAACATGCGAGCGGACGCTGTTGTCCATCCGCATGGCACCCGAGATTTCCACGCGGACCTTAGGGTGTCCGCAATGCCTAACTATTTAATTAGTTATATCCGACGTGGTAAGTAAAAAGTAGGAGAGAGTAGTCACTAGCAATGAACACCTATTTCACGTGAGCCCAAGAATATTTGAGAGGAGCATGTGGGTCCTGTAGTGTAAAATAATCTTTTTATTGCCTCTCACATGCACATTAGCTAGCTATTACATTGCGGGTGTCCTTACCTTTTGTGCCGAGGGGCTCCATTCCTTCCCGCGCGACATTCGTGGGCCTAGGATGTCGCCGAGGAGAGCATGATGAGGTGGACCGTAATAGTGAAATTTATACCGAGGTTGTCATGGAACTCTAGATTTTTGAGGGTTATCTATTTTACATATCTTGTAAATCTTAGCATGCAAAGACTCTTGAAGTTGCTCTTAGAGGTTCAACTTAACATGTGAATAAAACACTTAAAGTCAAAGAGTTGAAATCCAAAATCTCTCCATATATCCATATACATGATGACACACATGGCTGAAGCAAGAGTGGCATAATTTAATCTAAGGTTTTGCGAACACATGGTTGATTTAGGTCGCATGTGTTTAGTTTTGTGATGTAGTGATTGTCAACAGTCAACATTCTCCTTCTATTTTTCTTTTATCTTTTCTCGCTTCGGGCTATGTTTCACGGCATACGTGGAGTGTGTCGAAGACGTATCTCTTGGTTCGTGTTGTGTGTGTGGAGCTCGGAGATGGTAGCCGACGGGCGAGGTGAAGGGGCCAAGGAGGACGTGCGGGCCGCCGACGGACCGCGGAGGTGAAGGACGGACGTGAGGCTTGGACCGAGGGACCGGATCGCCGGGCGGCTAGCCATGGTGGTCGACATCCGGGACATCGACGGATGCAAGAGGACGCGGCGCAGACCGCGGTCGATCGGGTCAAGACGGGCGAAGCGAACGTGCAGAGCGGGAGCTCGGATGACTTGGCGACTCGGGCGATCAAGACGGCGATGACACGTGTCGAGGAGGTTTGGTGGTTTGCCCTCAAAACCATCGGGCGGGTTTGGTGGTTTGGGCCTCAAAACCATCGGCGGCGGTTTCGCGGGTTTGGGCCTCAAAACCCGGGCGGACGCCCGGGACGGAAGGCCGCACGCGGGCGGCATCGGGAGGTTGCGTGGATGCAAGGCTACCGATGAGGAGGCGCGGTGGCCGTCTGATCGAAAAATATCCGTAGTCCACCAAAATAGCCCTAGGGTTAGTGGTTTGGCTCATATGTATCGGAGGGCAAAATAGGGATGAGAAATAAGGACTACATATAGAGGATGGCAGCCATCCTCCCCTTCTTGCCTCTTCCATTTTCGTTTTTGTTTTTCCCCAATTTTAGGGTTCTTGTTTAGAGGTCCAAGAACATCAATTTGGTGGTGATTTTCGTTGGGGAAGGGGAGCCCCAAATCCTCCCCCTGCTGCCTCCGACGATTTGGATCAATTTTCTCATGTTTTTCTTTGTGATTTTCGTTGAGAGATTTTGGATCTTTGTTTTACGTGTTCTCTGTTCTTTGGTGTTGGGCAGGATTCCAACAGGTAGGAGGTCCGCGGGCCGGTCTCCGTGAGTCTTCAGCCAGCCAAGCCAGCAAAGACTCGCTCACGGCACCAAGGCCACGCGAGCGCTAGCGTTCCGTGCCAAGCACCGGCCGGGCCTGGCGCAGGCGCCCCGGCAGCAGAGCGGGAGGCCCGCGGTCTCCGGAAGCGAAGCGCAGCCACGGCGCCGGTTGCTCCCTGTGTTTCGGTGCTCCTCACCAACGAACAGCACTCAAGGCGGGAGAGGGCAGCCGGCTGTCCCACGCGGGGCGGCAGGGCAAGGCGCTGGCTTTGCTCGCCTGCGGCGCCGGCCAGAAGCGCGGGAGGGTGCACGTGCACGATCTCCAAGCATCCGCCTCCGGTTCATCTCGGTCAAGGCAAAGGGGCCGGTTTCGAGCTGCGCTCGGCGCAAAGAACTTCATAGCGTGATCGACTACTACCCAAGCTCGGTTCCTACTCAAACAAAGGGTCGATCTTTCACTTGTCTGCCGTGGAGTGGCCATCGAGCCCCAAATTGCTTCTCTTGCAGGGTAGCTAGGTTGAATCCTGAGCAAATTCCTAGCTTTAATTCATCTCAATCTCGTTCTTTTTCTCTGCGCCAAGAAGGTGTTCGGGATGAAATGTCCGAGTAGATTTTCGTCCTAGTTTTTTCTCAATATTTTTGCTAGAACTGTTCTAGGTTTAATAGTATTCCTAATTGTGTTCCCCGCAACCTGTTTTTAGTTGTAGATTTTTAGTAGCGTACTTTTTCTTGCCCTAGTGTTTATTTTACTTCTTGCTAAATAGAAAATCCCAAAAATATTCAAAGCTTAGTTTAGCCTTTTTTTTATTTTTTTTTTGCAACGATTTTGTATCAAGTCAAGGATTTTGTCTAGTTACTCTCGTCACAAGTTGGCGTTGGTAATCTAGTTCGGGGAACCCGCTTCTTTTCGATAGAAGTTGGGAATCTCGTCTCTTTGTTTTCTCGATGAGGTTGGGGGTTGAGCCGATGACCAAATTGAAAAGAAAAAATTGAGGCTCCCATTCACCCCCCCTCGGTCGCCGTTTAGGTCCTTCAATTGGTATCGAGCCGGTTAAGGATCATATCCACCTTAATCGGGTCCGTGATCCGCAAGGTTTACATGGAGAGGTTTGGTCACTATGGTGGCAAGCCTCCGGGAGTTCGATGGCACCAACTATCCCTATTGGAAGATTAAGATGCAAGCACATCTTATGGGGATGGATTGGAGAGTGTGGGAGATTGTCGAGGATGAGAACTACCAAGTGCTAGCCGCCGAGTGGGTGAGGAACAAATAGCCCAACACAATGCCAACAACCGAGCGAGGGCGTCTTGTTCTCTAGCCTCAAAGACACCGAAGTTTGAGAGAGTTGCCACTTGTGAGACCGGCCGTGAGGTGTGGAAGACACTAGAGAGCTACCACGAGGGAACCCCACAAGTCAAGGCCCGCCTATATGAGACCTACAAGAGAGAGTACAACAACCTAATCCAACTTGATGGCGAGTCCATCGATTCTCTCTTTGCTAGGTTTCGAGACGACCGCAACAAGCTTCGGGCGAACAAGCCGTCGGAGAGGCTTGACGAGCACGAGAAGGCGATGCGCTCTTGTACGCCTCCGGATCGGAAGGTGTGGGATGTGAAGGTGTCCGCGATCATGGAGTCCCGCCAACTACGACACCTCACACCCGGACGAGCTCTACAAAGAAGCTCAAGTCTTCCGAGATCGAGGCCCGCATCCAAAGCGAAGCTCAAGAACCCTTCTCGCGCCCGAACGTTGCACTCATCTCTCGTAAGGGCGGGTTCGATTCTTCGCTAACCCATCACAGATTTCTTTCGCCTTGTCTTCCTTGGTGTCCGTGAGGAGAGGAGCGTGATGGAGAGCCTTGGGGATGATGAGCTTGCGCTAGTCATCGCCGATTTCTCGCGGTTCCACAACAACCGCTTGAACCGGGGCGTGGCGGCCCATCCAAGGGCGGATGCTTCGAAAGCGGAGATCCGACCACTTCGCCGCCGCATGTCCCAAGAAGAACAAGGACAAGTACTCCGGCCGAAGTACTACTCCAACAAGTACGACCGACAAGCGCAAGGGACAAGCGCCGAGCACACCTCCCGCAAGTACAAGTCCAAGAAGGGATTCGACAAGGAGGCGATCAAGAAGAAGTACCTCAAGCGTGCCAAGGAGCACAAGCACGCCTTCCTTGCCTCCCTCGGCGACCTCGACAACGACTCTTCGAACGGGCAATCTTCCTCAAGCGATGAGGAGTCCGAGCGCAAGGTTGAGGACAAGCCGAATGGACTTTGCTTCTTCACCGACTCCAAGCCCGGGGCTTTCGCACCATGGCCCTCGATGGAGCGGTGACCGAAGCACGCCAAGCCACACCAAGAACGACTCTTCTTCCTCTCGAGGTACCTCCTACAATCGAATCTCTCTCTCGATGAGGTTGAATCTTTGGGCGATGCGCTTGTGTGTCAAGAGAAGTTGCTTAAGCGTGCCGCTAGGGAGAGAAAGGAGTACAAGGAGAAGTGGGAGATGGGCTGTGACGGAGATAGAGTTGCTTAGGAAGCTTTGTCGATGTCTCTCGGTGAGACGGAGTGTGATGCTTGTTTGTGCATATGTCTAGCATCATGTCTTTGCGACCCAAGTATTCGGCTTTGCTAGATGAGCATGTTGATTTGAAGTCTAGGCCCTTTGTTGAGTGCGTGCAAGTCTTGTCCGACTTGCGATCCGAGTTGGCGAGAGAAGGCCGCCAAGCTTGCTTCGTGCTTGAGAAGGCCAACTCGGATAGCACCGCGGCCGGGATGTGCTAAGTGTGAAGCTTTGGAGTTGGAGCTCATGTCTTGTAGGCATGACAAGGGGAGAGTCGAAGAGGAGATCAAGTATCTTCGCTCCTGTCTTGAGTTGGGTGTCTTTGGAGAGCAGCGGCTTGGCATGATGATGAGTCGGTTTAAGAGGAGGACCCGACACATCGGGTTTAGGCTTTGCTATAGGTGGGAAGGGAGAAGTCATTTATGGCAAGGTTGGTCAAGGTAGTGGTTTGAGCTCGAGTGAGAAACCAACCAACACTCCCAAATTGACCAAGATCACTCCACCCGAGCCTACCAAGCCCATTGTGCAAGATGGCATTCTCCAAGAGCCAACTAAGACTCCACCTCCCAAACAAGTGTGGCTTCCCAAACCGAACTACCTCAAGAACCCACTTGACACTTTGCCCAGATCCCGAGGAAACCCTTCCTAAGGCCAAAACCACAACAAGAGTGAACCATCCACCCAAGAGAGTGAACCAACCACCACCCAAGAGAGAGGTGAGGTATCACCGTGAGTATTGCCGGAGAGATGGTCACTTGGTTGAGTTTTGCTTTAGGAGGAAGAGGGATGCTAGGCGCCGAGTGGAGTTTGAGAACCGTGACATGTATCACCCACCACTTGGCATGTATGAGAGGGGGTGTGGCCGGTTCAGAGGCGCTTTTGCTAGGCCTGAAGGTAGGAGGCCTCATAGGTTTGGGCCCGGGTTTGTGAGACCCTTTGGTGGTCGTGCTCGCGAAAGTGGATGTAGATCCTCGCTTTGGGAGATTTGAGGTTGACAAGAGAAGTGCACCACGTTTTTGTTGTGCGTGGTGAGCGCTTTTTGGTAAGATGGGGCGTGGGATGTTTGTTTTGCCTAATGCTTATTCGGGGCAAGATGGTCAACACGGTACTCTTCCAAGTTTACTAACCCCTTGTTGTTGTGCCATATGCTCATCCCATGTTCTATCGTTGATACAGCCGGAAGGCCGGAGGACATGTGGCTCATTGACTCCGCTGTTCTCGACACATGACCGTAACTCCAAGTGGTTCTCCGGCCTCACCCCCATGAAGACGAAAGAGTACATCACTTTCGGGGACAAAGAACAGAGGGAAGATTCTATCTCGAGGGTCAATCGAGGATCAATGACCACTTTGTACTCAAGGATGTGGCGCTCGTCTCCAACCTTCACTTCAACCTCGCTTCTGCGTCTCTCACCTCATGGCGCACGGGTATGAGGTGCGCTTCAAGGTTGGGTGTTCTCGAAGTTTTGGACTCTCGTGATGATCTCATTTGCTGGATTGTGCCATTTGGGCAAGTCTTTCGTGCTGATTTTTCTCGAGGCTTTGGCACTTCTTGTTGCTTGTTGGCGGGTCCTCCTCCGATTTGTGGAAGTGGCATAGGAGACTAGGTCACTTGAGCTTCGATCTCCTCGCGAGGTTGAGTTCAATGGATCCGATCCGAGGATTGCCTAAACTCAAATTTGAGAAGGATTTGGTTTGCCATCCCCGCCGTCACGGGAAGATGGTATCCGCTTCCCACCACCCGTTACTCGGATTATGACCTCGAGACCCGGAGAGATCCTTCACATGGACACAGCTTGGTCCATCTCGGGTGAGGTCGGTCGGTGGGAAGTGGTATTGTCTAGTGATCGTTGACGATTTTTTTCGAGATACTCTTGGGTTTTTTTTCATGGAGGGCAAGGATGAGGCTTTCGGTTTTGCTCGTGATTTGATTTTGAGACTGAGAACTGAGTTACCAGAGACAGCCATTCGAGCGATTCGCAGTGACAATGGCACAGAATTCAAGAACTCTCAGTTCGAGTCTCTTTGCGCTTAACCTTGGTGTCGAGCACCAGTTTTCTAGCCCTTATGTCCCGCAGCAGAATGGGATTGTTGAGCGGAAGAACCGGACGCTTGTGGAGATGGCGAGGACCATGCTCGATGAACACAAGACTCCAAGGAAGTATTGGGCTGAGGCAATCAACACGGCGTGCCATGTCTCCAACCGCATTTTTCTTCGTGCTTTCACCAAGAAGACATCATATGAGCTGCGGTTTGGGAGATTGCCCAAGGTAAGCCACTTCCGTGTGTTTGGATGCAGGTGTTTCATCCTCAAGCAAGGTAATCTCGACAAGTTTGAGTCTCGATCCGCTGATGGCATTTTTCTTGGATATGCTTTGCACTCACATGCTTCTGAGTTCTAAATCTTGAGACTAACCGCGTTGTAGAGACATGTGAGGTTACTTTCGATGAGATCTAGCGCCTTGTTCCTCTTACGTGTTTGAGTGTGCAGGAAAGGATGAGATGGAGCAGAGCATCTTTGTGGAGGAGGAGCGAGGAAGACGTTGGTCGGGTGATCCCGGCGACTCCACCGCTTGCCCCCCCGGGGTCGACCACGTGGACGACGACGGCGCCACGGACTGGACCCTACTACCACTACTTCACGGGGTCCCGTGGAGCAGCCCCTCGGGCTTGACAGACAGCACTCGAGGAGGTTCCCACCCGGTCGAGGGGAGGCGACATCTTCGTGCACGGCGCCTCAAGACATCGGTCGTCGCCACCCCCGGGAGACCATGATTGGAGGACTTAATCGGGAGGGTAACTCGTTCCAAAGCTTATGCCATGTGTCATTTCGCTCATTCTCGCATTTGTTTCCACCCTTGAGCCCAAAGATGTTAACACCGCTTTATCGGACTCGGGATGGGTCAATGCCATGCATGAGGAGTTGCGTAAACTTTGAGAGGAACCAAGTTTGGGTGTTAGTCCCACCTCGGCTGAGTGTCATCCCATAGGTACTAAGTGGGTGTTCAAAAAAAAGCAGAGTGAGGATGGTGTGGTGGTGAGAAACAAAGCCGATTAGTTGCCGGGGGGGTTTTGTCAAAAAAGAGGGAATAGACTACGAAGAAACCTTTGCTCCTGTAGCCCGCATAGAAGCTATTAGGATTTTGCTTGCCTTTGCGGCCTCGAAGGGCTTTAAGCTCTTCCGGATGGATGTCAAGAGTGCTTTCCTAAATGGGTTCATAGAGGAGGAGGTGTATGTGAGGCAGCCCAGGGGTTTGAGAATCCTAAACACCCGGACTATGTGTACAAGTTGTACAAGGCCTTGTGCGGCTGAAACAAGCCCCCCGCGAGCGGTACGAGAGGTTGAAAGCTTTTCTCTTAGCTAAGGGTTTTGTGATGGGGTCGTAGACAAGACTTTGTTTCGCTTAGAAAAGGCAATGACATACTCCTAGTCGGATATATGTGGATGATATCATCTTTGGTGGCTCTTCACATGCTATGGTATCGAAGTTTTGCAGAGATTATGAGCGTGGAGTTCGAGATGAGCATGATGGGCGAGCTGACCTACTTCCTTGGACTTCAAATCAAGCAAACCAGCTGACGGATCTTCGTACACCAGGGCAAGTACACGAAGGACATCATCCGCAAGTTTCGCATGGGTGAGGCCAAGCCTCTTTCGACGCCCCATGTCGACGACGACGGCCCCGGACGAGGACAAGGATGGAGAAGCCGTGGACCAAAGGGAGTACAGAAGCACGATTGGTTCGCCGGCCGTACACCGCCGGCGACGCGCCCGACATCCGGGGCGGTGTGCCCTCTCGCAAGACGCTTCGCCCGTCACAAGACTCTCACTTTCGTGTCGCGGAAGAGGATCTTCGTACTTGCGCTACCACCGACTTTGGCCTATGGTACTCGGCCTCTTCCACCCTCTCCGACGACGGGTTATTCGGACTCGATTATCCGGTGTGTATGCATAGAAAGTCTACCTCCGTACCGCGGTTCTTGGTACTTCTCTTGTGTCTTGGTCGCCTCACAAAGCGCCCCGTGTCGGTGTCGCCGATCGTTGAGGCAGTATGTTTCTGCGGCCGCTTGTTGTTCCCACCTTTGTGGATGGTTGCCACTTTGAGAGACTTTGGCCTCGAGTTTTTCTCGTGTACCCTTGTTGTGTGATAGCATGGGAGCTGTGAGTGTTGCCAAAAACCCGTCCTTCACTCCCGGACCAAACACATAGAGGTGAGGTACCACTTCCTGAGAGATCACCGGAGAAAGGGGACATAGATGTACAAAGATGTGTACACGAGCAACAGATTAAGGACATTTTCACAAAACCACTAGACCAAGTCCGTTTTGCCCGGCCGTGGAGAGTTGGGCGTGTGCTATCCCTTTTGAGGGGTAGCTTTGTAGTTGATGTACAGATGTAGTTTTAGGTTTGTTTTTTGCTTTTTGTATCATACTTGCATATCATGAGCTTCACTTTTATATTGATTTGAATGAGGTTGTGCTCTTAGTAGTATGAGTATGATGGTGCTTCTAGCTTGAGCTCTTTTTAATCATGTGATGTATGTTATGAGCTGAGCAACCTTTTCTAAATGTGAACTTGATTAATGGATGATGAAATTAAATCTTGGTTCACCTTTTGAGCTAGCTTCTATCATGAGTAGAATGTTGAGAACCTTTGAGTTTTTATGTGTATGCTTGGTAGCTATGTCTCATGCTTTGATTCATTCACTTGCTTAGATTTTCATGATAATACCTTGCTAAAACATGAAGTCTAAAGCTAAAGTGATGAAAAAAGATCGAAAGTGGGTCCATTTTGCCACACTTTGAAGTTCGAGGCGCCTTCACTTGCACTCTTGAATGAACTTGGACTTCATTGTGTTTGACCCGGACCATTGTCTTAAGCTAATCATTGCTCACGTATAGGCTTGACATGGTTGATTAGTAAGGCAAGGCAAATGTGGATAACCACTCGCATGCTCTCTTGTAACTTGTGAACCGCCGCAACTCGAATTAAAATGAACACAAGTTTATGCCATAATGTCTAGCATGATGTCGAACGCCGCTTGGGGTAGTTCACCCAGTTTACATGTTTGAGCACTTAGTTGATCTCCTATCTACTTGTGCTAGGTGCTATGTTTGATGGTGAACCTCCTTTTGCAAGATACTAAAATTTGCTCAAAATGCTTTGTGCCATATTTCATATCACTTGTTTAGCTTGAGCTCAGCTAGCACTTGTAATTTGTTGCTATGGTACCACTTTGAGCACTCTCATTCGGTTGAATATAATCTTGAAGCTTTGCATTGTGACATATTGCATTTCATAGCTTGATTAGTGCATGTGCCAACAAGGGGGAGAAAGATCCAAAGACAGTGATTGCATTTGTCCAGGGGGAGTAGCACTTTGAGCTAGATGTGTTGAGCCTTTGCCTCTGTCTTGAGGGTCTAGCTGTTTGTGTGTGAAAGTATTTGGTTTGGAGCTTTGCTAGTGGTGTTGAGCCCTGTTCTACCTCTTCTTGAGGACTAGGCCGTCATTTTAGCTTGGTTGTATCGAGCCTTTTGCCCATGTCTTTGGGAACCAAGTCTTTGCTCCATGTTTTGCTATCCGGTGAGGTTGTCTTAGCTTTTGTTCATCCGGATGTGCTTTCTTCTATCTTATTCTCGTCTTTGTGTTGAATGTTGACAATGCACTCATCAAGGGGAGATTGCGAACACATGGTTGATTTAGGTCGCATGTGTTTAGTTTTTGTGATGTAGTGATTGTCAGCGGTCAACATTCTCCTTCTATTTTCTTTTTTATCTTTTACGCCGGCTATGTTTCACCGGCATACGTGGAGTGTGTCGAAGACGTATCTCTTGGTTCGTGTTGTGCGGGTGTGGAGCCGGAGATGGTAGCCGACGGCGAGGTGAAGGGGCCAAGGAGGACGCGTCCGGGCGACGGACCGCGGAGGTGAAGGACGGACGTGAGGCTTGGACCGAGGGGACCGGATCGCCGGGCGGCTAGCCATGGTGGGCGACATCCGGGACATCGACGGATGCAAGAGGGCGCGGGCGGGACCCGTGTCGATCGGGTCAAGACGGCGTCGCGGCGAAGCGCGGGGAGCTCGGATGACTTGGCGACTTCGAGGCGATCAAGGCGGCGATGACACGTGTCGAGGAGGTTTGGTGGTTTGCCCTCAAAACCATCGGCGCGGTTTGGTGGTTTGGGCCTCAAAACCATCGGCGGCGGGTTTCGGGGTTTGGGCCTCAAAACCGAGGGGCGGGCGTTCGGTGGACGGAAGGGCGGCACGTGGCGGCATCGGGGAGGTTGCGTGGATGCAAGGCTACCCGATGAGGGAGCGCGGTGGCCGTCGGATCGAAAAAATATCGAGTCGACCAAAATAGCCCCAGGGTTAGTGGTTTTGGGCTCGTATGTATCGGAGGGCGAAAATAGGGATGAGAAATAAGGGACTACATATAGAGGATGGCAGCCATCCTCCCCTTCTTGCCTCTTCCATTTTCGTTTTTGTTTTTCCCCAATTTTAGGGTTCTTTGTTTAGAGGCCCAAGAACATCAATTTGGTGGTGATTTTCGTTGGGGAAGGGGCCCCAAATCCTCCCCTGTCGTCTCCGACGATTTGGATCAATTTTCTCATGTTTTGCTGTGATTTTCGTTGAGAGATTTTGGATCTTGCAGTTTTCTGTGTTCTCTGTTCTTTGGTGTTGGGCAGGATTCCAACAGGTAGGAGGTCCGTGGCCGGTCTCCAGGAGCTGTCTTCAGCAGCAAGCAGGCAGCACCTGCTCACGGCACCAAGGCCACGCGCGAGCGCTAGCGTTCCCAGGCCAAGCACCAGCCGGGCCAGCGTGTGCGCCGGCAGCCAGCAGGCAGGAGGCCTGCGGCCTGTCTCCGAGCGCGAGCGCGCAGCCACGAGCGCCAGCTGCTCCCAGGTTTCCGGTGCTCCTCACCAACGAACAGCACTCAAGGCAGGAGAGGGCAGCCGGCCTGTCACGCGCGGCAAGGGGCAAGGCGCCTGGCTTTGCCTGCCCTGTGCGCCAGCAGGAAGCGCAGGAGGGTGCCTGTGCACGATCTCCAAGCATCTGCTCCGGTTCATCTCGGTCAAGGCAAAGGGGCCGGTTTCCAGAGCTGCTCGGCAGCAGCAACTTCCAGACAGCTGCATCGACTACTACTCCAAGCTCGGTTCCTACTCAAACAAAGGTCGATCTTTCACTTGTGCTGTGGAGTGGCCATCGAGCCTCCAAATTGCTTCTCTTGCAGGGTAGCTAGGTTGAATCCTTGAGCAAATTCCTAGCTTTAATTCATCTCAATCTCGTTCTTTTTCTCTGCGCCCGCAAGGTGTTCGATGAAATGTCTGAGTAGATTTTCGTCCTAGTTTTTCTCAGTATTTTTTTGCTAGAACTGTTCTAGGTTTAGTAGTATTCCTAATTGTGTTCCTGCAACCTGTTTTTAGTTGTAGATTTTTAGTAGCGTACTTTTTTCTTGCCCTAGTGTTTATTTTACTTCTTGCTAAATAGAAAATCCCAAAAATATTCAAAGCTTAGTTTAGCCTTTTATCTTTTTTTTTTGCAACGATTTTGTATCAAGTCAAGGATTTTTGTCTAGTTACTCTCGTCACAAGTTGGCGTTGGTAATCTAGTTCGGGAACCCGCTTCTTTTCGATAGAAGTTGGGAATCTCGTCTCTTTGTTTCTCGATGATGAGGTTGGGGTTGGCCAGGTACCGAGAAATTGAAAAGAAAATTGAGGCTCCCATTCACCCCCCTTTACAGTCGCCGTTTCGGTCCTTCAGGTTTAACTAAACACACTTATTGGTTTGTATAGAGTTTTCTTTTCTTTAAAGTTTCTTCTGATTTCTGGAAGCAAACAATATAGTATACTATCTGTCCATAATTGACTGTTTAATAAGAGTACAATTTTTCGTTTAGGATTTACATTAATAATAATAGTTTCAACCAAGACCCTACCATTTACACGATCTTCTACTCCATCCATCTATCGATGGCCTTGTCAATGGACAATATTTCCAACTATAGTACAAGTATTTAATATGAGAGCGAGCCCCAAACCAGAGTTACGTCCAAAGTTGTATGAGTACGTATCCATATACAGGAAACCAAGGGCCTTGGCCATGCATACTTTAAGCAGCTACAAAATGTTGCTGAGCACACAAGTGACCATGTCGATCATTAATGTTTCACAAGTACTGTATGTATCTCCCCAGAGGGGGCCAAAGACCGTACCTGTCGAGGCATGACGAATTTCTGTGTATATGTATATGAAGGACCAACAAATTAAGCGAAGAAGCTCCACATATCTATTACATCTCTGCACACAGTATAGTTACCTGTTACTGAGAGAATTGAACCAAATACAAATTCTAGCCCATATATAGTAGAAAACGTACACATGTTAACTCATATAGTATATCTACCTGTTATTGAGAGAATAAAACCAAAGGTCCAACTAGTAACTGCTATTTCAGTTACTTACCTCTGGCAGGCAGCTAGCTTCAGGATATTCAGAAACTGGTGTGTGGTGGGGGGATTGAAGTTGAACCTGGCTGGTATGTGCTGTGTGTTTTCTTGCAAGATCTCCTTGATCGTTTGCAAGTGAAGTGAGCTTCAGGTAAGAGCTTTAGCATGGCTAGCTTTCAGAAAAGACAGCTCTTTGCTTGGGACTGGAGAGAAGAATAAAGATGGACACAGCTGTGAGCTGTCATCCAGCGCTAAGTAGCTCAGCAAGTCGTCACATGGACCCAAAGTGAAACCAATCTATGTGAATATAGTTAGGTGAATGCAGGAATTATTCAAACAATCTTAATAACAATGGGGAGGAAACCTCACCCTCCAAGACGGCAAGTTTTGCGATATGTTATTGGAGTTTGGCGACGAAGAAAGAACACTTCCTAACATTGTCCAATTGACAATTGCTCTGTTTCACTTCCAAGGTAACTTGAATCCAAGATTTCTAGAGTTTTTACTAATTAAGCTATTATTTGAAACAAGCTCCTTAATTATAACAATTCCCTTGATCCTGGTAACCTTCTTATCTCAAAAAAAAAAAAAAGACCCTGGTAAACTTCTACTTTTCTTTCTTTTGTGTTCTATATATGCTATGTATTGCCTATTGCCTAACTGCATCCAATACTCTGCTCCTTTGTAAGCACGTCGTGACTAATTAAGCACCTTTCTTAATCATGAAATTCAGCCAAGGTCGATAATATATTCCAAAAGAAGGAATTTAATAGATTAGCCTGCTATCAAATATAATGCTGCAATGTCGATGCCTCTTTTTCCTACTGACACTTGGTGACAATAAGTGACAACAAATACTCTAATCTGGTTCTCCTCACGAAAAACGAGATCGAAGTTCTCCAAAGTAGCCTGTGGATGAGGTCTGAATTAAGTCCTGATCCATGTCTCCCAGGCTCAATGCTAGCAGAATGATGGAACTGAACGGCGTTGAAGGAGACGAATCACATTTGCACAATGTAAGCATCCACATGTGTCCATACTGCCCATATCAGCATGTTTAGACAAGTTTATTTTTCCTGAGCAGAAACAGTAGGGGCAAGCATCTACTGTTCTAAATAAATATTTTTTATTGGAACGACGAGAAATGAACAGTCTCCATCTGATATATTAACCACAGAACCAGACAAGCTGGAGGTGGAGGGCAGTAGCCCTAGAACAATGTGCCTATAGTTGAACATTAAGTTTCCTTCTAGCTGCTGGGAATCGACAGCCCGAGGACTGATTTGCAGCAGCCTCTAGAAGGCGCTGAAGATCCCCCAAAAGACACTATCGTTAATGCGCTTCCATAATTCCCAGCAGCAGAGAAGCAGGACAGTAGAAGTGATTTGGGCCTTCATGTTTCCAGGAGTCGAGAAGACCATAAGTCACAGGCAGGCACTATTGGCCATCTTTCCTCCAATAGAACTCCAGAAACTGTCAGCAAAAGGGGCATGGTCCGCCCATTCCTTCTCACCATGACAAATTCCAGGGAGTCGAGAAGACCATATTGTGGAGCATCCTCCACTATGTTTTCTCTGCAGGTTATCCCTTGTCTGAATTCGGTTTAATTTTGCACTAGAAGCCACCCGAAGAACTTTACGCTAGGGGCGTATATAGCTGTGCCAGATAAAGAAGTGCATCTCATTTCCATCACCTTGGCTCACCGAAGCTTTGTAGGTGGTGGATGCAGAGAGAAGTTTATATTTTGGTGGTCCTCAAAGTAGCAGGTTGTGCTATTCAGCCAGGAAGTTCGCATTCTGATTCTGTAGCTCAGGTTCCAGGTCAGCGAGTTCCTCCATGGCAGCCCTCATAGCCCCTGGGCTGGAGTTGTGATTGTGACCGGATTTTAGATTTTTAGCTATGGTTTGTTCAACCGTGCGCATGATTGCATGAACAAAAATCTCCACCCGATAATCCGCTGCATATCAGTAAATTGACAACTTATTGATGTTTTGGTGTTTTTGCGGTATCTTCTAGCTCGGGACTCTATTGCTTGGATTTTTATTTTTGGAAAGTTTGTGATGTGCTCAATGACTTGAACATCTCCGATTTGACCAATTAGGTCATGAGATAGGTCCAATTTCTTTCATCTCCAAAACCAAAGAAAACTTCTGAAGGCATATGATTATGCAACTATACGATCCTTGCACCAACTTTCCAAATTGTGAATGCTTACTACCCAGAAGATCCATTGCTATCGTCCTTATTAGATAAATAAATAGCGACAGCAGTCAAAATAACACGGACCACAAGACGTCCAACCCGGTTCATAGTTATCATCTGTTTTTACAACTTTGCAATCTTATATGGCTATTAGGGATCCAAACGGGCCCTATTGATTTTGAGTTGATTCTATACAATTTTACGATCTTAATAGCCATATTCTTACAAAGAGAGATTTGCAATCTTAATAGCCTCTCTAATCTTACGATTTGCAATCTTACCCTTTTTTAGGGAATTGCAATTCTTATTCTTACTATTAAAGCTCCATTTCACGACAACAATTTTAACCTTGGCAAAATTCATTAGAGAGGCTTCCTATACCAGACGATTATGTGCTACCTAGTCTAAAGAAGTGTTCAAATCGCAGCTATGCAGTTGTCTAAAGTAGAAGCACAATATTATACTTATAATAACAGGCATATGCGACTAGTGCAGCTAAAAATCACAAATAGAATAAGTAAAATATTGTAAAAACATTCTCTAATTATTCTTAAGAGACGCCAGGACTTTGAAATACATAGTTCCAAGAAAATCACAAAACAAGTTCAGTTTCAAGCTCTGGTTGGAAGAACTATTACTGCCAAAATTCAATCGCATCATTCCCTCCACCGATTACCACAATCAGGACTGCAGCACACAAAGAACAGGGTCATCCCCTCCTCCCCTCTTGCCGTGGCCTGCAAATGATAAAACAGCACTGAGCTTAAGACTGTCTCAAAACATTTAAGCAGGATCAGTGCCATCAATTGCAACTATTGAAATATAAATATCGCTTAACTGCAGACACGGCAATTTTGAAGAATACAGAGACATGAGTGATATGCTCTCTCTAATGGCATTTAGTAGTATTATATTACTGCACCAAAGTAGACACTTATTCTGGTACAGAACAATAATATGAGGTCGCATTTTCTTGGGTCTGACTCCTGACTTGACAATTAGGACATGTTCATGTCAGGGAAATAGATGCACGCCAATACTGCCAAAAAAAAAAAGGATTGCCATATCCAACTTAAACATTAACGAGGTGCAGAATTTTGGCATACTATTCTGTTTAACAAGACATTCAGATTGCATAACAATGTCACATGAAAATGCAACCCATTAAAATGTTACAAGACAAAACAAGATAAAACCTGGAAGAAAACAGCCTCTCCATGCCCACAGGCAGTGCAGCGGACAGTCTTGGTTCTGGGAAGAGTTGGGTCAGAAGCTACATCCTGCAAGACCTGCGTTCGCTCCCCAGCCGTGTGGTGCACCTCGTTCCGATAGACACAGTTATTGTCAGAGACCTCCTGAATCAGACAAGGAATAGTACTGTTAACTTGTAAGCAAAAGAAAGGATGTCTGAGGGATGGCAAATTATTAAATTCACCATTCATTAAACAACAACAACAACAACAACAACATAGCCTTTAGTCCCAAGCTAGTTGGGGTAGGCTAGAGATGAAACCCATATGAAACAGTATAAAAAGAAATTAGAAAGGCCGAAGAAAAAAAGATAAAGATAGGGTAGAAGTTTTTTCAGTATGGACAGAAGCGTGTTTAACTTTTGCTATACGCACATGAAATAAATGAGGGAATTAGGTAGCCAAAGATGGAAATGAAGGGCAGACATAGTATTGGCATGACCCTACCAAAATTGGGGGTGCTGAGAACAGCCCTATCATCCAAGTGCTGTGCCCAAATGCCATTCTCGTAGTGATGCACTAATGAGAGGGGTATAGCAAGAAGATTGGATTGGATTTGTTGGTGGAACAAGGATAGAGGTTAACAAGTTGTACCTGGTGCTGCGTGAGTTTGCGACATGCAAAGAATAGGGTGCGCCTGTCCCTGTCCTCCTTGGGGTACAGGATGTTGTTGCTGCACATCCATCCATCATAAAGTAACTGTATGACCGATCTAAAATGCAAGAGAGGAAGATGATTGATGTAGAAGGGTGCATACCACTCACAGCAAAAACTTCATGGTGCTCATGGTTGCAACAGTAGTGTCTTCTTAAAGCCCTGAATAGAAACCGGAGAGATTTCAGATTGTCCGATACAATCCAGTGATAGAAACAGAACAGATCCATTTATCATGTATCGCCACACTGAATTACCATCTGATTATTCTTGATAAAGTGACTTACTAATCATTGAAATTTGCAACTGGGATATTTTTAAGCCCCAACAACCGAGAAACAAAATGGTAACTTTGTGAAGAGATGTGGTATCTGATAGATACAGAGACATTTATTAACCTGATGGCACCAACAGGGGCAAAGTTTTCTCCTACAACCTGCTAAAGTTGTGATTTGTACATTTATTATGTTCAACATCCAGTGTTTCGACAACCTAGCAGCAACTGATTGGAGGTTCAGGTTGCTGATGACCTAGCACCCATCAGTACAAAGCAGATAATGCCAGCATTAAGCAATGTTGCACATCTACTGTTTTTATAGGAAAAAAAAAAGGTTGACCTGAACCCTTTGCATTTGCATGCAAGCAGCTAGAAAAAAAAAAAAAAAATAGGTTTTGTTTGGTATGTGGGGCTTACGTTCTAGAGGAGAAATGACCCAAGGTAGGATTGAGTTGATCCCTCCCTCCCACCCAATCCGATTCCACCATGAGGGTTTGAGGGTTTAAACCACTTCTGACATTAAATTAAAATATATGACACGATAAGCTGGCAATGCTCAACATATCCAAGTGGTAAGTCAATGACTAGTATCAAGAAAGTAAACTTTAAAGGAACAAATAAGAATACCATTGGGCTAAAAAATCCAAGTGGTAAATTTCTGAAGAATGCTTCTCAGATACTCAATTTTTTTTACTGAGATCTCTACTCAATGACAGCCACAAAAAATGATCATCAAGCACCCAGTTTGCATCTATCATTAAGAACTTAAAACTGAAACATACATCAGGCATAAAAAAAGGAGATCAGGCTATGCTTCATCAAGCTCACATTCAGAAATGGGATATCAAATATGTACTGAAACTGACCAAACAAACAGATACACAAGTTGGACAGATGGGATGAGGAAACAGAACAAAGTTAAACCTCCTATTTTCATCCCTTACTGCCAAGTGAAAGCTGAACCATTATATGGTGATCCTATGCACTGAAATATAAAGGACAGGATGTACACAATTGAAATAATTTCTCCTACCAATACCATACAGTCTGCCTTCAGCAACTACTACCAGGGCATGGCGACAGTTGCACGTAACTACTACTATTGTGATTCAAATTTATTGTGGACATGCAAAAAAAAAAAAAAAAAAACTGTGTCCTTTTAGGAAGGAAAATAATTTAGTACAATAGTTCCTGCAGACTACCATTAAAGAGAAAAAAGAGAATAAGTGCCCAGCTTATGTGAGAATACAAAGATTGCGGCATAAGAAGAATGACATGTGCACAGGATACTCCCAAGGGTGAAATAAGATAAACTGTATATTCACAAAAACATTATACTAGTAGACAACATTTGGATTACTGCAGGTGGAAAAAGACACATTCACAGAACGAATAATTACCACACAGTATTTTCCTTTGTGAAATGAGCAAATCATCAATGTTGGGTGGTTTGTGAAGAATAAGATCCAAGGAACAAATAACAGTAAATTACTAAATATCAGAAGAAGGATGAATCAAGTATATATGAACAAAAAAAGAGCACTAGGATACACAGAGATTTAGTGCTAGTAATATAATTTACTCCACCTCGGAGACAAAGTGAATTTTGTTCACCTTGGGGCACAGCGCATCCAAGAACATACCAAGCACTCACGAAGGGTGGAGAGATGCAACTGGCCCTGAAGCCTCCAACGAATCGTCCCTAGTCAAGCACGCACCTGTGCGTGTAGAAAACCCAAAACCCTAGCGAGAAGGGGATGGGTCAGGAGGACAGGGAGAGAAAGAGGAGGCGGCGGAAGAAGAGATTGGGAGGCAATGACGACGAGACGCATCTTGGATTTGCAGGAAAAACGGCATGAGGAGAAGCCAGGGGAAGGAGGAGGAGATGGAGGCACCGTACCTTGATTGGCGCAAGCTTCGGCGGTGGCGGCGCTCGTCTCCGGCGGCGGAATCGGAGTCGGGCACTCGGGCGTCACCTACGGCAGCGCTGGTGGCGAAGGCAAGTGGTGACGACGAACGGGAAAAAGGACGGACCCACGGGATACGTACGGCCACCGCCAACGGAACGGAAGTCGGTCTCGGTTGGGTGACAGGTGTCATCGTCTCAGGTGCGCCTTTTGTTTTCTTCCTTGGCTTCTCCGACTCGGTCACTTGTGTGAGGGCCCGAGGGAGGGGTCACGTTTTCTTTATTTCTTTTTCCCAGGTGGCAGATTTGATTGCTGCAATTACGTAGATACGAGACTGAAACCAACCATAAGTCACTGAATCACTGCTGACCAGTGCAAAGAACCACCGGGTCAAAATTCTAGCATGCTGCCTGAAGCTCTACTCTGGACACAAGTAATCTGAACCAGAGCATGGAAGAAGGAAAGAAAAGGAAAAATAAAAGGTCTCTGGACTAGCTATCCAAAGTTACAATGTTTCTCCAGAGCACTCCAATATTAAACTCTGCCTCTCAAAAAAAAAAAAAAAAAGCACTCCAATATTAAACTCTTATTATGCACTTCAAACTCACGGATTGATGGATATAAATTAGAAAATAATTACCTGCAGATATGCAAACAACAAATTTTGCAGAGTCCATGCATGTGAATCAATCAAAGCCATCTTTTACTGCAGAGTTTGATCACAAAGTAGACAAATGTTTCCTTAAGCAAGTCTTTGAGCAATCCATGCTCAACACACGTGAGGGACATGCATGCACATCCCCTTTATTTCAAATTCAAGCACACATGCACACACACAACCACAAACCAGTCAATAATATCCATCTCTTGATCGATGATGAGATTCGATGAGAGATGCATACAGATTAAGTCTTAAACACACAACCAATTTGGTGGATGCATACAACGCCGAGCCACCAGTTTATTCTTGATGAGAGAAATAAACACTCTTGCAAACACAGTCCACCAACCAGTGAAGAAGCAACAAATCCTTGATGATCCATATGGCAGCAGCAACAACTTGAAGTGGAACTGAAAGTGGCAACACATGATGCATGACAGGATTGGCACCCCGTGAGCCTAGACAAAAAAAATACATCGATAATAAGGTATAAATGCTTGACAAAATAGCGTACGTGAAGAGAAAAAAGACAGCACATGTATGTAGAGCACATACAACAGTTACATACATACCTGGATAAATGATATATGTGTCTTTACCGAAGAACCGTGCCCCTAAGGAAGCGCTTCTTGTAGTAGGCCGACGAATAGCGCAGCTCGTAGAGTGATGGATCGTGGCTGGCCTGCAGTGCATCCCACTCCAGCTTCGTCCACCAGTCCTTCTGGCAGTGCACGACTGGCCGATGGCTGTTGTTTCGATGGCCGATCATTGGGAGGCGCCTGAGGCCCCAGCAACCTCTAATCCTGACGTTCTCGAGCATGGGCGCGGACATCTTGGCCTCACAGATCTCCTGCAGACTGAAGAGATCATGCAGGAGGATGTCCTTCAGCTTTGGGAACTCCTTCACTGTACGGCTAGCTTTTCTATGTTGTTGAGGCACATTGACATCATCCCATGGGAAGACTTGCCTGAGGTCACCGCACTGAGTGATGTGAAGAGTCCTCAATCTGGACAAGTATGTGGAGTGTGACAATGGGAGGACAAACTTGAGCCTGGGACACTTGTGTAAGTATATGCTCTCTAGTGCTTCAAAACTATGGCTATCATCAAGAATTGATCCTTTGCTCCAAATGCAGGCAGCTGTGGGGAGGTCTGACGCCCAAATGGTCTTCAGATAGGAAAATGTATAGCCCGGCCTAGTACTTTGGGAACAGCTAAACACTGTCTGTAACTTTGAGCAACCCTCCACATGACACCATCTGAGTGCAAACCACCTGTATCCTTCACGTGAGTGTTTGGGTGTAACATCAAGGATGCATGAATTATCATGCACATGCAAGGAGTTAATGCGCTTCAACATCACATAATCGATGGCTTTGATTCCCTTGTTGCTCTCCACATCCGTGAGGCTAATACCCTCACCAATTTCCATATGGCAATCCAAGGGTGGACGCCATTTCATCTCATTATCATAAGGAGAGTCCCCCTCAAGCAAGACATCACTGTAGCAGCATGGTTTGGGGATAACCTTATCCCTGCTTGGCCCTTTAGATTTCCTACTACTACCAGATTTCCTACTACTACCAGTAGGTGGTATGTGCAGATCTAGATAAAAGCTTCTAGTTATCATGTCCGCCTTTCCATATACATCTCCATTGATCAGCAAGGATTGAATGAACCTTGCATCTCCTGTGACAACATAGTTTGTGTGTTGGATGTGTGAGGGGTCAGAGACAAAGTAACGGGAACATGTGTCCTCTGTTTCAAGGGTGCCAATGCATAGAACTTCCAGATGCCTAGCTCCTTCCCACCACAGTATTGCACTCAGCAGTTTGCAACCCATCAGGAAGACCTTCTTGAGTCCTTGCACCTGCACAACCTTATCACTGAGGTCAACTCTTCTGACTGATGTGCCTGATAGGTTCAGCTCCTCGAGGCCTGGCAGTTCTCCACGCAACAAGAAACTCTCCAAATGCGCACAACCGGACAATGATATCTTCAAAAGTTTGTCCGAACTTGCATCTAAGCTGAATGTTTTAAGTGCCGGAGGTAGTCCTTCTGGGCCTACATGATCCAACCCAACACAGCCATCTAGGACCAGAGTTCTGAGGCAAGTTGTAGAGGAGAAGCTTGGCAAAGCTTGTATGGTACTATTACTGGACAGATCTAGGAGCTCCAGCTTTATCATATCTGTGAATTCATCCTTTTTACCGGTCTCCCATGAACTGGTAGGCCCAGTTACTCGAATCTTGTGAAGGCTCTGTAGTTGTCTCCATGCAAGGCTGCTGCACCAAATCCTTCCCTTTCTTATATGAACCTCTCTAATATTTGTAGCCACTTGCTCTTGTATTTCTTCAGGAAAAGCCAATTCCCAATCTGTTTGGCACACATCTAGTACCCATAGCCTCTTGAAAATTTCCATCGCCAGTGCACCTTTCTTCTCCTCCTCTGCCAGATTTTCTTGATCCATGCAGCTATCAAGTCCAAGGAATCTTAAGTTGTAACAACAATGGAATGGAGGTGATGAAAAGTTAAAGGTGCAGCCGCATAACTTAAGTACATGGAGTTGGTCTGCTTGTTGGAACATGTCATTAGGTAACGATGGCAATGGTTGACCAGATTCTCTTTGGGGTGCTAGGAAAAGGGACGTGGTCTTTGGATGTGCTTTCTCTTCCATATCAGAGCTGGTGTCCAAAAAAATCCAACGTCTTGGGGGTGGATTTAATCTATATCCGAAGTCCGGCAATCTATTGGATGAGTAGTCCTCTAGTCGTATCTCCTGATGCAGAGCACGAGCAACATCCCAAGCTGCTTGGCTGTCCTTGTCTCCTCCTACAATCCCATCACAAACCCAATAGTTGGAAGCTTGGGTTGCCCAGCTGTAATCCATGATATTGCCACCACGGTAATTCAATGACAAGAGGTACATGCAACAATCTCTAGCGACCTCAGGGGTGATGCCTAGGCCATGTTTATGTGCATACAAAGTGATTTCTCTAGCGTCTTCCTCTATTAATTCATGGTAGTTGGTTGGATAAGAATCTGATGTATCAGCAAAAAGATGTGAACTATCCACCTTTTCCTGAATTTCTTTGTTTAGACGAAACCTTCCTCTAAAGGTCCAGAGCGCTGGACAGTCAAAATAACGAAGAATGCCAAAATCTGCCATGTCAATCATGTTGTCACTTCCGTTGTGAAAAATCACCATATAACTAAGGTCCCTCAGGGTTTGATAGATCGCTCTTGTGCAGTCTTGTATCTCTGCTCTAGAGGCTTGCTCTACCCCGCTGAAATCATCCTCTTCGTCTTGCTTGTCAAGACGAGCCACTACATGTCCAGGGAGCTTAAGTTCATCTACAATTGCCCTCTGGAGTGCTCTTCGGCTCTTCCATCTTGAGCAGTCAATGTGGACAATCTTGTCAAATTTCTTGGTCAGAGATGGTGGAGGCCTCTCTGCTATTGCTCTCAGCACCGCAGAAGCAGCCAGTCCGTTCCATCCATCAAAGTAGACGGCCTTGTATGCAGTGCCCTCCAAGTAAGGAATTAATTCATCTACTGCCTCCTGGACGTTAGACACATAGATATCCTGCATTAAATTATTTGATGCCAATTAGTTTTAGTCGAGGTTTCTCTCAGTCGATAAAACGCAATATATAGATTTGCGCTAGCTGCACACGTAGCAGCTCTGTTATGCTCTGTAAAAAAATAGTGATCTTGATACATGCCTGATAGTTATGCATGCAGCAGGTATCAACTACCATCTTGTCTATTTTACTAACTAGAGACCCCTGTAAAGTCTCCACGTTCTCGCGAGATGTGCTAGAAAATAAAAATTAAATTCCTAAAAGTGGTTACAAAAATTAGAGACGTCTGGCTATCAATTTGGTAGGTAGCCTTTGATAGTAATAGTCGTTAGATCTATTCTACTTTCTTAAAAAAAAAACTACACACCACTGCTATTGTGTAGCAAATACTCCTAGATCCCATCTTTACTACCGACCTTTATCATTACGAAATATAATCCATATCAATCCTCTAAATTTATATCTAAATTACCCCACATTGTCAATAGATACTACATAGATTCATATTCAAATATAAAAACCCATCTCCGTCATTGTTAGAAATAAATTAAACTAAATATTCGATCAATTCTATATCTAAATTGTCAAAATATGCTACTTAGGAAGGGTACAGGGCAGAACTCAACAACAGTCAGAGGCTCCTGCTTCTGGGGGACCTCTCGAACCCTCTCGTGGCTACAGTACAGAGAGGCGAAAAAGAGGCGCTCCGCTTCCGGTCTCCGCCGCCGCGGGAGATTCGCCGGTCGTCCTCGCCACCGATGGCCTTCGCCGTCGGCAGTGGGGAAGACCGTGGATCTCTGGCTGGGCTGGTAGTTTAGGTCCTAGTTTCTATAGGCTTTGGTGTCCTGGTGACGATGGTGAGGCGGGTGCAGCATCGTCGCAGAGGAATAAGTTCCTCCGTCCTCGTTCCGTCGCGGTGGTGCTGGCTCCGGCGCCTTCGTGAGGTGCGTGAGGTTTGGGTTTTTTCCGGCGGCGCTCGTTCGGTGGGGCGGCGCCGCCACCGTGGAATAAAGTCTCCCTGGTCTACGTCCACCTCGTCGTCAAGAGCTCCGGTGGCGGCGGCGGACCTGTGGAGTTGAGTTGCTCGATCTGCGACCGGAGTTGCAGATGGGTGGGCTCTTGTACAGGAGTGTTTTGTCAATCCCCTGCGGGTACGTGCTCTCCTTCTTCGATCTCTGGCGAGATGGGCGATGTGCTTTTCGGATCGGACTTCGATCCGTGGCAAATCCGACGGGGTGGGATCCCTTTCGGTGGAGTTTGCAGCTTCTTCAAGGTTTGAGGTCTCCCATAGATCGTCTTTGGTGAGCTTTGTTGGGGGTCGACGGTGCTCTGCTTCCTTCGTTCTTTGGAGGAAGATGAAGAACGATTCTGCCTGGTTTTTCTTTGTTGTTTTCTTTTTTCCCCGGGGACTTGTTTGTAAAGGGGATTGTACTGTACGTTCTTTTTAATATAATATCTCCTTTCAAAAAAAAAAAAAAAAAAAAAAAAAAAAAAATGCTACTTAGAACAATTGCAAAACCAAAAAGTACTAACACTATGCATGAGTGATAAATATATATTTCTCTAGTTGGTAATCATGAAAATGCCCTTAATGGATCACGTACCGATGACACTAACGTCACACCCCAAAATTTTCATTTTGGGTTGTGAATAGAAAACACAAACTAAAATAAATAATTTAATATTTTTTAAACTTCCAAGATTTAATTAGGTTGTTGACAACTTAAATAGTTCAACATATTTTTTTTTTCAAATTTTTGGAATCTAATTTGACATGTTGTTGCATTCATGCCTTTGCATTAATTTTATTGTGTGAAAAATGAATTATCAAAATTCGATGCGACTCGATTTTGCTCTATTTATAAAATAAAGTATGTCAGTTACAGTTTCTTTTGAAACCAAATTTGAAAAACCTATTGAAAAATTTTTATCTGAAATTTTCAAACTCATGGATCCAAAAATAATTTCAAGACTTGTTTGGTTTAAATATGTTTGAATTTAAACTCTATATGGTCTTTTACAAATAGAAAAAAAAATGCTAAAAACCCTCGTCCTTTTTCCTAGGCCATTTCTGGCCGGCCCATCCTGCCACTCCCGCGCCCCCACTCCCTTCGGGCCAGCGGCCGTTAGCTGCGCGGGCAGCCAGCCCAACAAGCCAGCCCACCTTGTTTCCTCCTCTTCCTCCCAGCGGCGGGTGGGACCAGCTCGTCATCACCCACCTACGGCTCCTCTCTTTTTGTACGTTCGCAGAACCGTGCCGAGGAAGCTCCCTGCTGCCGTTTCCACTCCATCCGCATCCTTGCCTTTCCAGCGCCCAATTCTGCTGCCACCACCGCCATTGCCGAGCTCAGCTTGAGCTCGCGGCTCCCTGCGCTTGGACCGCCTCCGGCCTCGTTTCCTCATCCGTCGAGTTCGCAGAGGCACAATGAGTCCGCGACACCGCTCCTTCGCACCATTCCGCGCCCGCAACGCCTCTCTCCGCGACCTCGCCGGAGTTCCGCGTCCGCCGACTGCCCGTCGGTCGCAGCTTCCTCGGTGCCACTCCCGGTCGCTGAGATCACCTTCATCGGACGCGTGGTGAGCTCCTCCTCCGCTTGCGCCTCTCCCTGATGACCTCCGTGCCCTCTAGCTCGCAGCCAAGCCACACCGGCGAAGTCCGGCCATGGCACCATCGTGAGCTCCTCTGTTCCGACGACCGCATGGAGAAAGCAGCCGGTCGTGCTCTCTTTTCTCTTGTTAGCTTGGTGACATTAGGATGACATGCTCATGCTTTATGGCCGTTTTTCCTTTATAAAAACAAATCCAGAAATACAACTCCAAATACACCTTCATTGTGGACACGGTCCACCATGGGCCGCTCTCACAGCCCCTCCCCGGTCCATGGTTCATGGACCGAGTGCACAACATAGTGCACGCGTGTATTTACAATCTAGCCCCTTCACTTCTGTCAAATTAAAACACTGTTCTCTGAGTCTCCCTATTCTTCATTTTAGCCCCTGTCGTTTTGAGAAATAGTTCCCATAGTCCAGATTCCTTTTTCTTTTTTAGTTTTATTTATTTAAAATCCAAAAACGAGTACAGTTTATTTACCGATTTGCCATCCAACTTTAAAAGCTTCTAACTTTCAAACCGTAGCTCTGTTTTAAGTGGTTTTTGTACTCACGTGATCGTAGAAGAAAGCCCTACACGTTAGGAACCATTTATAGTATGTTTTGTTATGTTTAGTGTACCTTTTTAGGTTCATTTTATTATACTTGTACTAGTTGTGCTGTCTATCGAGGAACAATTGATCAAGGTTAACCCAGAAGGAAAGATTAGTTGACTGAACAACTTTGGAGGCAAATGTCCTTGACCATACTTGCACCTATATTTATTTTACTTTTAGTTAGTGTAGTTAGACCATTAGCTACATGCTGAGCCATAAACTTGAATCCCATGTTAGGGTTTACTAGAACTTGTTTATATCATTCTTGAAACCTGGTTTGCATGGGTAGAAGTCGATTCTTAGCTTGCAGTCTTGGGATGGGAGCGTTATAATTTAATCCAAATTAATGATCTATGCAATGGTTCCTGGTAATCTTTTAGCAACATGGTGAATAGGAAATCCGGTAGGATGGCTGGTCATGGTGGTGGTATGATGTTGGATTTGGGTAAATGTTTTTTGGTGGACTGTTAGAATTGGTGGAATGGATTATGCTTGTTCCTGCTTGGATTCTAAGGACCAGTTCTCAGAGCATGTAACCCGGCTTAACAGCGCAACCACGAGGGCCATATGGAGAGTTTGGTGGCACAAGAGGGGGCTTAAATCGATGAATCCTTAGTGAATGCATGGGAGTAGGAACCACAGCTTTGTAAAGACCTTGTAATGTGACCCAGCTAAGCACCTAGGCCGTGTTTAGCGTAATAGGGAAACATGACTCCTGGTGAACGTGTGCAAACTCTGTAGAGTATAAAACTAATATATCAGCCATGCTCATGGACGAGAGCGGACTGGACTTCTTCGTGATTAGATGGCTCTCTGGTTCAGTTGGAAGGCTTGGATGGAATCCAAGTGTTGGATGGCTTGGATGAAATCCAAGTGTGGTTTGGCTCGGATAGGATCTGAGTGTTGGTTTGGTTCTCTTGAGGAGAAGGCATATTTCACCTAGTAACTAGGTGCTAAAGATTTAAGGAAAAATAGGATGTGTCACTTAAGTGCTTGTGTCAAACCTATATAAGACTTTCCTTGTATTGGCCCTTATGTCATACTTTTCCTACACTTACGAACTACATTTTGATGTACTCATCCTTCTCTTTATCCCCCTTGCTACCCCACCCAGTTGTTAGGACTAGAAGATGGAGTTTCTAGAAGACAGTGTTCCCCGAAGACGGTGTGGACGGTGTGGATGCTAGGCCGGTGTACCCTCGGTCGGCTGCCTGCGGGGATGGAGACTCTGCTCTGCTGGAACTCTGATGTAATTTTGTGTTTAGACCCTCTGATCATTTTTAATAAGTTATGCTTTTGTAATAAACACTGCTATGTATCACTGTAATATTGTCGTCTAATGTTTGAATAAACAGATCCTGGCATACATGTTATGTGCATTCGGTTTTATCCTTAAAATCGCGTGTGACAACTAATTGTTTATTTTGAACTATATTAATAATCCATGATGTTAAATTATGTAAGTTGTTACTTCGATAAACATAAAATTTGACTGAAACTGTTATGGTCGGCCGGACCTATCAGAGAAGGGAGCGCAAAAGTGGCTGAGGACCAGGCGCGTGACGCGACGAGTTGGCACGCTGAGCACAATCAACACGACGGCTGGGCGCCGATGTTCCAGGAGTTAGTTAGGAGTTTCAGTTTGTTGGATCAATTGAGAGTTTTAGGAGTTTGTTATCATTGTGTAAACAATGCCTATAAAGGCCTAAATGTTTGATTAATGAAGTTTAGCCAGAGATTGAGATTCTCTCACTCCCTGGCGCACTAGTGCTCTCTGTTCTCTTGTTCTTCCCGCACACGGCCAAGGCACCAAGGACAGCGCCGCCAGTTCACCACCGGGCGTTCCAGCCTCATCCTCCCGTCACCCATTCCTGCTCCCTTCGCAACCGACGCTCCAACAATCTGGTATCAGCGACCATGTCTGGTTCTGGTTCCTCCTCCACCGCCATTCCCACCACCACCACCTCCGCTGCCATCCTACCTTTGATCACCTCTGCTCTGGCCCTCACTACTGCCGCCATCGTCACTACCGCGCAGCTCACTGCCCCGCAACCCACCCTCACCGCCATTCCCACCGACGCCCTTAATGCGCTCAATCAGGCCATTTACAGCGTCCAACAACGGTTGGGGGATGTGTATGTGCGCCTGGCGGCCATCGAGAGTTGTCCGACTATTTCTGTGCCGCTACTCCTGCCATTCTCAGTGCCACCACTCCTGCAGTTTGGCATGCCAGGCTATGGCGGCATTCCCGTGCTCCAGGCCCCAGGGCCCATCATCTCGGAGGTTTTCTCCACGTCGCCACCTTTGCCATCTATTCCAATGCTTGCACCGTCGGTGCAGCAATCTATCGCTGTGCCATCCTACCCTACGCTGCCCCTGATGGGTGTGCCTATCACCCACATTTGCTTTCCCCCATCACCGTCTCCTGTGTTGTCCTTCTCATCGATTGTGCAAGCGATGAACCTCCCAGTCCGCTGTCATGCATATGCCACAGCCGTTGCCTCACGTGCCACTGAAACCTGCAACAGCGGCCATGCTCGTTACCACAAACTATCCTTTCCCACCTATGATAGCAAGGATGACCCGCTAGGATGGCTCAACAGATGTGATCGGTTCTTTCGAGCCCAGCGCACTCCCGAGGGCGACAAAGTATGGCTCGCCTCATTCCATCTCATCGGTACTACCCAGTAGTGGTACTACGTCTTGGAGCACGATGTCGGTGAGCCCTCATGGGATGAGTTCAAGTGCTTATGCCACCAGCACTTCAGGCCGCCCCTCCGCACCAACCACTTGGCGGACTTGGCACGCCTGCCGTTTACAGCCAACATGGAGGCATACCAGGAAGCATTCCAGGCATGAATGGTGCACATCAGCCACCTCACGCTGTACTAGCAGGCCTAGCTCTTCATTGGGGGCCTTCTGGAGCACATTTGCATCGATGTCGACCTCCACGACCCTTAGGATCTACACCACGCCATGAGCTTGGCTCGCGCATATGAACGCTGCAACGTTGCACCGGCCCTGGCGTTACCGGCTCCACCGCCCAGGCCTCCATGTCACGCCCCGGCCGCCATTCTCGGGCCGCCGGTGTCACGGACTCTAAGTCGGCCTCATCCTCGGTTCTGCTTCGCCCGTTCAAGCGACTTACCCCAGCGAAGATGGCCGATCGATGGAAGTTTGGTTTGTGTTACAACTATGACGAGCCATATGTCTGTGGCCACAAATGTCCCCATATTTTCTACATTGAGGTGTTGGGCTACATCATGGAGGAGCCCGAGGTGGATGTCACATTTGAAGAAGCTATAGCCACTGTAGCCACCGCTGAGCCCGCGGCCTTCGACCCCGAGACGCCGATGATCTTACTCCATGTGATCACGGGATCCACACCAAGGACACAATGCAGCTGCACATCCAGGTGGGCACACAGGTGTTCACCACCCTCCTTGACACAGGATCAACCCACACCTTCATCAGTTCCACTACGGCACGCCGGGTTAGCCTTCAGTTCCATGACAGCCGTGGTGCCCACATCATGGTGGCCAATGGTGACCGCATGGCATGCCGTGGCCTCGCCCATGACGTTGCCATCCGCATCGGTGAGGAACACTTCACCGTCGACTGTTACTCCATTCCCCTGGATTGCTACAACATGGTCCTCAGTGTGGCGTGGCTCCACACTCTGGGACCAATCCTATGGGACCTTGATGACCTCTGCATGGTGTTCTGGCACCACAGCCATCGTGTGCTCTGGAAGGAGATTGGCTCGACCCGCACTGACATCCCACCACCCAGGCGACTCCACGCCACCCGTGCCGCAAAGTGTGCCATGGAGCCGGCACTTCTGGAGCACCTCCTCGACTCCTATGTGGACGTGTTTGCTGCATCGGTGGGCCTACCTCTAGCTCTTCCCTGTGATCTCTGTATCCACCTCAAGCCAGTGGTGGAGCCAGTTGCCGTTCGCCCCTACAGATACCCACAGCTCTAGAAGGACAAGCTAGAGGCGCAATGTGAGGCAATGCTCCAGCAGGGCATTATCAGGCCCAGTACCTCATCGTTCTCCATACCGGTGCTGCTCATTAAGAAGCTGGACGCCTCCTGGTGATTTTGTGTGGACTACTGGGTGCTCAATGTAGCCACGGCCAAGGACAAGTTCCCCATCCCCATTGTGGAGGAACTTTTGGACAAGCTACAGGGCACAAGGTTCTTCACGAAGCTGGATCTATGGTCAGGGTACCACCAGGTCCACGTCCATCTGGAAGATGTGGCCAAGATGGCGTTTCGTACCCACCATGGCCACTTCAAGTTCTTGGTGATGCCCTTCGGGCTGTCCAATGCGCCGTCCACCTTTCAAGCATTTATGAACTTTGTCCTTAAGCCATTCTTCCACCGGTGTGTCCTTGTCTTCCTCGATGGTATCCTCATATACATCGCCTCCTGGACCGAACACCTGCTACACTTGCGTGCCATCCTCGATGTCCTTCGCGAGCACTAGCTGCACATCAAGCGCTCCAAATGTGCCTTCACCACCTCCTCAATCTAGTACCTGGGCCATGTCATCTTAGCTTCTGACGTCGCCATGGATGAGGCCAAGGCCAAGGCAGTGCAGTCCTAGCCGCAGTCGTGCTCGGCCCGAGGCCTACGCGGGTTCCTCAGCTTGGCTGGGTACTACCGGTGCTTTATTCAGGACTTTGGCACAATTACGGTGCCGCTGACACAACTCTTGAAGAAAGATGGCTTTCAGTGGACGGAGGCGGCCACCACGGCGTTCGCGGCCCTCAAGAGTGCCTTGTCCGCCTTTCCCATCCTACACCTGCCTGACTTCAGCATGGACTTCATGGTGGACTGCGATGCCTTGGGCTCGGGGTTTGGTGCCGTCCCCCATCAGAGCGCTGGACCACTCACCTTCTTCAGCAAGCCCTTTAGCACTCATCATCTCAAGGTTGTTGTGTACGAGCGTGAGCTCATCGGGCTTGTCCAGGCGGTCTGCCATTAGCGACCCTACCTATGGGGCCGCGCCTTCATCGTGCGCACAGATCATTACTCACTGAAATATGTCGGCCCCTAATTTTTAGGGTCCACTGTGCATCGTGTATCACTCCCTGGATCAGTAGGTGATACGCACAATTTAACAAGATAGGTATCAAAAAGCCATACTTTATTGCTCCTAATTTTTAGGGTCCACTGTGCATCGTGTATCACTCCCTGGATCAGTAGGTGATACACACAATTTAACAAGATAGATATCAAAAAGCCATACTTTATTGCTAATGGGGGAAAACACGATACAAGGTTCATGATTACACAGCTCAGCCATAGGCCTTATATCATGCATCAGAGTTCTAAGACAATGGTTTTATATCATCGTGGCTCCATTCCTACAGGCAACTTGGAGTGCGGATGAACCCTAGTGCATTCCTATATCCTGATCGTCATGGTCCTAGCGTAGCTCCTTCGCGTAGTCAAACGGCTCCGTCTTCAAGTGTCCTCCTGATGCCCTATCCTCGCGTAGTCCTTGGTAGCCTTATTCTCGGATATACTCCTACAGCTTCATTCCTAAAAACATAGAGTGGAGTGGGTTGAGTACATACGTACTCAGCAAGCCCTACCTTTGGGTGGAGGAGAGGTGGATGAAGGCTTTATGTGGAGATGGTTAGTGGTAAAGGTGGAGGTAAAGGTGCTAGGGTGAAGTAGATATAAATATAGGTTGGGCCCTGGCAGGGTATTACCATCCTCACTAGTTCCCGGTTAATTATAGGTTACCAAATTCATAAATACGTCTTACCAGATCATAAGAGGGAGGAAAAGCATCTTCTAATCATAGTATCCCATCCTAGCATTCGTCCATTCAAGGACGTGGCTATTCAAATAGATTTAGGAAAACTCTATAGAGGTGTACAAATTTCCCCACACGATAGGTGTAGTCGGCACCATCATCATGGCTTAGACACGCCTAACGAGATCTCGTACCCAAAAGGGTGCTACCTTAGATTTCCATATAATCCTACTATGGCTTCTCGGGGTTAGAAACCCACTTGAAAATCACACAAACATCCCATCAAAACACACGGGAAGATCACATAGCATCCCAAAATAATTAGTGGCTCATACCCGGCCAAAAAGTCGAGGGGGCTCATACCCGGCCCAAAAAAAAATCACATAGGCTTAACGTGGAAGATCACATAGCATCCATGCCAACCGGACCACGAAAAGATCACATAGCATCTGTGTCTTCTCCCGATATTCCATTTGCCTACACCGTCCTTCTTAGTAAGGATTATACTTCTATCTAATGGGGTGTGGAATCTAGTCTACCCACATAGATGTGGGTTATGCGTAATATCTCACTAGGTGAGAGGGACTAGAAACCGGTCCTTATGTGACCGAGGCCAAGGTAATGGATTACCCCTCACTCGCACCCTGTCTAGAGGTTTTGTCTAGTTTTACCAGTTTAAGTTCCATAGTCATTATCGTCAGGTTCATAATATCCATATCACATCAAGGTAACCATAAACAATCTCATGATTCATTGTTAATTCACAATTGAGCACTTAAGTGGTATGGGTTATGGTTATTAATTGGTGGGGAAGGGGTATGGTGAGTTGATGGTGGAGGCTAGCAAAATGTAGAGGTGGTGGAAGAGAGGAGTTAAGGCAATGGTAATGTAGGGGATAGGTGGGAATTAGGACCTGCCTCAATTCGTTGACAAGTATATCCAAGGCTTCTCATCCTTCGTGCTTCTTGCTCATGTGTGCTGTGTCACCATGCTTTGGGATCCATCGGATTCTCTCTACGTCTTCTATCCTATGCCATCTAGCATTGACAAGCAAGAAAAACACAAACAAGGAACCAACAAGCAAAACAGGTAGAGCAATCAAAAGGAATGATCCTAGACAGGTTGGTCCTATTGGAGGATGGGTTATTACTAAGCCTATCATTACTATGTAAATTTGAAGTAAGAGTTGAATGGAGAGAATCCATCCAACAGGGTGGATCCTACGGGGTTGGTTAGTGTGGTGTGGTTACCTGATGGAAAAACCAAACCACATTATTAGGGTTCGCTATTATGTGAACCTAAAGAGAGAAAACCTGATCAAGTCATCATGGATGACCTGACCAGCCTCTACAGGCCCATGGGGTTAGCGACACATACGCACATGCATATGTATGTGCCTCGGGTTAGTCAGGTTAGAGAAAGGGCGGTGGTTAGGGTTAGCCATACACTGGTGTATACCCGAGTGTATATATTTATACACGGGGCATATCCATGTATGTGTGGATATGTATATAACTATTCCTTTTAGGTGATTGGGTACAGACATATTCGAGTATGTGTCATGGTTCCTACACATGCGTGAATACCCGGGTTAACTATTACCTATGGCGGTTATTACTAGCATTTATTCTAAATACGGAAAAGGAAAAGGAAACAAATTAGAATTTAAATGGCACCAGATAATAGAACAAAAGGTATGAATATGTAGAGCATGATTTTAGAAGAATTTTGGTGGTGGAATGAAGTGATTTGGGGTTGGGATGGAGGAGATATGATTTTTCAAAGATTTAATAGGAATAAGATATATGGAATATAATCTTGGGAATTATTTCTAGAAATTAGGATAGTGGAGATGATGTGAAAATAAATGGGTAGGATCTGGGGTGTACCTGGTTTATTTAGAAATTTTCTGGCAATTTTTCTGTGCCTGGAAAGTGTATTTTTACATCTCCATGTACGTTTCTCCGGGTGTACGTAGCAATTTCTAGTCGGCTGACGCGTGGGTCTAGACTGCGGTCGTGGTCTGTTGGCACTGTGCTCGTACACCCGTCAGCCGATCGGTGGACTGGCTCCCTTTCTCCCTTCGGTCCATGTGAACCTGGTCTACACAGAGAAGGAGGAGAGAGTGGAGTCAGTGACAGATGGGGTCCAGCGGAGGCCGTGTCGTGCGGCCATTGGCCACACCAGCCTGGCCGGTTGCCCCTGTACTGGGTGCCGCAGCACGTCCTCATTCTCACGGCAACAGAGAGAAACGAGAAAAGGAGAAGGTAGAGAGAGAGAGAGAGAGAGAGAGAGAGAGAGAGAGCAGTGGGGGATGGAGGGAGCAGCAGAACGCCAGCGGCGGTCCTGGCGCGGCTGGCCGGTGCACCGGTGCGAGCTGGTCGGCACGGCCGGGCGGCAGTGGCACTTGCCGTGGAAAAGAGCAGAGCAAGGAGAGATAGATGAGGGAGAGGGTGCAGAGAGGCTCGCCGACGGTGGCCGTAGGCAAGGCGGAGGGAGCAGAGTGGAAGGGAGAGAGAAGAAGGGAGGGGGAGAGAGAGAGGTAGAAAGGGTGCAGGGAGGAGAGAGAGAGAGAGAGAGAGAGGAGGATGCGTCGGCGGCGTTCGGGCGGCGAGCTCGACCTCAGCGCGTCGTGGCGAGGCGGGAGCGGCAGCACCAACGTCTGTAGCAAGGCGAGGAGGAGAAGGAGAGGGAGCTCAGAAGGGAAGGAAGTGGAGCTGGAACTCGAGGTTGAGGAGCAATGGCAAGGCCGGCAAGCTCGCTGCGCTTTTATAGCCACGCGCCTGCTACAGGAAGGCGGTTCACCATGGCATATCTTGCCGACCGTTGATGGTTCCCGGCGGGGCGGATAGGGGCGAGCTAGAGCTGGAGAATGGATTTCGCGGAGAGGATAGGGTCGCCGGGGAATGCGACAACGGAGAGAGGCGGTGGCGAGGAAAAAATATCTCCGTGTCCATGTGCTTCACGTGTGAGGAAGAAGATAACAGGAGGTAGGGGATGAAGATGACAAGTGGGTCCCGCGTGTAAGTGAGAGGGGAGAGGAAAGGAGGAGTTGAGCTGCTGCTGCTGCCGCTGTGCTGGTTGGGCCGGCCCAAGAGGGAATGGCGCGCGGGCCTGGGCGTCTTCGGCCCATTGCGGGAGGGAAGAGGAGGAGTAAGCGGGCCAGAAAGAGGAGGAAAGGGAAAACGAGCCCAAGTTCCATTTTCCAATTAGAAATTCCCTTTCTATTTCCCAGAAATAAACTAGGACACATATTGGATGGATTCAAATTGAATTTCAAGGGTATTTAGCATGTGGTGGACATGGTAATTCTATGGGGAGGTCAAGGGGATTATTTGGTGGAGGATGGCAAGGAAAATATTATTTAGTGCCAAAATAAATTCTAGAGCAATCAACAATTCAAGCAGGCATTCAAACATATTGGGCAAGCATATACTCAGACGTTTATCCTAATTCTTCATGGTGGATCTTGATGCAAGGTTTTGGAAAACATTTTATTTATAAAAGGGTTTTGCAGGAAATAAACTAATCCAGTTTTAATTTGTCGTAAAGTTTAAAAGTTCAAATTTTTAGTGATTTTTATAATGATGCAAAAACACAGGTGTTACAAATACATGTTCGATCAGCGGCTGTCCACTATTCTGCAGCACCAGTGGATTAGCAAATTATTTGGGTTTGATTGCAGGGTGGAGTATCGCCCCGGCCGGCTCAATACGGTGGCCGACGCTTTGTCGCGCCGTGATGGCGATGACCCGGCCCTGTCCGTGCTTTCGGTACCGTCCTTCAAGCTCTTCGGTGAGCTGCGCCAAGAGATCGCCGCTAACGACGAACTAAGGTCGCGCTGGGACGCCATCGCCGCTGGCGACCATGGTGACCTCAGGCGCGTCCACGATGGCCTGATCCTCCACAATGGCAAGGTGTTCATTCCGAGTACCTTGGCGGTCGTCCCTGAGGTCCTCCAGCTCATCCACACGGATGGCCACGAGGGCGTCTAGAAGACGCTTCAGTGTCTCCGCGCCGACTTCTCCATCGAGCACGACCGGCGCACGGTCCGTGACTACGTCTGCGCCTGCTCTACTTGTCAGCAGAACAAGACCGAGGCTTGGCACCCTGCCGGCCTCCTTCAGCCGCTGCCCGTGCCTTCCTACTTCTGGTCCGACATTGCCATGGACTTCGTCGAGGTCCTTCCCAAGGTACACGGTCACGGTGGTTGACAAGTTCTTGAAGTACACCCACTTTATTCTGCTCGGCCACCCATAGACGGCGTCGTCAGTCGCTCGAGCCTTCTTCCATGACATCATCCGCTTGCACGGCTTCCCTGACTCGATAGTTAGCGACCACGACCTCGTGTTCACCCGGCATGTTTGGCGCGACCTCTTCCGGCTGGTCGGCGTTCAGCTGCGCATGAGTACCGCCTTTAATCCTTAGACCGACAGCCAGTCCGAGGCGGTGAATAAGACAGTAGCCATGGACCTCTGCTGCATCACCGGTGATCGCCCGCGCTACTAGCTGGATTGGCTGCCTTGGGTGGAGTATTGTTACAATACTTCGTTCCACTCCACGCTCTGTACGATGCCATTCACTGTGGTCTATGGCCGGTCACCGCCTGCCCTGCTGCCATATGAGCAAGGCAGTGCACGCACGGACACAGTCGACGCCATGCTCGCCAGCCGCGACGAGTTCCTCATGGAGGTACGTGCCCGTCTCCTTCAGGCGCAGGAGTACGCTCTCCGTACTACCACGCACATCATCGAGCTCTGGAGTTCGCTGTCGGGATCGTCCTACTCAGTCCCTGGTGGCCGGTGCACGCGGCAAGCTCGGCCCCAAGTACGTTGGGCCCTATCAAGTCCTGGAGCGCGTGGGCACGGTGGCCTATCGCCAGTAGCACCTTGACGGCGCCCGCATCCACGACGTCTTTCACATGGGTGTGCTGAAGCCCTTCCAGGGCATGACTCCTCCGGCATCTGTGCCGCCACTACCGCCACTGCCCCCACTTCAACATGGGCGTCCTCTCCAACATCCCAAGCATGTGCTCCGCTCTAGCCTGCACCGTGGCGTTTGCCATGTTCTGGTGCAGTGGGCGAACATGCCCCCGTCCGATGCTACCTAGGAGCCGGTCGAAGCTTTCCGCGCGGCTCATCCCTCCTTCCAGCTCGAGGATGAGCTGTTTCCCGAGGGGGGAGAGATGTTATGGTCAGCCAGACCTATCAGAGAAGGGAGCGCAAAAGTGGCTGAGGACCAGGCACGCGACGCGACGAGTTGGCACGCCGAGCGCGATCACCACGGCGGCTGGGCGCCGACGTTCCAGGAGTCAGTTAGGAGTTTGAGTTTGTTAGATCAATTGAGAGTTTTCAGGAGTTTGTTATCAGTGTGTAAACAGTGCCTATAAATGCCTAAACGTTTGATTAATGAAGTTTAGCCAGAGATTGAGATTAATCTCTCTCGCTCCCTGGCGCCCTAGCGCTCTCTATTCTCTCGCTCTTCCCGCACACAGCCTAGGCGCCGAGCACGGCGCCACCAGTTCGCTGCCGGGCATAGCCTCATCCTCCGTCACCCATTCCTACTCCCTTCGCAGCCGATGCTCCAATAGAAACATAATAACATGTTCACATTAGAACAATTTAATTATAAGTACTGTATTTTTAACAAAAAGTCTACTTGAAATGATATTTAATAATGGATAAAATAACTCAGTGAGCATTAGAGGTTCATTTAACATGTGGATGAAACACTTATAATAAAATAAAGAATTAAAATCCAAAATCTATAAATTCATATACATGATGACACATAATCTAAGGTTTTACTGAACACAGTTATTGAAGGCACGATTTTGATTTGCATAGAGTTTTCTTTTGTTGAACGTGCCTTCTGATTTCTGGAGTAAACAACATAATATGCTATCTGTCCGTAATAATTAATTGTCTGATTAATAGGGGATAATGTTTTGTTTAATATGTACATTAATTAGTAATTTCAACCAAGACCCGGCCTACGATATACACTATCCCCTACTTCATCCATCAATGCATGGACTTGTCGATGGGCAATTCTTTCTAGTATAGTACTGTATTTAATATATGAGAGCGAGCCTCAAGCCAGAGTTCCTAATTTGTTTGAGTATACAGGAAACCAATAGCCTTGGCCATACTTTTAGCAACTACAAAACGCTGCTGACAACACAAGTGACCATGTCGATCTATGTTTCGCAAGTACTGTATGTATCTTGATGGATTCGAGGTTCGAGTTTTAGTGGTGGCAAAAAGCGGTTCGGTTGAGGATGCAGGCGCAGTGTGTTTGACCGCTGGGCTTGTGTGGGTCAGTTGTTGGACGACGGTATGGAAGGACGACATGCCATATTTGTCCGCTAAGTTGGATAAAGTGCCCGATGTGGGAGTTGGTGGACTACAGAAGCGCATTGTTGAGACACAAGGTGATCGGTCCTACATGGCAGTTGGATATGTTTTGGTGTAAGAGGTCCTCGGATGGCAGTTAGTAGCCCTACCCAACATTTTTTTATATTTTCGATGAGGTGACTAGGTTGCTTATAGCTGTGATGCACACATTCGGATCTTGAAGGATGTAGCTAGATTGGAGATGGTCAGAGGCGGCTTGTTCATGTCTTTGGTTTGGCGGCTTGCATCAGACTACTGTGGCTGCCCCTGCTTTTGGCAGGGCCAGTCCGGTGCTGGACAGCGTCGATAGACGACGTAAATGGAACCGAAGGCGTGATAGCTACTTCCTTGCAGCGGACCACGACAGCCAACCCTACGTGACGGCAGTTGGTTCAATGTGGGACACGGTCGGCAACGACGGTGCAAATGAGGACCATGGTGTGTCGACATGATGGCTTTGCCTTCTAGGTAATGTTGGTGCAATGCAGTAATCCGTGGTTGGTGTTGTAGTGCTTGTGAAGCAGCCGTAGATGTATATTTTTCTGTCGTGTGGTGCATATTGAGGTCCCAATCTAATTGATCAGTCTATATTTTAGTTTCTCTTTGTTGTTATTTATTGTTTTTGTCGCTTTGTTGTATTCGCCTGTTCTGAGTTTTCTTAGGGGTGGATATCGAGCTAGCATGGCTCGGCTCGGTCTAGCTCGAGCTGGCTCGTTAAGCTAACGAGTCAGCTCGGCTCTGCTCGTTAAGGTAATGAGCTAGAGGGCTAGCTAGGCTTGACTTATTTGCCACCTCGAGCTGGCTCGTTTAGGTCATGAGCCGAAGCTAACTCATGATAGAACAAGGGGGGGACGCAGCACTTGATTCGAGTGCAGCAAATGAGCAGGACATGCAAAATAAACAATCACAAAAAAAAAAAAAACAACAATCTTAGCTTAGAATCAAATCATAATTGTTTGTTGGTCCACAATCCAACAAAAAATTACAAACTCAAATATTTCCTGGTACTTGGTCCAAGGATGCACAACAAAATCTTGCATCACATGCTCACGGATATAGATAACCATACAGCCCGTAGTCTGACAGCCCGACATGAAGTATTACGTGTGTCTGGTCTGGCTTGGCCCAATGCACAAGGCCGTGCCTGGGCCGCTCCCCGGGTGGAACAGCACGACCCTTTCTCTATACACTACACCAAAATGGAAATTCCTTTGGGGTCCTGGATTTCCTTCAGTGCTAAAATCCGACCGCTAAGGAATTTAGTATTTCTTTGGAGGTTGTAGGCCTCCAAGGAAATATGCAACTTTTCTTGAGTGTTGTTGTGAACCACCAAGAAAAACACCGTTTCCTTGAGTGCTATTGCAAACCGCCAAGAAAAACATTTTTAAAAAAAATCAATATTCTTTATGAATTTTTCAAATGATCTCGGATGGAGAAATGACCTAAAGCAAAGTTATAGTACTCAAAAAGATCTAAAACTTTCCCGTTCAAACTTTTTCATTTAAATTCATTTAGAGTGTCAAATATGCATTGCAAAATTCACTAGAATAAACACATTAGCTATTCAAACACTAATGGTTTTGAGGTGCAGTGGTAAGGATGTAATTATGTGAAGGTTGAGGTTTTGTGTTCGAAGTTCGAAACTCAATAGACACAGGGCATTGAGATTTTTGAACTTTTTTTGACATATTTTCTTGGCGGTTGACATATTTCCTTGGCGGTTAGTCACCTCCATGAAAATGAATTTCCTTGATTGCCGATTTATTTTCTTATCGTCTTGGCAATCTAGTGTATGTCCTTATTTTTCTTGGAAGTTGGTAGTCAAGAAAAACTTCCTTGAGGGCTAGCAGCCAAGGAAATTCTATTTTCCTTACCATCTCGCCTTGGTGGTTCGTGCTTGACGGTTGACCGCCAATAACTATTTTCTTGACAGTTTTTCTATACTCCTTGGCGGTTTTTGGCTGCCAAGAAAATTAGGTTCTGTGGTAGGCCCAACAAAGACGTGCTGCTCACTACTCTACCTCGGCCTCATCCATCCCTAATCCCCACCTATCCGTTTTCTCGTGCTGCCCATTACTCCGCCTCGGCCTCACCCTATCTCCATTCTCCAGAGACCCAAGTCACGATCGGATGCACCTCGTCGACTTCCCCCACGCCGCTCCCTCGCTGCACCTCCTCCTCGGCTTCCCAGACGCCACGGTGCAACCTAGGAGCCACTGCCGGTGCACGAGGGCATTCCTATCGATTAACATGAGAGCCAGCCCCATGCAAGCCAGAGTTCCTAAACTGTACTATAATATAAGTACTGTACATGTACTGGTCTACTGGAACAAACGGCCTTGGTCATACTTCAAGTAGTTACAAAACGTCCCTGACCATATAAATGACCATGTCGATCTATGTTTCGGGAGAACTGTATGTATCTGTATTATGAGAAGGAAAAAGAGGTACCTCTCGAGGCATGATGAATTTCTGTGTAGGAAGGACCAGCAAATTAAGTGAAGAAGCTCCACATATCTGTTACATCTCTGCACCTCACACCAAATACGAATTCTAGCCATACAAGAACACACATGTTAATTAATCTATATATATAGCTACCAAAGGTGCAACTAATGACTCCTATTATAAGCATGTATGATGTATATAATTCAGAAGAGTTACCTCTGGCCGCACGCTATCTAGCTTCAGGATATTCAGAAATGGTGGTGGTATTCCGTCACACCTTCTCCTAGCTAGGAAACAGGTGTGTGGTGAGGGCATCCATGTGGTCGAAACTGCAGGTATGTGGCCTCTGTGTTTTCTGGCAAAGCTCTGTTTGATCTGTTCGAAGTGAAGATGTGAGCTTCAGATAAGAGCTTTGGACATGGCTAGCTTTCGGAAAGAATACCTCTTTGCTTGGGGCTGGAGAAAGAATAAAGATGGATGCAGCTGTCGTCCAGCGCTAAGTAAAAAGTAGCTCAGCAAATCGTCATATAAACCCTAGAGAAACCAAAATCTATGCATGTGTTTAATATAATCCGTTGAACACAGGAATTGTTCAGAAAATTAACGAATTCATCACAACAATGGGAGGAAACCTCACCTAATTCTAAAATGACTAGTTTTGTGCCAATGAATAAAGAATGCCTTGCCTAAATTAAATAGTCCAAACAACTTGGGTCAATTTGCTCTTTCACTATCCAAGGTAACCAAAATTTAAAATTTGGTGGCTTGCAGCGGACTGTGGCGGCTACTCCTGCTTGGCAGGGCTAGTCATTTGCTGGACAGCGTTTATAGACAACGCAAAGGAAACCAAGGCTTGACGGCTACTTGGCTTGCAGCGCCGACCGTAGTAGCCTGCCCTCCGTGGCTGCAGTTGGTTCGATGTGGGACAGCGCGTCGGTGATGACGGCGTAAGTGAAGGAAGGATTGCTGTTTGGGCGTTGGATTACGCCTCCAGTGCATCAGGTGTCACTTGTTTTGCTTGATGGCTGATGGTGTTTATACATTATCGAAAAGGAAGCAAGCGGGCAACAGAGAGATTACTGGCTCGGAAAGGGAGTTTGAAAAGCAAAATATAGTTTGAAATTACAAACGAAACCTGATCGGACGGCTTTGAACCAGTGGGTACGACAACGACATGATTGAAGGACTCGAGGCTGGAATCTATACCTATCTACTAATAAAACGAGAAAATTTCCGGTATCCAGACCGCAGGATCGTTCTCAACCATCGGATTGGCATCAATAATTTAGATCAACGGTCTGATTTCACCTTTTTTCCTTCGGCCCACTCGGTTCCTTGTCTCTTCTCCAGATACGACTCAAACAAATCAACCGGCCCAACAAATCCACCGCCTCGCCTGCCTGCTGTCCGTCTCCTGAGTCAGGACGTGTTGCCTCCACCTCTTTTTTCTTCCCAATGTGGGCCCGCACACCACCACCACACCGACAACGTCAACTATGAGGCTTTGTTCGAGCGGCAGGAGGCTGACCGGGTGGAGGCCCTGCCGGGGCAGCCGTCAGAGGGCGGGGGTTCCCGCACTTCTCCGGGTACGTGACGACGAACCGGACGCACGGCCGCGCGCTCTTCTATTGGTTTATGGAGCGCCTCCATGGCCTTGGTGCGTGCAGCGCCATGGGAGCACGTCATGATGTTGTTGGTCGTGTTCGTGTACACCAGACCGTCGAATAGAGACCGTGTAGATCACGAAACTGAGTCCATCCTAATCCTGTTGCAACACACGGGCATATTTACTAGTTAATCTAATCCGAGGAAAAACAAATCTGGAGCTCAGATATTTATGGAAACTGTGTCGCTATGCTTATGGCCTCATTGTTCGCCGATTGTTTCTGGCATTGTATACAGGAAAGACAAGCCCGTCTCTATATACCATATATACTAGCTAGTATTTTTTTTTTGAAACGAACCGGCAGAAGAGCTGCCTGCTATATTAAAAAGGAGAGGTTCGCCAGACGGCGCAGTACAAGTAAAAAGAAAAAGCTACAAAGCTATACAGAAGCTGTACAAAGAGAACTAGGAGGGCGCGAGAAGGGCCAAAAGGCGTTTTGCCCCTGCCGCCATCCACAAACTCGCCTCATCTTTGATTCTCTGAACAACGAGAAAATTTGGAGCCTCCGCTCGATCAAAAACTCTTCAATTCCTTTCCTTCCAGACTTCCCAGCAAACAAGAATGACTAGGGTGCGGAGGCCTTTCCTGCTCCTGGCCAGCGTATTGGACAAGCTTGTCCACAGCTGTGGAGGGAATCGCTTAGCGGCCATGCATTAGGATGCAAGTTCGCGTTCCGCGCCCAGGTAGCGATTTCCCCCCATATCCTCTGACGAATCTACAGTCCTTGAAGAGGTGCACTCCTGTCTCCGCATGATTTCTGCATAAAGCGCATGTTCCTTGGTTGGGCCAATTGCGAGCCTGTAATCTATCCGCAGTCCATATTCTATTTTGTATAGCTAGCTAGCTGAAAAATTTGCATTTGGGTGGCGCCCAAGGCTTCCAGATGATGGTTTCAAAATTGTTATAGGTCGCCCCGATGAACTGTGCGTGGTATGCCGTGGAGGTTGAGTACTCTCCTTTCCCTCCAAATTTCCAAACAACCGTATCCGGCACTCCTTCTGTTAGCGCTATGTGTCTTGCTTCTCGCCAAAGAAGCATGTACTCCTCGAAGTGCTGAACCGAGAAGTTTTGGTGCTGTAGGTTTATGTCCTTGATCCACTTGTTATTTGCAAGTGCCTGATATAGCGTACGGTTTTTCCTTTTTGAGATGGCGAAAAGGTGCGGGGCTACATCACACGGTCGCTGCCCATGCAGCCACGCGCTCGTCCAGAACGTCGCTTTGTTTTCATCCCCCACTGTCAATGAAGTGGACGCTGCGAATAGCAGCTTGTCTGTTTTGTTGCACGGGGTGTCATTACCGCAGTTGTTATCAGCGCCTGTTGACCATTGCCGCCATAGCCACCTTAGCCTAAGTGCCCGCAAATTTCCTGAGATGTAGGATGCCCAGCCCTCCGGAGTTTTTCGGTCTAGCTGACCGTGGCCAATTAACCTTGCATTTTCCCCCGGTGAGCGCCTCTGCTCCCGCCCACGGGAATTTCCTCCTTTGCCTGTCGATGTCGTTGAGCACCCCTTTGGGCGCCCGAAGAGATGTGAGGAAATACACTGCTTGTGCCGTCAGTACCGCTTTAACCAAGGTCAGTCGGCCTGCTTGGTTGATCTGCTGTCCATTCCACAGGGTGATCTTGCCAATCGCTTTATCTACCAAGGGTTGGAAATCTACTTTTTTCAGCCTTTTGTCTGATAGTGGCAAGCCCAGATATTTGGTTGGGAAACTTGAGACATTTGCCGGAGAGCCTGCCAGAACGTCGTTCAGATTGACTCCGGCGCATCGAATCGGTATGATTGTGGACTTCTGAAAGTTTGTTTTGAGGCCTGAAGCGTCTCCAGAGAGCGCAAGAAGGTGGGTCAGAGCTAGCACATCGGATCTTGTAGGCTTGATGAAGATCGCTATGTCATCGGCATACATGGATACTCTAAGTTGTGCCGTTCTACCCCTCAGCCTTGACAGGTGGCCTTTCTCAGTTGCACGGTCAAGCAGCTTTTGTAGGGGATCCATTGCTATAACGAAAAGCAACGGTGAAAGAGGGTCACCTTGACGCAGTCCTCTACCATGCTTGATCGGCGGGCCAGGTACGCCATTTAAAAGCACTCTCGTTGCGGAGGTGGAAAGTAGCGCGGCGACCCAATCACGCCATCGGCTGGGGAAGTCGAGCCTACACAGCAGGGTGAGCAGGTACTCCCATCTAACAGAGTCGAACGCTTTGGTGATGTCCAAATTTTGAGGGGCCGAGCTGATTTCTTAGACTCTTTATAGCGACTTATTGCATTGCGACCGCCATGTAGTTGTCGTGGATGCTTCGCTTTTGATAAAAGCACTTTGCGTTGTTGCGACAATGGAGGACATATGAGGTGCTAGCCGCAACGCCAAGATTTTGGCAATTATTTTTGCAAAGGAATGGATCAGACTAATTGGCCTGAAATCACCAATTCCTTCGGCGCCGTCTTTCTTTGGGATCAGGATGACGTTGGCAGTGTTAACGATTGGGAGGCTTTGCGATCTTAAGGCGTGGAAAGCGTTTGCCGCCCTGATGAAATCTGGCTTTATGATCTCCCAGCATGATCTGAAGAAGGCTCCTGTGAACCCATCTGGCCCTGGTGCTTTGTCCGTGGGCATTTGGTGGATAGCAGATTTGATTTCCTCCTCTGTGAAATCCGCGTCTAGCCCACTTAGGTCATGTTGGGGAAGTCGCAGCTCATCCCAGTTTAAGTCTTGCTGTCGTGGCATTGGGCGGCCCATGAATTCGGAGAAGTGATCTTGAATTATTTTGGCCTTGTCATCGTGGCTAACTGCCCATCCGTGGCCTTGTTTTAGTCTTTGGATGTGATTTTTCCTTCTCCTTGCGTTAATTCTCCGGTGAAAAAATTTTGTGTTTGCATCCCCCAATTTGATTGACGAAAGCCGCGACGCTTGCTTGCATCTAGCCCTCTCTACTACCGCTAGTCCCAAAATTCTCTTTTTTAGTTTTGTACGTAGGAGACTCTCCTCGGCAGTGAGTTCTCTATTCTCTTGTGCTATGTCAAGCCTCAGGATGATTTCTTGCGCCATAAAAAACAACTTCCTGGCGTCCGAGATTGTCTTTTTGCTCCAAGCCCTTAGCTTTTGTGCCGTTGCGCGTAGCTTGTAGTACAAAATATGGAAAGGCTCATGATGGTCAACTGGGGTGTTCCAGCCTCTCTGAACAACTTCCTTGAAGCCCGGGAGTTTGGTCCAGTAGTTTTCAAATTTGAAGGAGCGTGGTCTCCTCGGCCCCGATTGACTGGAGAGCAGAAGTGGGCAGTGATCAGAGAGCGATGTGGACAAGGCGTTCAAAATATGATGGCTGAAGGTTGCGTCCCACTCAGCATTGCAGAAGAAACGGTCAAGTCTCGCCATCGTCGGTCGGGTTCTTTCATTGCTCCATGTGAACTTCCTGTTCTGGAGTGTTATTTCTGAAAGATCACTCTCGTCCAGCGCCTCTCTGAATTGGCGCATTAAACTTAAGCTCAACCTATTGTTGTTTTTGTCTGCGGCTCTATAGATAAGGTTGAAGTTGCCCGTGATTAGCCACCGTGTGCCTGGTGGTGGTTTCATCGCTTTAATCTCACGATTGCCTTGTGGGCGCGACGTGTTGGGCCATAGACCACTGTTAGTAGGAAGGAATCGTCGCTGTCCATAAGCTGGACGTTCGCTGATAAGTGGTACTCCCGGTGGTGATGTTTGTGCAGGTTGCTCGGTTTTCATTCCACAAAATGATGATGCCCCCCCCCCCCCCCCCCCCGAGTTTGGGACGGCCCGGAGGCCGGCTCGTAGTTTAAGCCGCACAATCGGAATCCACCCAAGTATCTTTGCATCGTCGGCCGCAAATTTGGGACAACTTGGACTCTTGAAGGCACGCGATGTTGCACGGTGTTGCAGCAAGGAGTTGATGCACGGTGTCTCTCCTAGCCTGCTGGTTTAGGCCCCGAACGTTCCATGAAATGAGGTCGAGGCTTTGTGTATTCATGAAGGGGTGGCATACGCTTGTGGCCGGTGCTTTCGGGTGCACTGCTTGGACGTTGGAAGCAGCACGCAGCCGGCAGGATTACATACATGAACAGACTCACCAAGGTACAAAGTGGAGCACGGATGTTGCAATGACGAAGCTTAAGTTCTGAGCCAAGCTGAGGCGGCTCTTAGGTGAACATAAAACATGGCGATCCCCCGCAGGTGCACACAGTTTAACAGACATAACGACGACCACGACCGACGGAGTTTCGATGGTTTGACACACACACAACAACAGGAATGCAGGGTCTTGATACATAAATGGCGAAAGGCGCCAGCATTTTCTGGCTGGGCGATGCACCCGTCCAAGCCCGCACAATGTCGGCGGCAGCCTCACGGAAATCGCCGATCCCTTTGTCTATCATGCGGAGCAGCGCGTCGTCGGTGTCGCCACCTTCCTCAGCGCCCAGGTTGAATAGCTCTGTCAGGGCCGTGATGATGTCCGTCGGCAGCAGGGCCACTGAACATGGTGATGTAATCCTGCAAAGCAGACTCCACGGGTTCAAGTTCATCGCGTAGCAAGCCGAGCTTCCTGGAGAGGTTTCTTTGGGCTCGCTGCATCTGTGACATGGGACGTGACTGACGAGTGTTGGCGAGGCGAGCGCTGCGTCGTACCGAGGACATGTCGTAGACGCGTCTGTTCCTGCGGCGACGACCAGCTCCCGGCACTGCTGATGCTGGGGGCGCTGGACTTCCTTGCTGCGGCTGCTGGAGAATTGCGATGGCGGCCTGGTGAAGAGTGCCTCCACTCCGATCTCTCGCGCGGGGGCGTCACGGTGACTTTGTATAGTAGCAGACGATGGAGACTGATCATGGATGGCATCTTGTGGGGTTGTCCCAGGGCGCTTATGGCCCCTGTTAGGCGAGACGCATGGGAGAGGGGGTGAAGACGGTCGTGGCGGAGACACCTGAAGAGTGGGGGTCTCGTTCGTGGCGAGCTCCATGCGCGCCAGGGCCACCTCAACCGCTGCAACGGAGGTGCCTTGTGCCTCCTGTTTTCAGGCGAGAGCTACATGAACCTGAAAACAAGACAACAAAAACCAAACAACACGAATGCCCATCATATCGATTGTCCAGTGACTAAGGGCGATACTATGTATCGGCCATTTTTGTTCTAAGGGCGATGCATGCATCGACCATTGTTTGGAGAGCACTAGGCCTCTTGCCAAACACTAGGGAAATATTTTTTCAAATATCTCCCGTTAATCGCCTTTGCTTGGCGTTCTCCACTTGTTGACTCAAGCACGTAGGAATTCCCGAACATCACTTTGACCACCTTGAAAGGACCCTTCCAATTGGGTGACCACTTGCCGAATTGATTGCTCTTCGTTCCTATCGGTAATATAGTTTGCCACACTAAGTCACCGATTTGAAATGATTTGCTCTTGACTTTCTTGTTGTAGGCTCTTGCAACACGGGCTTTATCCTTTTCTATTTCCTTTAGAGCTTGTACTCTCTTGTCGGTTACCTCGTCGATGTTGTCCATCATCAAATCATGATACATAGTAGGAGATAGATCATTTTGCTTAGCAAATCTATATACATCCAAATTTACCTCAATGGGTAACACCGATTCTTGACTATACACCAGCTCATAAGGAGTAACTTTAGTTGCACCATGCCTCGATATACGATGAGCCCACAAAGCTTCTGACAAGACTTCATGCCACCTTCTTGGATGTTCATCTATTTTCTTCTTGATAAGCTTGATCAAAGTTTTATTAGTAGACTTTGCTTGTCCATTGGCTTGAGCATAATATGGAGATGAATTGAGCATCTTAATCTTGTATGATTCGCAAAATCCTTTACTTCCTTCGCCATAAATGACGTTCCTTGATCCGTAGTTAACGTTTGAGGAATGCCGAATCTATGGATAATGTGCTTGGTGATGAACTCAATTACCTCCTTGTGTGTCATGTTCTTCAATGGTACCGCTTCCGACCATTTAGTGAAGTAGTCAGTAGCAACCAAGACGAACTTATGCCCCTTCGAAGATGGAGGATGAATCTGACCAATGAAATCTAACCCCCAACCACAGAAAGGCCACGGTTTGATGATAGGATGAAGCATGGCAGCCGGCACCAGCTGAACATTTCCAAACCGTTGACACTCTTCACAACCTTTGTAGTAGCGAAAGAAATCGGCCATCATAGTAGGCCAATAAAAACCAGCCCTTCTTAGTAACCACTTCATCTTTGGGGCCGATTGATGCGTACCACAAATGCCTTCATGAACTTCTCCCATTGCCACTCTTGCTTGATCGGTTCCCAAACACTTTAGCAACAAATCTTCAGCGGTCCTTCGATAAAGCTCACCATTATGCAATGTATACTTGAAAGCGAGCCGCCGAACATTCTTGTCAACTTTAGCATTAGGATCCTGCAAAAAAGACAAGAGAGGAGTTCTCCAATCTTCCACATCGGTACTACCATTGTCTAAAACAGAAATAGACCGATTTAAAAGAAGTTTATATTGCTGTCCAAAATTACAAGTAACATCGGTTTGTCCAATTAAATTTGGTTGAACCGAATTTTTACTAGAATCTGAAACAAACAGATTTTCATGCATCGGCAAATGTTGTAAATGAAAATATTTATCTTTTACCTCAAAGCCGGATGCCCGTTGAGCAAGCAAGTTTGCTCTTTGCACATATTTCACATGCAAGTGATCCTCTTCTTAATATAACAGGAAGCGCGTTGAGCAAGAAAATTAGCCTTATGATTTTCCTCTCTTGGAATATGCGAATCTTGAATTCGGCAAATTTACCAATTAAATCAAGGCAAATATTGAGGCGAGCACGAAATGATCCATCTAAACATTGACACTCACCGGAAACTTGCTGCACCACAAGTAATGAATCACCAAATGCTTCAACATGTTCAGCCCTCATAGCTTCTAACATGATCAACCCGAACAAGAGAGCTTCATATTCGGTTTGGTTGTTAGTACATTGAAACTCAATCGGCTTGACATAGGAAATTCAGCACCATAAGAATTAACAAGAACAATTCCAATTCGGCACCATCTTTGCAAACCGATCCATCAAAATATATAAGCGCCATGGGGTAGAAGTGACATAACCCACCTCATAATCAAGATTTATGCTATGCTCAACCAAAAATCAGCAAGAACTTGACCCTTTAAAATCTTCAATGGCTCAAAAGTCAAGTCATATTCAATCAAAGCGTATGCCTATTTCCCCACCCTTCCAGAAAGGATTGGCCGATACAACATATGTTTGATAACATCGGCCTGGCATGCTACCACACATGTGCTTGACAAAAGATAATGTCTCATCTTGGAACAAGCAAAATATAGTGATAGACATAATTTCTCAATATGGGCATACCTTGTCTCGGGATCAAGAAGACGTCGACCAATATAGGCAACAACATACTCCTTTCCTTCATCTTCTTGAGTAAGAACAGCCCCAATCACATTATCTTCGGCGGCGATATACAATCGGAAAGGCACTCCCCTTCTAGGCGCGCGAAGAACGGATGGTGAAGACAAATATTCCTTTATCTTATCAAATGCAAATTGTTGGCTTGCCCCCGAGGCAAAATCAGCTTCATTCTTCAACTTAAGTATGAGGGTGAAAGGAATAATCTTCCCGGACAAGTTAGCAATAAATCTTCTCAAGGAGTTCACTTTACCTAAGAATTTTTGCAAATCCTTTTTACATTGAGGTGCTTGAACTGCCTTGATCTTCTCTATCCTCTTGGGATCAATCTCTATGCCCTTGTCATGAATAATAAATCCAAGAAACTTCCCAGCCGACACTCCAAAGGCACACTTGAGCGGATTCATCTTCAAACCATAATAGCACATTCTCTCAAAAGCAAGACGCAAATCGGCTAAATGAGGATCATGGGAAGCCGATTTAATCACCACATCATCAATGTACACCTCCATAATCACCCCAATTAGATCATGAAAGATAAGATTCATAGCTCTTTGATAGGTGGCGCCTGCATTCTTAAGCCCAAAAGTCATGACAATCCACTCAAACAAGCCAACAAATCTGGGACAAATAAAAGCAGTCTTGGAGGTATCTTCTTCCGCCATAAATATTTGATTATAACCAGCATTACCATCAAGAAAGCTAATAACTTTGTGCCCCGAAGCATCATTAATCAACATGTCGGCAATAGGCATAGGATATTCATCTTTGGGAGTGGCTCTATTTAAATCTCTAAAGTCAATGCACACTCTAATCTTCCCGGTGTCTTTCTTCTCAACCGGCACAATATTAGAGACCCACTCCGCATACCTGCATGGGCGGATAAAATTTGCCTTAAGCAACCGATCAATCTTCTCCTTGATTCGGTCATTGATGGCCGAATTGAAGCGCCTTGGCGGTTGCTTGTATGGTCTGAACCCCTTCTTGATAGGAAGCCGATGCTCAACAAGATCTCGGCTTAACCCAGGCATCTCCGTGTAGTCCCATGCAAAACAATCAACATATTCCTTGAGAAGCGCGATTAATTTAGATTTGTAATCGGCATCCAAGTTTTGATTCACAAATGTCGGCCGTGGCATAGAACCATCCCCAATGTCAACTTGTTCCAAAGGGTCGGCCGACGTGAAACCTTGGCCCAACTTATTGAGCTCATCAAAGTCATCAATAGCTTCACAGGAATCGGTCTTTTCAGTCCGATAGTGCTCAAGCCTATGCTTTAACCATTGTATTTTGTCTTCCATTAATAAACAATGTTTATATAATGATATTGAACCGATTATCCATCGGTTTCAATGATACAGGTACAAATCCACGCTCATCATAGCTAATGTACTGATAGTTGGACAGATCTCTACCTGAAAGACAAGCAAATCCAGACCCCTCAGGCGTGGCATCGGTTGTAGAAATCTCAACCGAATTATCCGCATGAACGATCTCTATGGCATCTCCCACCCATTGGATGAGGAATTGGTGCAAACTAGAAGGAACACATGGATTGGCATGAATCCAATCACGACCAAGTATGAGATCATAGCTACCTTCCACATTGGCGACGAAGAAAGCAGTAGGCATGGTCTTGCTCCCAACGGTTAGCTCGACGTTGGCGATGCCCCTAGAAGGAATTGGCGTGCCTCCTCCTACGCCGGTGATAGTCATGTTGGTTTGGATCAACTCTTCTTCTTTGCACCCAAGCTTCTTGAATAATGAATAGGGCATAAGGTTGACAATTGCGCCACTATCCACTAGCATCTTCCGGACTGGTGTTCCATTGATATGTCCCTTCACATGCAATGGCTTGAGATGTCTGACAGGCACGGCGGGCTTCTTGAACACGGCGTCCTCCACCCCAAATGCCAACTCTGTAGCAGCAACCTCATCATCTCCCTGCCCGATCACATAATAATCGGCAGAAAGAAAGATAGTGTTCATCTCAGCGCGTGTCGGCGAAGGCTCGTAATCCACCAACTCCTCATCGGCTTTGGCGGGCGCTTCAATGCCGACCATGGCAGAGATGGCAGTAGCGAAATCTTCGGTTGCACCCGCAGGAACATCAGAAACAACAGAAATCGGTTCAACCGACTCGGAAGTCGGTAAATCCGATGATTGGGCAATAGCAACCTCGTCGACCGGCTTGGTCGAATTAGCAACTTGCTCAGTTAGCTTGGCTGTCCCATTTGCTAGAAGTGCCAAAAGATCAATGGCCGGCTTAGACACCTCTTCCATGGACTTGGGCGGTTGTTCTTGCACCACCACTGTCTTGACCGATTTAACAATCGGTTTAGACGACTTGCCGGCAACAGCGATTATCTCGGCCTCCTTCTGCTTGATTTCTTGAACAATCTCAGGCAAGATAGGCCCCTGCCCTTGAGTAGCAGCCATGCGCTTGAGCATCTTTTGCCGGGCTCGCTGAAGCTTCCTCTTCTGCGTCTTATCAATTCTGACTGGACACCACTTGGGCTGTCGGTACCGAGGATCCACATGCTTTTCTCTCTTGTCTTGAACTTCAGCGACCTCCTCCATAACTTGATCTTTATCATTTGAAGGCTCTTGCCCCCCAACCACAATCGGTTTGTTGACATTATTTATAGGAGCTGTCATTGAACCGATAACGATGGAAGGCGGAGGAGTAGCAACTGGAGCGGGCTTCTCGATCACCTCTATCTTCTTGGGGATGTACACTTGCTTCATGGGTGCCTTCCCTGACTGTTCAAGCGTGAGTGAGCGAGAAGTGGGTATCTCCTTCCTTTCCGGCATGCCGCTAGAGCTCGATTGATCACCCAATCGGCTAAAGACGGTTGACTTGACTATAGGACCAGCAGCTCCCTCCATCCTAGGTGCCGAAGGATAAGGCACGAACACCCCCTTCGGTCCCCATTGTGGTGGTGGCGCCACTGGTGGTAGTGGTGGCCCCCAACGAGTTATCCTTGGACGAGCAACCTGCGGAAAAGAAGAAACATTTGAAGGAGTCATAGTCATTTGCTTGTTCTTTGCTTCATCACGCTTAGGAGGCGTAGCCTCTCTTTTTTTTATCGGCCGATTCTCAGAATCAGCCTTTTGCTTCTTGTACTTGGCCAAAAGTCGATCAAAAGTGCACTGGGGCTTCACGACTTGCTTTTTCGCTTTTGGCTCATTAGTCTTCCAAACTCCCACCTCCGGTTTCTATGGAACAAAAGATTTCAGAACATGTACACTGGAAGCGAGGGAGCTAGAACCCTCAGGGCCAACTGACCCGACTGAAGTAGTCGGTTCAATTGACTTAGTCGTCACCTGGTCTTCACCATCTTGGCCGATCGGACTAATTGGCCTAGCTGGTCTTTCCTGTGCTGCGCGACCATCTAGCCATGCTTGACGTCGCAACGCTTGCACCGAGCTTGCAACAATGGTAAGCTTCGTCTTGCCTTCTTCGCTCTTTTCAGCCAACACTTGCCGTCCCGAATTCTTAGGAACATTCGGTACGGGACGAGGCTTCGCCAATGATCACGTTCTTGCCTTGAGTTGTAATAGCTTGTTCGGGACGGATCAAAATAGCAGGCGCCTTGTCTTCAAGTGTCTTGGCCTCGGGCTTCTTAGCTTCAATCACATGCACTAGAAAAGGATTCTTGTCTAGCTGCATGTCGGTAAGACTTAATCGGCCCTCATTAAGAGCCGATTGTACCTGCCGACGAAAGACATTACAATCATTAGTTGCATGAGAGTTAGAATTATGATATTTGCAATAAGCCCTTTTCTTGAGTTCATCTGCAAAAGGCATAGTATATTTAATCTTAATGCATCCGATTTTCAACAACTCATCAAAAATGCGGTCATATTTAGATACATCGAAAGTAAACTTTACTTCCTCATTCCGATTTTTATTAACCGGCTTGAGAGAAGGACAAGTTACTTGTTTATTCTCAGCTGGCCACCTAATTTCAGCAGCCATTACCTCTTTACTCTCATCGTCGGATGAAGAATTATCGTCCACATTGTGCATGTTAGAGCGGCGAGATTTATATTCATGATCTTGAGAGTCTTTCAAACGTGATTCAATAGCAATAGCTCTCTCAAGTAAATGAGGCAAAGTAGTAAACTAAATATGCTCAAGCTTATCTCTAATTTTATGATGCAAACCATTAAAGCATATATCAACTAAATCACGTTCAGAAATCATTAAATGAAAGCATCGGTTTTTAATCTCTTTACAATGCCTAATGAACTCAATCACAGATTCACTACGCCCTTGCCTAACCGATGTCAAATGTGATAGCCTAGTTTCTTGGACTCCATCATAAAAGTGAGCATGAAATTTTTCCTCTAAGCGAGCCCAAGAACCAATAGTAGATGATGGCAAAGAAGTAAACCATGAAAATGCAAAGTGATAAGTGATAAAGGGAAATTAGTGATAAAGGGAAAGGGGCGCGACGCGTACACATAACACCTTGACATTTCATATAATCATGAGCACACCCTTCGGGGCACATCCTTATTGGGCGGGTGCGAGCTAGATACATGCTAACATGCTCCATGGTAGACTTACCATCATTACCACTAAATTTTTGAAAGTCGAGGGGCGCTTACAACACATAAGTACCTTCCACCCCGGTGGATGGGGTTTCTCATGTAATCAAAGTGTGGAGGGTGCGGCTTGTTATAGGTGCCTCTTGAAGTTTTGATTTGGACACCTAAACTTTCCTGCAAAGACTTATTCAAATCTTCCTTTAGCCGATTAAACGCATCGGTCATATCTGCAGGAGGAGGATTAGGAGCTGTAGTTTCATTGCCAGAAGCAGGAATTTGACTAGGGGATTGACTAGGGGTGGGTTGGGTAATATGTCATTGTCCCCCGAATTCCTAGTGTTTTGTGACCTATTGACAGTTTGCCGATTGCGATCTTGTGTATCGGCAAAAGTAACCATTTGTTTGTAGTTAGCTGCTGTCTCTTTGCTAGTAGAACCGGTTTTATCGGCTTCCGGAGGGGCCGATTGGACCGATTTTCCTTTGTTATAGGCCGTGTACCATGCTTGATTCTCATAAAAATTAGAAGGCATACCAAACTCATGCTCATCATCAATCTCTTCTATTCTAAGTGACTTGCCTTCTAACTTATCAAATCTAGCCATAATCATACCAACAGCAGTAGTAATACTTGAATCTACTTCTTTCTTATGGCCATCAAGCATAGCAGCGTAATCAGCGTGTTGAGGATAAGAATCATCAAATTTAGGGCCAGTATCCGTTACCTCAACCTCTGGAGCGGATGAAGAGTCGGGAAGCTTGACGGTGACGGGCCTGTATAACTCCACCTTGTCACCACGACCCTTAGCGCAACTCTCGAGAACAGCGCCAAAGTAGAATCCAATAATTCTTGAAGCTTGCGCTTCAATTCTTCGGTTAGCTCTTCGGTAGTAGCGGGATGGATAACATTGCTATCATGCACCTCGCTAGTCTTCGCGCCGTCGTTAGGCATCGTGCCAAGGTCTTCAAAATGCAATTGACGTCTCGATTTCCCCAGCGGAGTCGCCAAAAAGTATGTTGACGCGAAACTAGGGTTCCACACCAAGCACACCGGGAGGGCCTTGGATGCCCACGAAGGTTGCAATCAACCTTAAAGCAGCGAACACCGCAGCGTGATCGGCTTCGAACGATCAAGAGATCGCTAGGGCCGATGTGGGCTCGGTGACGGCTGGAAAAAACCTCGAACGCACCCTCGGGAAGACCCGTCGGGAGGACGCGACGCGAGGGGTGCCCTAGGACCAGCAAGGCCGCCTAGTGCGTCGGCGAAATTTCGCGGAGAACGCCGCCGAACAGCAGGGTAGAGGGAAGTTGACCTACAAGCAAGACGGTAGTAGATGTGTTTGTCGATTGGATGTAGATGGGATCAAATCGGCCATGAACCTCTCATTATATAGAGGGGGTGGTCTTATCCCCTTGGGAACCGCCTTAGATGCGTCTCCAAGCACCAAAACTTCCCAAAAACCGATTGGGAAAGAGATCGGTTCGGACACGAACCAAAATCGCGCTCTGCGCGGCGCATGCGCCCGGACGGTCGCGGGAAGTGCCGGACGCTGTCGAAGAGCCCCTGCGGGAGGGGCCCCGCCGGGCGCCTTGGGGGCGCCGGACGAGTCGAAGGAGGATCAAGGCGCAGAGTGCCGCCGGAAGCGTCCGGCGTTCGCGCGCCGGACGCGGCTGACGCGAGTCCCAGCGTCCGGCGCCTCTCTGTGCCGTGTTTTCAGCTCCGTCGTCGGATTTCTTGATCTTTTGACTTTTTCGAAAATTTGCGGTGACTTAGCCCTCCATAGAATTGGCTAAGTCTGGGAATTTGCGATGCCTTAGTCAAAGCCAGTTTTGGGTGTCAACACCTCCTTTTTTGGTGGCAGAGTGTTGAGGATGCGGTCGAACACGCCGCGCGCCGGGATCACGTCGCGGCGTGGCACAGGCTTCTGGGGGCCCCCTCCTTGGACCAGGCTTCATTCGCCAGCGCCGGCGCGAGCCCCGGCCCCTTTGCCAGGGCGACTGCCTTGTCGATGTAGTCGTGGATGAGGGCCTTGAGGATTGCCCCGGCGTCGTCGTTGAGTTGCCCACGCTGGTAGGTTCTGACATTGTCCAGGCTGGTTCTTGCAGAAGCGCTGCAAGCTAGGAGCCCCTGCCGGTGCACACGAGGGCATTCTTCCCATGCGAGCCAGAGTTAAGAGTTCCTAATTGGTACCGTACTAGATATAATTAATATACATACATAGTCTGGAACCAACGGGCTTGGCCATACTTCAAGTTCAAGCAGTTACAAAACGTCGCTAGATAAGTGACCATGTCTATCTATGTTTTAGGAGTACTGTATGTATCTGCATGCATGGAGGGACAGAAGACGTACCTCTCGTGGCATGACGAATTTCTGTGTATATATAGCAAGGACCAGCAAATTAAGTGAAGAATCTCCACATATCTGCTACATCGCTGCACCCTCACACCAAATACGAGTTCTCTGGCCCATATATAGTAGAACACACATGTTAATCCATATAGCATAGCGACTTATTATTGAAAGAATTAAACCAAAGGTACAACTAATAACTGCTGTTATAAACATGTATAATTCAGAAGAGTTACCTCTGGCAGTCAGCTATCTAGCTTGAGGATTTTCAGAAATGGTGGTGCTATTCCTTCACCTTCTCCTAGCTAGGAAATTGGTGTGTGGTGCGGGGATCCAAGTGGTCGAAACTGCAGGTACGCGGCCTCACTAGTGCAGGATGGGGTTTTATTCTAGGTTCCTTAATATAAAAGAGAAAGTTTCGATGACCAGGACAGAATATTCCTTTTAAAGGAGAGATTTAAAGTACCACCGGTGCAGTCAGTCTAAGGCTATCTGCACTGGGGTACGCGACGGGGTACTCCAGTACCGATTTAGCGTAAAAATCCCTGCAGCGTTGTACTCCAGTACCGCACGGGATGCAAGCGTTCGAACGCTCAGACGGGAAGTAGAGCGCGTGTACGGTGGAACGCTACAGCATGCACAGGGCCCACCATGTGGAGAGGGAGAGAGCGGAGATGAGGACAGCGTCTGTGCATGCCTGCTGAGAGATGGGCCAGCGGCGGGTCCCACAACTTGAACTACCCAAAAAATGTTATAACTAACAAACTAAAAAGCCAAATTAAATTTCGATTACACCTTTAGATTCGTTTCAATAAATCCTTCAAAACAAGATCTCACATGGATATATTTAAATAAAATTATAAATGGACCCCACTGACAGTAGTTGGGATAGAGGAAGATATAAAGTATGGATGAGTGCGGAGAAACTTGATATAAAAGAGAAAGTTTCGATGACCAGGACAGAATATTCCTTTTAAAGGAGAGATTTAAAGTACCACCGGTGCAGTCAGTCTAAATAGGAATCCTGCTACCAAAAGCGGGCTCGTGGATAGGGCAAAAATGCTTGTTCACGTTTCATAACGTATGCAGAAGAATCCGCAAGCGCACGGAATTGTCGTTATAGCATTTCACCCGGAAGTATTCAGGGTATCGTATTTCCATGAGGAACGGTTTGTGTGACTTCTCTCTGAACAGAGTCACCCTAGGATAACTATGGGTGGTGAGGTATCTTTATGGCTCAAACTCTCTAGCAGGGATCACTTGGCTGTTATGTCCTCACTTCGGGCACCGGCCCACGCCCAAAGGGCGGTGTCCGCAATTGTACCGCTGCGCCACACCCGAACGTGGGGGATTACAAGGGACGGACAAGGCTGTCACAACCCACCCCGCCTACCCCCTCAACCGTGGGATGCGCCACAAAAGATAGAAAACCCTTAGTCTAGACACCACGTCTACACTAGTGATTATTACTCTGGCATGTTAACAAGGCTTACCCGTCCCCGGGGTCCTTCTACCAGAGCACCGCCCCGAAGGAACGACTATCAATCCCACAAGTCCAAAACAGCTAGATAATATGCTTAAGAGTAATAAGCCGAAAGAGGGACACAACCATTCTTACCCAAATGATTAGAAGGTTGTAGAGATACAAGCGTGGCGGGTGCCGACAAGTCCGGCACTCCGGCCACCCGAGATCCGTAATGCACCGGGGGTACACCGGGACTCCATGGAGAAGAGGCCAAACCCTCTTCTAGCCTTCCCTCTCTCACTCTCCATTAGAACTAAGAGGAAGAAGAATAAGAATAGGAGTGGGACTTCTTCCTCTCTTCTACATTGTGGCTCCTCCTTGTGTTGTGTGGAATTGGTGTGTGTTGAGAGAGGAATAGAGGGGGGCTACTTATACACTTGGAGGAGGGGCCTAAGTGCTAAATTACATCAAAACCGACCTGATAATCCTTCCTAATCAGACCAAACCGACCATCCCACGTCGGTAACCCCCATAAGGCAGGTTCATGAACCGCCTCCCCGAGGCTGGGCCGAAACCGCCTCAGGGAGGGTGCGGCCGCACCAGGTGGTGCGCGCTCACCCCCCTGGGCTCGGCCTGGCCCGGGCCTCGGTGGGTGGGCTTCCTTCGTCTTGAAAAGTTGTGGGCCGGGCTTGGCTCGGCCCAATTTTGATGTTTTGGGTCGATTTGCTCCTAGGCTTGTATTTTTGCAATAAGGCGCTTTCCGGATGGCGTACTACGGTTAGTTTTCCACTTGTTTTTATTATAAATCTGCAAAAATAAAATACTAGACATTACAAGTGGAATTTTATTAGTGATAAATGCATATGAGTATAAAAGGTATAGTTTTACTCCCTTTATGGTAGTAAGTTGACGGGAAAAATATGTCGTTAGTGACCGTCAACAAACTCCCCCAAGCTTACCCTTTGCGGCGTCCTCGAGCAAAAGATAAATACTTGGTTTGTTGATCGGGAGTTGCTACTATGCGATTACATTTCACAAGTGCCAAAGTTATAATAAGATGTTCTACTAGAGTTTGAATAAAATGGCACATCTTTTTCCCACCCTTTATTACCTTTCATTGTAGCGGGGCTTTTTAGCTTTTCTCAAAGTCTTGGGCGGTTGCCGGATAGAACGGTTATAACAGAAATGCTTATCATTCATCCTTTTGATCAACTTTTTATCCAGGGATTTATTTATTTAGATAAAAGTTGTTTTTTTTTATGGGCTTTATTGTTATATATATATATATATATATATATATATATATATATATATATATATATATATATATATATATATATATATATATTTTGGAGAGGTGGGCTCTACTAAGCCCTAGACTTTTGTCTTTTATTTCCTCTCTTTTCCTTTTCTCTTTTTTTTTTTTTTTTTAGAGATGTGGGCTCTACTCGCCCTCGGACACTTGTCCATTTTTCATCTCATTTTTCTTTTTTTTTTTTGCATAGCCCATATCATTTCTCTTTTCCTTTCAAAGTAGATTCCGGATGTCAAGTTTCTCTTTTGGATGAAATCATAGCAAATCCATTTGTACCATATCATACTTGGCAACAACTTAGACTAGATAGAGCTTATGCAACCCACATGAATCAAGTTTTTCAGGGATGAGTTTTTTAGACTTAGCCACTAAATCCATACTTTAGAGAAATTCGAATTATAAACTAGGCAAGGCAAAACACAAGACAGAGCAACTATTCATCATTTCAACAAGGGACTAAGACTAAACATTTTCATAACTCATATGTATAGGAATGGAATTTTTGTCTCCCCTTTTTTTTTTTTTAGCATAACTCATCATTTCATAAGATATAAAATATAATCAAAATGTGAGATACATGTTACCTTTCTTGAAGTCCTCCCCAAGCTAGCTCTTTACTTACCTTTCATGGTTGTGCTAGCTTGTGCGCGCAATGATTTGAGTTGTGATTGGTCGCGTGGTTGGAGGCTCCCCCAAGCTTGTCTTTTGATGTCATCACAAAAAACAGGGACAAAGAACTTGGGGTTGAAAGGTTTATCTCCTCTTCTCTCATTTCTCCTCATTCTCTTCTCTCCCCTTTCTTTTATTATTATTATGAGATGTGAGAGCGAGTTTTGCACAAACCACCGTTTGAAGAGGAAGGAGTTAATGGTAGTTGTTCGCCTCGTCCTTCTCCATCATGAATTGTTCGGTGTTTGTGTATTGTGTTGGGAGGTCTTAGAAGTTTGTTCATTGTGTTTGAGAGCTCTCCCCACACTTAGTCTTGTACCTGGATTTATTCAAAAACAAGAAAACAAAACAAAAAAGAAAAATACATGGCTCTATCGGCATAAACATCGTAGAGCCTTTATTATGAGAAAACTTTATTTTATTTTATTTTATTTTATTTTTGTTTGTTCACCTCATCATGACTCAAACAAGGCTCCTAAAAGAGGCAGTGTAAGCATAGCCTTGATTCATCTCCAACATAAGATAAGAGGCAGTGTAAGCATAGCCTTGATTCATCTCCAACATAAGATACTCTCATAGATCATGACAACAAAACTCTAGGTTCATTAACTAAGATCCAACACCATGTCAAATTTTGATTAAAGGAGATCTTTTTAACCTAAGCACCATGCTCAATTTAAAAAGATCTATGGATGTAACTCGTGCGCGCGCATGCGAAAACACCCAAACCAGAGCATATGACATAAACATGAGAAGCATGAATTTAAAGAGCTTTATGGAGATGAATTATGAGTATAAGGGTTGGTGAACTTTACCTTTGCATACCTGAGTATAAGTGCCGACAGCATAAGTGGATGGGGCATCGAAGTTGTTGCTGCGGTTTGCATGATGGCCCTGCCCAGGTGCATCTCAAGGCTAGGCCATGTACACACACTTAGTGTGTACAGACCATGGGCCTTGATGGTAGCCACAAAGGATGTGAGACAAGCCCTTCTTGCTTATTGAAGCAATGAAGGGTGGAGTCAGGCGGCACATTATCTTGACCGTGTGAGGCCGACCTGTTCCTCTCCTCTAATTTTTTTATATCTATTTTTTTTCTTTTCACCAACACTCTCTTCTCTCTTTTTTTTTTTCTATCTCTTTATTTTTTTTTTCAATAACATTTTTTTCTATATTTTTTTCTTTTTTTTTTTTTCAGCAAGGCAGGGCTGACATCATCTTTTATTCACCCTCTTTTTTTTGTATGATCCTTGGTGGATGGAACTTGGGATTGTCACCATCTTCCCCCACACTTAGACTTTTGTGTAAAAGTCAAGTGTGCAAGGTCCGGGTCTCCTCTTGAGCATGTTCCATCACCCATGAACATCATATTTTTTTTTTTTTGGTGATGAAGCCCTCATGTTCTCGGCGTCGCATGCCTCTTTGTTCTTCTTAATCGATCTCCACGAAATGGTTAGCGACAAGAATACCCGAAGGTGCATACTAACTTGATAACATGTCCTTGCTTTTATTAATAAGAAGAGAGAAAGACTTTTTTTTTTTGATAGTCCGGGGTATCTCTGGCGGTGCTTGAGTTATGGTCATAAGCTTGACCGTGGGAAAACATCCTGCAGCTGATGGTGGTGAAGTTTCCGGTTTCACCACTAAGAATTTAGCATGCAGCTCAAGCTACAAGATTAGCGTCATCATGCTACTACGAGACTTGCAACCATTCTCTTAAAAAGGTTTACAAAGAGAACCAAGAGATGGTTGTGATCTTCGTCGAAGCACTCGGCTAGAAGCAAGACAAACTCAAGAAGACCCAAAGGTGAGCATGTAGGAAGTCTCAATTGACAACTTGTTATGCTCGAAAACAGATTTCCACTTGGTCTCAAGAGTTGTCGCTTCGTGCATGTCCATGGCACATGAGGTTTTTCTCCTCAAAAGCTGTGTTATGAAGGACGAACGTTGAATCTTGACCATTGTCAAGAACAACGTCTTATCGGCCAAAGGGACATGACTTGTGTTCGTGTGAGGGCGGCAGTACTTCGTTTCACTAAGATGCGAAGCAACTTGGGTGAAGCGAATAGAGTTATGAACTTCGCCTCCTCGAACGGGTTTTGGTTGGGAAGATGCTTTGCCTTTGGGGTGTCTAGGTGTGAGAGGCGGAAGCAATCTTTCCCAACTTCTCATCATAGCTCCCTTCTATAGGTTTTTCGTGAAAAAGGGGTTTTTTTTAGAGGGTAGCCTATGAGAAGATTGAATCCAAGGATGGGATAGATATGGAGGTCTAAGTGCACCTCAGGTTACGAGGTTCTTTCGACATCCTTGAATTCAATCACGAACTCCGAAGGATAAAGCATTCCTTCCTTCGGTGTTCATGGTTCGGGAGAGGGCTCAACAGTCGGTTCCAATGATGGTAAGGGTAAGGGTTCGACTGATGAGGGCTCCTCAAAGCTTGACATGCCCTTGTTGTGGAGGAGGATAGGATCTACAACGGGAGAAACAAGCTTCTCTAGGATGTGTTCAAGGATTTTCCTATGTTCCGTTGTAGGTTACGTGTAAATGACCCTCCAGCGGTCATGTCAAGGCATAGGGCAGCATCTATGTCAAGACCCGAACAAAAGATATGCAAAAGCACACTATCAGGTAATGACAAGTCTAGGACAACATGTATAAACATTATAAACCGGCCTAGGCTGCACCTATGGACTCCTTCTCATCCTACTTGAGATCGAGGATTGTCCTTGGTAGGCATTGATGGGGAAGAATGCTAGACAAAAATTGTCTTTGAGTTCTTCTCAATCCCCATTCAAACTTCCTACGACAATAGTGTACTATTGTTTTGCTTTCCCTATGAGGGGAGCGAGAATCAAATTCCACATGAGAATTTCTTGGATCATGCCGGGAATGCTTTGAGGCATGATCATAATTCCTCGAAATCTTGTAGGTGGCAACATAGATTTTCAAAATGGTCATCGAGAGATGGAGTGCCCGAACCAAAAGTTTTTTTTTTTTTTTAAATTAGGGTGAGTTCATAGCGGATGAAAGTTTTGGTTTTGAAAAAGATTGTGGCTCTGTGAACTCCCGTTGAAAGCGAAGGTTTTGAAATGGATTTGGCTTCATTTTGAAAAAGAAAAATAAATAACTATTTTTTTTGTTTTTGGATACAACACCGGGTGCTCTAGGCTCAGAGAGAATTACGACTACCGTTCCCGACAGCGGTTGCGAAATGCTTGTTGGCGTTTCTTAGCGTATGCGCGGAAGAATCCATAGCGCACGGAATTGTCGTTATAGCATTTCACCGGAAGTATTCGAGGGGTATCGTATTTCCACGAGGAGCGGTTTGTGTGACTTCTCTACGAACAGAGTCACCCTAGGATAACTATGGGTGGTGAGGTATCTTTATGGCTCAAACTCTCTAGCAGGGGATCACTTGGTGTTATGTCCTCACTTCGGGCACCGGCCCAAAGGGCGGTGTCAGAGCAATTGCTTGCGCTAGCGCCACACCCGATGCGTGGGGGATTACAAGGGACGGACAAGGCTGTCACAACCCGGCCGCCTACCCCCTCAACCGTGGGATGCGCCACAAAAGATAGAAAACCCTTAGTCTAGACACCACGTCTACACTAGTGATTATTACTCTGGCGTGTTAACAAGGCTTACCCGTCCCCGGGGTCTTTCTACCAGAGCACCGCCCCGAAGGAACGACTATCAATCCCACAAGTCCAAAACAGCTAGATAATATGCTTAAGAGTAATAAGCCGAAAGAGGGACACAACCATTCTTACCCAAATGATTAGAAGGTTGTAGAGGTACAAGCGTGGCGGGTCTTGAGCAAGTCCAAGCACTCGGCCACCGAGATCCGTAATGCACGGGGGTACAGGGACTCCATGGAGAAGAGGCCAAGCCCTCTTCTAGCCTTCCCTCTCTCACTCTCCATTAGGACTAAGAGGAAGAAGAATAAGAATAGGAGTGGGACTTCTTCCTCTCTTCTACATTGTGGCTCCTCCTTGTGTTGTGTGGAATTGGTGTGTGTTGAGAGAGGAAGAGAGGGGGACTACTTATACACTTGGAGGAGGGGCCTAAGTGCTAAATTACATCAAAACCGACCTGGTAATCCTTCCTAATCAGACCAAACCGACCATCCCACGTCGGTAACCCCCATAAGGCAGGTTCATGAACCGCCTCCCGGCTGAGCGAAACCGCCTCGAGGGAGGGTGCGGCCGCACCAGGTGGTGCAGCGGCGCGCACCCCCTGAGGCTCGGCTGGCCGGGGGCCTTAGTGGGTGGGCTTCCTTCGTCTTGAAAAGTTGTGGGCGGGCTTGGCTCGGCCCAATTTTGATGTTTTGGGTCGATTTGCTCCTGGGCTTGTATTTTGCAATAAGGCGCTTCCCGGATGGCGTACTACGGGTCGTTTTCCACTTGTTTTTATTATAAATCTGCAAAATAAAATACTAGACACTATAAGTGGAATTTTATTAGTGATAAATGCATATGAGTATAAAAAGGTATAGTTTTACTCCCTTTATGGTAGTAAGTTGACGGGAAAAATATGTCGTTAGTGACCGTCAACAAGGGCCACGTCACCCGTTAACCCGCTAGCCGTTAGATCAAGCCAACGAGCAATGTGAACCATTCGATGCGGGTTAGCGGGCCTCTCATCCGTTCAGCCATCAACCTTGGGAGAGTCGCGAATCCTCGCGAACCACTCATGGCGACTCCGGCACCACACGCCGCACCTCTGTTGGGAATATGCCCTAGAGATAATCATAGAGATGATTGTATCGCGTTGTATCCATGATATATTATGTGTTCATGAATATCCATTAAAGACAACTTGTATCGATTGGCAATTATGTGAATTGTTTGTGAAACTCCTTTACTTGTATGGTTATTCTATAATTGTCCCTGGTCGGAGTTCATGTGAGAACACACATGAATATTAGATCAGCACACGTATTAGTTGATGACTATGTTTCACAAGTCATGGACATAGAGATGTCAAACTAATAGTGTGGGCACATGTATGACATGGGACTGGATTGACCCAACATGAGATGTTATTATCTCTATACACATCATGTACGTTAAGTCCTTAGACCCGAGATTGTCGTATGCACTCAAGATGTGAAACGACCTACTTAGAGACTATCAAACGCTACTCCGTAACTGGGTAGTTATAAAGGTGGTCTTCGGGTTTGTCAAGAAGCATACTGTGAGGCGTAGTCAATCAAGATGGAATTTGCCCCTCTCCATGTGAGAGAGATATCACTAGACCACTCGAATGATTTGATCATAAAATGCATAGCCGTGCTTGGGTTAAGTGTTAACCTACGAGGTGGATCAAATATCGTGAGGCAAAGGGAATAACATGTATGTGAGTTTTGTGGTGGTTCGTCTGATATGATCATTGCGTACGCATGGGAGTTGACACGTCTTGTTAGAGGCCGCTGTCAACTATTGGTCGAGTAGGAGTACTCGGGCCATGTCTATGTGTGCGTGAGCCCAAAGGGTCGCACGCTTATGGGGAAGGAGGTCTAATTCGGATGTGATCCAATTAGACGAGGCTTAGGGTTACTAATGGACCTCCAGTTCGAGAGCCTGTTAGGAACGCCTATATAAGAGAGGTGGGCGCGGGGCTAGGTTTTCTCCACGCCACTTTGGCGCCGCCGCCGCCCACGCCCTCGCCTCTTGCTCCTCGCGGACCTAGCGGTCCGTGAAGGCGCGGACGCTTCTGCCTATACGTGTGGGAACCTCGGAGTCTTTGCTTCTGGAGCACAAGGACAAACCGCACAAGAAGGACGAACATGAGTAACTGCATGGCACTGCTGCGACGCGCACATCTACGTCAAGAGAAGACGTCTCCGCTGCACCTGCGCGTCTAGTGGTAATCCCATGATCTATAACTAGCAATAGTTCCTGGCATATGGGGTAAAAAATTTTTGTTTTCCGGCTAGCGTAGCGTCCTCATATTCAGTGGTGGTAGAGCCGTAGCTGCCTCGTTATAGATTCGGATGTATGCATATGGTGATATGCGTGGTTGTAGATGAGTCTCTGGTCACAGGTTCGTGATCTTGCTATGCTGGTTTTGTTCGATCTACTCCTACCGGTCGGAATTCCGCCATCGGAGTTAAGGGATACATGTAAACCCAGTCATGGCGAGTTAGAGATCAATGAGATTGATTGAATCGAACCTAGGTCATGGTCGGGCGCATATGATGCGCGGCGCGGCGGTGGCAGATTTGATCTTCTACCGACTATAGGTCGCCAGAAAAGTGTTGTTCAGTAAAACAGCCATAACTTTTGTATACGACCTCGGATTGAGACGAACTCTAAACGAAAATCGTAGAGAACGAAAAGTTACATCCGATGGTGATGAATAAAGTCAGTTTTGAAGATTTTAAAATTGCAAAAAACAGCTCAGAAAATGGTGTTTTCGGCGTTTTAAGTTTAGGCGTGAAAACGACTAATCTGTTTTTCGGGGTTTATGTATTTAGTATGGCCTTTAAGTGTATGTGATGCATGTATGTAATTAATTTATGACTTGCATGTCGTGAGGATGACAATATGGCTGGAGCCACTTATATATTGTCTCATTAATGTAATGGCCTGCGTGCCAAATTGTGATGATCGCGACATTGTAATGACTATTACTATCTGCGCTAGTATAGACTAGTCTTGGCAGATTCATCACTGGAGGATGGCATACATAGATCATGGAGATGGAGGTCATCATGATGAACAGTTCAATGGAGATGGAGATCCCCAAAGAGTTATTTGGCCATACCAAGTCACAGCTATTTAATGTCATTCTTATTATGTTCTACTTTCACGTGCGATTATGTTTTTGTCTACATACGATAGTGAAGTAGAACGATCCCTCGGCAATGTTTAAGTTACAATGCTCCCCCAAAACTTGCACTGTCTCGTGTCTTGTACAATTCGTGGTGGGTCTATGAAATTAGGGTGCCACTGGTTTTCCTTCACTAGACAGGTTTGTATCGGACACTTACTGCGGAAGGTTTGGTTACTTGAATAAGGTCATCCTAACGGTTAGGGACTTTGGAGCATAGCAGGTTGGGCGTTTAGCATAGAGATGCTACCCAACAACAAGAGTCATATGAGATATGATTAGCAAAGAGTTAAACACCGATCTACCATGTCTTCTAGCGGTGATGCTAAAGCTCACTAGTAGACTTATTAGGCGTGTGGGTCTTGAATCACTAAGTTTCAATTGAGGGATATTGATTTTTAGTGGGAGTAGATTTTGTTATTTACTCTATCTTGGATACATTGTCTTAGTATTTTTGCATTATTTTGTTGTAGATAAATGGCGCCTAGCAATCAACCATTTACTTTTGCGTTCAGTTCTTAAAAGATAAGTTGAATGGAACGAATTATGCGGATTGGATCCGCAACCTAAGAATTGTTCTTAGGGCTGAGAAAAAGGAAGATGTTCTAGACAACCCCTTACCAGAAGAGCCTGCTGATAATGGACCTGTTGCTGAGAAAAACTCTTACAAGAAAGCATGTGATGCTGATCTTGAAGTGAGTTGCCTTATGCTTGCTTGTATGGAACCTGATCTGCAGATGCAGTTCGATAACAATCATGCAGCACACAATATGATCGTGGCGCTTGAGGATATGTTCCAAACTCAAGCCAGGACTGAAAGGTTCAATGTCTTTAAGGCTCTTGTTGAGAGCAAGCTAGCAGAGGGCGTAGCAGTAGGGCCACACGTAATCAAAATGGTTGGTTACACTCAGAGATTGGAGAAGCTAGGCTTCCCAATTGGCCCAGAGTTGGCTACTGATTTCATTCTCGCGTCTCTTCCGCCTAGCTATGGAAACTTCATCTCGAACTACCATATGCATGGGGCAGAGAAAGGCTTGACTGAATTGTGTGGCATGCTTAAGACAGTAGAGGCTGACATCAAGAAAGGTGCTGGCAGTAGCCATGTGATGGCGGTCTAAAACAAGCCTAATTTTAAGAAAAAGGGCAATCCTTATTGGAAGAAAAAGAAGGAAAAGGTTAAAGGTGAGACCTCTAAGCCAAAGCCATCTGAGCCCTAGGCTGGACCAGCTGCTAATGCTGAGTGCTTTCATTGTCATGGGAAAGGTCACTGGAAAAGAAACTGCAAGCTGTACTTAGCATCCAAGAAGGATAGCGGTGGTAAAGGTACTCCTGCTGCTTGTACACTCGTTGTTTATGTTCGAGACATATTCCTCGGCTGATTCTTATATGAATTCTTGGGTATTTGATACCGGATTGGTTGCTCATATTTGCAATACGATCACGCGGGGAATGATAAGAAGTAGAAGCGTTGGAAAGGGAGAAGTTGACTTTCGTAGGCAATAATGCAAGAGTTTGCCGCTTTGAGTGTTAGGACGATGCAACTCCACCTCCCGTCGGGATTTATTTTGGAATTGAATAATTGTTATTTTGTTCCAAGTTTAAGTCGAAACATTGTGTCACCTTCATGTTTGATGAAGGATGGTTATTCATTTGCGAGTGAAGTAATGGTTGTGTGATCTCTAAAATGGCATGTTTGTGGCTTCTGCATCCATTGTGAATGGGTTATTTATTTTAAATCTTGATGAGGCAACTGTTTGTAATATTATTAATGCTAAAGGCCTAAATTTTAATGAGTTAAGTCCAACCTATATGTGGCATTGTCGTTTAGTGTCGATGTTTTACGGTAGAGACATACGGGGTGAAACGGGTATTTGTTAGGACCTCGAACACGGAGCCCGGCGGTTTGTTCTTGTACGACATGGGAGAGCGGGGTTTTTATATTTGGTTCGGGCTCTCGATCGAGGGATCAGTAAAACCTTCGTCCATGTGGGCTTTGTTTTTTTTTTTTGATTGATGGGGTTAGCGGGAAGGGGCTATGAAGCTTACAAACATTTGGTAGCCAGGTCGTGTGCTGTATGATCGGCTCCCTCTGAGGTGTTCCTTGGCCGCCTTTTATAGTCCAAGGGGCCAAGGAGCTTCGCCACGATCCTAGTCGGATACGAGAGGGTTGTCATTAGAGGAACCGAACACCCAAACCCTTTACAAGGTAGCGACTGACTGTTCTATCCTAGTTACAACGAAGTCACGGCGCTATGCTTCCATTGCCTTACAGGAGTTGTTTGTGGCAGCGGCTTGGATAGAACCACGTACTCGGTGATTCTTTGGTGATCCTGTATCTACAAGCCCCGAGCATCTCAAGGTCGAGCCTTGAGGTTGTCTTTACTTTTCGGGCGAGGCCTTGATATGGTCTTCAAGATCATCTTACAGTGCAATTTTTGGAAAAGTGCACCCGTAGGGTGTAACTTGAGCTTCTTGCTTTTGGCACAAGAGCTGGAAGGTCTTTGAGTTCTTCTCCTCGTCTTGAGGTTCTTCTCGTCGTCGGGGCTCTCCTTTCTTGAAAGGAGGAGCCTCGTTAACCCTAGCCAGGCATTTAGAGGTTTGAGTCGTGAGGGCATGTCTACTCTCCGGGTGCGGTCTTGATGCGATCCTTGTAGTCTTCATACGGTGTGCACTTTGCTAAAAAAGTGCACCCGTGAGGTCTTAGAGCTTCTTGCTTTTGGCTGAAAGAGCTAGAAGGTCTTTGAGTTCTTCTCCTCTGTCTTCGAGTTCTTCTCGTCGTTAGGACTCTTTTGGAAAAAATCTCGCCACGGGGTAATCCTGTAGCCCCAGAGCATCTAAGAGTTCTTTTTGTATATAGAGCTCTTGGAGGTTCTTTATATTCTCAGGGATTTTGACCGTTTCTCTTTTTCCGTGCGGTATTGCTTCATTTGGGCTGTTGTGGTATTGCCTGGGGTTCTTCTTGTTGTCGGGTTTGATCGACTTGTCTACATCTTGGTTGCGCTCAGGGATGTTTTTCAGCGGCGCTTTGGCGTTTTTGAAGGGTTGTTTCTCATCTGCGGTTTCCACCGTTGTGTCGATCTGTTGCCTTTGTTCGCATAAAGGGAGTGCCGTTGTCACTTCAAATTAATTTTGAAGTTGTAAAGCTCTCGTTCACAGAAGGTTTTAACCGGGTGGGGAAAATCCCTCTCCATAAATACTTGGATACGGCCCGTTTCTTTTCCTCCGCTTTGCCATTTGCATACTTGCGTTATCAATCTTTCTTCCCTAATCCTTGCGCCACCGCCACTACTTCCGGCGCGCCGTTCCCTCGAGTTTTCCTCTCGCCTTTGTTCTTCATCATGGTGAAGAGCTCTTCCTCAAAGCCTTGAAGGGGAAGGCGGGAGATGGTTCCAGTGGAGCGCCATGAAGGTTTGTCTTCAGGTCATGGCCCCGGAGCCTTGAGGATCTTGTCCTACTCCCTCCTCTCGCTCTCTCGGGTTGGAGGCTCCCCACCGCCATCACGTCTTTCACTCTCGGCCCTCTTGAGGTTGTCCTTTTTTCTCCTTTATCCAAGGCGGTCTTTGTTTGCTGCCCGGTTTCTTCCATGAGTTTTTGCGGTCCTATTCGATTGCTCTTTCTCATCACTAATGGGGTTCTTCTTCTTTCCATCTTTGTTCATGCTGTGAGACCTTCATAGGCATTTCCTCTTTGAAGCTCTTTTCTATTTCTTCGTCCGTCATGGGGCGACCTTTCCTCTCTTGGATGTGTTTCCATCCGGGCGCAAGGGGTTGAAAAGGGTGCTTTCTTTGAGTATGAGCTCACGATTACATTTCACAGTTGGCGTTAAGGTGGTGGTTTTATGTGAATAATCCTCCTCCTACCTTGATGGATCATGTATTTCGATGAGTCTGTTGTTGATCCTGAGAGTCTAAAAGGTTGACTCTCGGATGAGTCACGAGAGGTTCTTGAGTTCGTCAACGCGTCAAGATGCCAGACGGTGGCCTTAGTGGTCTTTGGGATCGTTGCCAATTTTCTTCGTCGTCGAGTTCAACCTTTGATGGCGGGGAGGCTGGCCGGTACTACGGGCTGAGGATCCCTCGTGTTGGTGGTGATGCCTCCGAGTTGCGAGGAGGAGTTGATGGTATCCCTTAGCACCTTCTTTGAGAAGGATGTCGATGACTCGATTCGGGTTGTTGAGTGATACTGGCGACAATCCTCCTCAGCTGTGAGTTCTTTTTTCTTTCTTTGTGATGTATTTATGCATTTTAGGGTTCTTCGACTCTTCGATATTTTTCCGGCATCTTGGTAGGAACTACTCTTGACTCTCTTTGTGGTGGCCAGTTATTGGCTGCGCGCCTTTGTTGTCTCTGTTGTTTCGTGGTCTGAATCCTTCTGACATCGATATTAGGGTGCCAGTATGTTCCCTTTACTCCGGATCCGGGTACTTGCGCCATAGATTAAAGTAGCGGCGTGGACGTTGAAGAGCCGCGCCTGGCGCAATTGTGACTCCGAAGGACCGGCTCTTACGCTTCTCCTCGGGCTTCTTTTCTTGGGAGCCCACGAGGTAATATACTTATAGGTGAGGGGTTGATCTTACGTCAATCCCTTTCTTTTTCCATATAAGGCGACTGTTTCTGTGTTTTCGGATGGGGCCGCGTTTGCTTTTGAAAACCTGTGGCGAGGAAGCGGTGGAATCTCTTGCCGGAGGAATCCGTGAGTTCTTGTCTTCACCGATTGCGAGGTTCTTGTTGGTCTTGTAGCCTTAATGTGTGCTTGTCTGCGGTTTGCCGTCTCTGCGGGTTGGGCCTTCTAGGATTTACGGCCAAGTTCGATTTGGTCGTTGAAACCTCCTTCGCCGGCTTGCCCACCCAGTCCCTCGTCTTTCCTTCGGTGAGCACTCTTGTTGCGAGTTCTTCTTCTCCATCGATTTTTGAGGATTCTCATGTGGTTGGGGTTGTTTGCGGGCGTCTTACGTGAAGTTTCGCGAAATTACTTCTTGAGTTCTTACGATCGTCTTTGCTGGTGGTCGGTCCTCTTCTTCGACCTCCCACGTTGGCGGAGTTCTTTGCTGATCCTCCTCGGGATCCTTCTCTTTACGTCCCCGAGGGCTCTTGCGGACTTCTGTTGTTTTGAGTTTGATCTTGCTTCTCGGGTTCTTGCTTTGTCACGAGGCATTCAGTGCCGGGCGCCTTCTACGCTTTTGATCAGCGGTTCAGTGCAGCGCGAGAGTTTTTCTTGATGCTTCCTGTCTTCTTTGAGGGCGTGCGATCGACTTTGTTTTTCATTGTAGTCCTTTGTGCGGGATCTTCTGTCTTCCTCCCTACTCAAGAGTGTGATACCTTGCGGGCGTGAGTTGTCGGGTCTTCGGGAGGTTGGAGGCGAGATCTTCTTGGCTCCCAGGGACTCCCGTGATACTTCTTGATGGTTTGGTAGGTCCTATGCGAGTTACTCGGGGGTTGAGGGGTATGTCATATATTTTCTTGGTGTTATTGCTTTTTGCCAGGCTTTCTTTCGACTTGTCTTGTTTGTCGGCCGTCGGGGCCGGGTGACCAATTAAGGGTCGGCGGCTATCGCCCCGGCTGTCGGCCGGGCGGTCGAGGAGAGGGCTGCTCTTTCCTACGCTTCACGTGAAGTTTTCCGACCTCTAGCGATTGTACCTGGCGGGGTTATTCGCCTTCACGAGATCATGGCGTGTCTGGAGGACTTTCTTCCTCAGGTTTCGATCGCTTCGATTTCTGCGGTGGAGCGTCGTAGGAATTTGTTGAAGGCTCGCTCTTCTATTTCCATCATCTTGTGCGGACTGCCCATTCTTTGTTGTGGGATGGGTTTGCTTCTAACGAGCACCTTAAGATAATGGAGGAGCGCCCCGAGGTAGATGCGGTACATTCTCTAGCTCAAGTGATACCATAGACCTTGATCTTCACGAGGTGATGATGGCCAGAACTTTGATGCGGCACAGTGCTGTGTGGCGGCACGCGGAGTTTTGTAAAAAACAATTCTTTAGCCACGGCTTTGTTGGTTGTAGGCCTTGAATACTCTTGCTCGTGTCGCCTTCACGTGCGGGTTTAAGTATCTGTGTTACGCGCTTTGTGCGATTTGTTATGATTTATAATACCTTGTCATTGTTGTTGTCTTACGAGTTCTTCTTCTTGGATGACTTGAAGTGATTCTCGCCTTTGGAGTTCTTCCTTGGGCTTTCGGCACTTATGTCCTTCATGTAGGTTCGCCTTGAGTTGTTTGGATTCCCTCAGTAGTGACATCAGCGTTGTTACGGCGATGTGACTTACCTTTCTGTAGACTTGGTACATTCATGGTGTTGAAGTCTTGCCGAGGTTGCCAAGGTTGTTCTCTACATTTGCAGTGGAAACGTCTTCGTAGATGGCTGAGGATTAGTAGGTTCTTGTCCTTGTCGTCTTTGGGTTGTTTCTCCTTGGCCAGCGTCGGCTAGCTTTGTTCATAGGTCTTGCGATATTAGTAGGATGGAGCCTTTGCTTGATTAGCCCGAGTTCTTTCTTCACGAATGGATCGGCTTACTGTACGGGCTTGGTGGTGATAGTCACAGAGTTCTCTGAAATCGATCTTTGTGTCTTTTTACCGGGTCATCAACCGCCTTTTCGTAGACTTGGTTGGAGTGTTCTTGGTCTTACTTCGGTTTTGTCAGGGGTTGTTTCTTCACGACCGAATTAACCGTCTTCTTTAAAGGGAAGCATCATGATGATTGGAAGTGTTTAGCGTTCGAGTTCTTCTTTACGGGTATCATTTCGTCTTCTCTGCAATAGATTTCTTTGATAATAGTTGTAGAGTCTTGCTCACGGTCTTGAGTTGTTCTTCGAAGAATGGCTCATCTTTGTCATTAGACTTGGCGTGGTTGTTGTGGAGTCTTGCTCTGGTCGAGTTCTTCTTGAAGATTGACTTGTCTTCTCTGTAGACTTCTTTGAAAGTGATAGAAGTCTTGCTCACGGTCTTGAGGGTTGTTCTTAGAAGATTCGGCTCGTCTTCTCTGTAGGCTTGGTGAAGGTGATAGAGTCTTGCTCTTGATCTTGAGTTGTTCTTACGGCGGAAGAATCGGCTTCGTCTTTACCCGTGGACTTTGCGATGGTGATAGGAGTCTTGCTCTTGATCTTGAGTTGTTCTTCACGGAAGAATCAGCTCATCTTCTCTCGAGTTGTTCTTACGAGGGTTACTAGCTCATCCTTTTACGTAGATTTCTTTGAAGGTGATAGAGTCTTGCTCTTGATCTTGAGTTGTTCTTACGTAGAATCGACTTTCGTCTTT
>JADLZK010012803.1:0-43103 GCA_015847255.1 Hyparrhenia diplandra
CACCTTTGGTGAGGTAACACGGCGAGGACACCACCGGCTGGGCAGTAGGGCCCCGTTGGCACGAACCGGGGATAAACTTCGCGTGTACATTGTCCATCTTGCGCTAGCCATGGGAGAGGGGCTGCGGCCCATAAATTCTTTATTGCGGCACCCGAGGCACCCCGGTTCTCCAGGCGCCCGTGATTGGCGCGCCCGGTAGAAGCGTAATGCAATCCGCATCCCGTCCGCCTCCATGGCGTTTCCACCTTCGTTTCCACCCACCTTTCGCGGACCACGAGCTCCGTGAGAACAACTGTTCGTTCCGGGGCCGGCTGAGTTCATGGCCTTCGGCCACAACTACAAATGATCCTCTTGCCCGACATGGCTGAAAGGGCGGCGTGGCGCAGCGGCATACCCATCATCGCGGCACGCCCGGCGCGAGCGAGCAAAGCGGACCCACGGCGCGCAAAGGCGCATCAAAACCCGAGGTTCGAATCGACAACACCCGGTGCCCGACTCGCGAGAAGGGCTCCCGGGGAACGCCTAAGTCGGAAGATCCTTACCCGATGCAGCGGCAGCGGCGGGATTCCCGGAAACCTAATCGCCGGGGAAACGCGTCCGCACCAGTAATCTGGAAGGAGTACCCGTAATTCCTGCGCCCGGCGGGGGCTTGATCCAGAAAACGCGCGAGGAGAACGCAGGCCAGCGAACCTCCCGTCGTCCCGCGGGAACACAATCCCGCGGACAATCTGCGGGCGCATCGCCCGAAGGATCTTTGCGACCCCATCACACTCACCGTCAGACGCGATTGGGGCGAGTCCGAAGCGAGCGGAATCACACTATCGTCGAAGACGAGGACTTCCTCAGCGCTCGGCCCTAACCGGCAGCACAGGGCGGACATATGACCCCACATGGGAATGCTTCAATATAGAGATCCGGGAGCAAGATGGCCCTCACAAGCGTCTCGCGGCGAAGATGAGGCGGGCGTCACGACGGGCAGGCTGCGACAAGGCGCCCGGAGGCTTCCGCCCCTGTCGGCCCGTAGCTTGGCGCCCGGCGCTGCCCGGCGAGAATCTTGCAGTACGCGGGATCTGCGAGGGACGCATCAGCGTAGAATCGCAGCGACCCGACAAGCTGGAAGCGCAACATCCAGCGGGAGCAAGCGGCAGCGGGCAAGCCCCAAGCGCGCCGGATCGCGGCGGCGGTGGGCCGAGCGGACCTAGCGAAGGTACCCCCACTTCGGACATAGCGGCCCGTTCAGCGAGCCCGGCCTCAGCGTGGCGGCGCCATCTTTGATGCGAAATGCGAGCCCTCCACTCACAGGGTAGGCGCATCTGGGAAGGCCTCCGTCAACTCCTTGACAAAGGCGGCGGTGCATGAGCGAGAGTTCAGCTTCGGGGATCGGGCGTGGCGTCCGCGGCGGCGAAGGAATCTGGCGAAGTCGGCGGGGGCTCCGTCCACGGATCGAGCCGAGCACGCGGCAAGAGCCGATCCGGGAGCGCTGGGCGACAGCGTTGCAACGCCCGATCACGGGAGCGCGCAGAAGACCGCACAGCGGCCGCAGCGCCCACGACCTCGAGGGGCGAGATCGAGCAGCGGCGGGCTGCGCCGCGAAGGTAGCTGCGCCTCGAGGGGCGACAAGCGGGGCGAAGCGCCGCGGGCGGGTCGGAAGGGCCAGAGGTACTCCACGATCGCCCGGGCCTCGAGGCCTTCACCAAAAGGACATCGAGGAGGCACCACTCCTGCGGCGTTTGAGGCCCCAGAGCCATCTCGAAAGTACGGGGAGACTTCGTCGAGTATGGGCTACGGGCGACTATCGGTGGCATGCCGCGATGACAAAGTGATAATCGAGAAATTTGCCCTGTACCTCTCGAGATGCGCGAGCTTGGGTTTGGAACACCTTCCACCCAACCTCATATCGAGTCCCAGGCGGACTTGGTGAGAACCTTCGCGGTAACTTCGAGAACGCGTACCTACGCGGGTAACTTTCGTCAGGATCTCGAAATCACGATAAAATCCCATTTAATCCCAAGCGACTACATCCGGCGCTTCTCCAAAGCGGACGGACGAGCTCCTAATGTAGCCGATTCCGGACGTCATCGGGGCCTTCTTGGCGGCACCACTAGAGACCTGCCCAAGAAAATTTTGGGCCCGGACTCCCCTGAGGCAAACAGTTCTGATGGACATCGCCACCAAGTTCGCCCGGTGAGGGGATTTTGTCGGGGCTCTGTTCAATCGGGGGCCGGGCAGGGGAAAGCGCAAGGGAAGAGGAACCGAGGGCTCCGGCACCGGGAGAACAAGAAGAAGAAGAAGAAAAGGACAAGAGCGAAGGGCAAGGGCCAAGCCCTCAACGGCGATGAAGACATGGTGCTCGCGATTCGACCTTAAAGGGGAACCGACCCCGCCGCAGGCGGGGAGACGCCGGCGGCATGCTCAAAAGCCATGCGAGAATCACAACTACCTCGTCAAGCACACCCTCGAGGAATGCAAAGCGGTGCGCAAACACTTCGCCAAACTGGGGCCATTCGAGGGGAGGAGGAAGGCGCCCGAGGGCGTGCCGGGGGCACAAGGAGTTTCGAAGGTGAATAACGCTTCATGATCTTGGCGGCGGCACGGCAACATGTCCGTGGCGGCGGCGCAAGAAGAGGCGTCCGGAGGTCTATGCCCACGGGCGAGCAACGAAGGCTGCGCAAGTGGTGGACGAGGCCATCACCCCCGACCCGGTCGGATCACCCCGGCACATCCCGAACCGGGGGCTTATCCGGTGGTGGATCCCATCATCGCCAACTTTTCGGCTCACCAAAGTCCTTATGGGCCGGAGGGAGCGACCTCAACCTCATCTCTGAAGAAACCTCGACCTCCTCGGGGTAGACAAGTCCAAGATCCGCCCGGAGGGAGGCATTCGATGGCGTCGTCCCGGCAGCGCGATAAAGCCCCTCGGGCGGATCGACTTCTGGGTTTTGCCGGTGACCCCTCGAACTTCAGGCAAGAGACTCTCACATTGAGATCCTTGGGGTCCGGTACTTACGCGCACTCCTCGAGGCGGCCACGCTTACGCCAAGTTCATGGCTGTCGAACTACGTACCTCAAGCTCAAGATGCTGAGGGCGAAGGGTGTCATCACGGCCCGGCCCCTCGCACCATCATGCATACGAGTGCGGCGTGGAGGCGTGGGTATGCGAGGCACTCGCCATTGCCGAGGCACTCGCCGCCGTCGCGAAGAGAAGCTTTGACGAAATCACGATCGAGCATGAGGCCAAGCGCCCTGGTTGGGAGCTTCGAGCCCTCCTCCGGGCACCAAGAAGATCCCCTCGATCCCAAGAACCCGAAGGAGAAGCTGGCGACCATCGGCTCGGACACGGATCGAAATAGGAAGCCGTGCTCGTCGACTTCCTCGCGCGAATGCCAAGACGCGTTTCGCGTGGGGACCCTCGGACATGCCGGGCATACCGAGGGATGTCGCGGAAACACTCCCTAGACTATCCGTAGGGCTCAAAGCCCGGTCATGCGGCGCTTGCGCCGTTTTGATGGCGCCAAGCGAAGATCATCGGCGAGGAGATCCACAAGCTCGGAGTAGGATTCATAAAAAGTATTCCACCCCGAGTGGTTAGCTAATCTGTATTAGTAGAGAAAAAGAATGGGAAATGGGCGGATGTGTGTGGACTACACTAGTCTCAACAAAGCATGTCAGAAAGTTCCCTTTCCTTTACCTCGAATCGACCAAATTATCGACTCCGCTGCGGGATGTGAAAGGTTGTCCTTTCTTGGCCAGCGTATTCCGGTTATCACGGATCAAAATGAAAGAGTCAGGACCAGCTCGCGACCTCGTTCATAACACCCGCCGGGATGTATTGCTACCTCACCATGCCCCCGCCCGAGGGCGGCTGGGGCAACATACCGGCCCGGTGCATGCAAATCATCGCCGGGGAACTCATTGGAAGGATCGTGGAGGCCTACGTCGGCGACATAGTGGTCAAATCCAGAAAACGCGTCGGACCTCGTGGGTGACCTGGGGAAACCAAGCGAGTGCCTAAACAAGAAGGGAGTCAAGCTCAACCCGAAAAATCGTATTCGGGGTCCCCAGAGGATCTTTGGCGGGTTTTATCGTCTCTCAGCGAGGCATCGAAGCAAACCCAACCAAGGTTGTAGCGATCACCAAGATGGGTCCGATCCAAGATCTCAAGGGAGTCTGAGAAGGTCATGGGTTGCCCGGCTTCATTAAGCGAGGGTTCATCTCGCCTCGGGGAGAAGGGGCCCCTCTACCCGGCTCCTTCATGTAAAGTCAGAAGCGTTTTGCACGGACCCCGCGGCCGAAGAGGCCTCGGCAACCTCAAGAAGCTCGACAAACCCACGGTCTGGTACGCCAAATCGAGGGAGAAACCACGCTCTTATACGTCCTTTGCCACTACCGGGTGGTCGGTAGCAGCGGTGGTCGTAGTGGGCGTCGGGAAGAGGGGCACCGTTGCGATTACAACGCCACATTTACTTCATCGGTGAAGTGCTTTCCGACACCAAGGCGAGGTGACCGCGGATCACGAGAAGCTATTATGCGCCATCGTCGCGACCGCGAAGGAAACCGCCACTACTTTCCAGCGCACCCGGTTCGTGGTATCCTCGTTCCCCCTCGGGGAGATCCTCCAAAACCGAGAGGCCACGGGAAGAGTGGCGAAGTGGGGCGGTGGAGCTCATGGGCGAAACTATATCATTCTGCCCGCAAGGCGATCAAATCGAGGTCCTAGCCGACTTTGTGGCGAATGGACCCGATACCGCCATTACCCCCCGCACCCATCGGCCGAGTCTTTGGACCATGTATTTCGATGGATCCATGATGAAGGCGGGCGCGAATTTGGTTTCTCTTCATCTCACCCCTCGGGGTTCACCACGAGGTATGCCATCGGTTTGCATTTTTCTGCCTCCAACAGCGTCGCGAGAATCTGGCCCAGTCAACGGTCTCGGGATGGCGGACCTCGGAATCGACGGTTGGAAACCGGGATTCGTAGTTGGTCATCGACCAAGTCATGAAGAAACAGCTCGGCGTGCCACGACCCGAAGATAGGCGTATTGTCGGGAGTGCAAAGTGGAGGAAAAAGTTCCATGGGCTTGAACACAAGCATACGCCAAGGTCGCTTACAGCGGGCCGCGGATGGGCGCCAAGGTCGCGTAGCAACCCGAGGTACCGTTCCGAACGTCCTCACCCGAGACCTCAATAAACCCTCGGTCAAGTACACCTCGGCAGTACCCTGGGGGCTCACGAGGGGGCGACACCGGCAAGCCACACCGAAGCTATGGGGCGGTCGACCCGGTCACCGAGAAAAACCGGCCCGATGGGTGCCTCACAGGGAGAGCTTCCCAAGGAAGGACAAGGCAGAGGCTCGCCGAGTTAGCGAAGGGGCGAAGTCCTTCCTGCCGATTGGAGAAAGGGGAACTCTACAAGAGAGGAGCCTCGGGGAGTATGCATGCGATGCATACCCTGTTGAAAACCAAGAATTGCTCGTTAACACCCACCGCGGGAATGCGGTCATCACGCCGCCCCAGGACTCTAGTCGGTAAAGTCTTGAGGGCAAGGCTTCTCGCGGCCCTCGGCGGTGCGAGGCGAACCAAGTCGTGCGTACACGCAGGAATGCCAATTCTACGCGCGGGGCGCACCTCGGCTCAAGCACGCGCAAACCATACCTCTTACGTGGCCATTTGCGGTGTGGGGACTCGACATGATTGGGCCCCTAAAAGGGCGCTCGGAGGACACACTCACGTCCTAGTCGCCATTGACAAGTTCTCCAAATGGATCGAAGCCCGAGCCGTGGTGAACCCTCGGACGGAGAAGCGGTGAGGTTCTTCACGAACATCATTGCGTTTTGGAGTCGAACTCCATCATCACGGATAGCGGAACCAACCGTGGGAAAAAAGTTCCTCGACTTTTTTGTGGCGACTTACGACATCGGGTGGACACCTCGTAGCCCACCCAGGACCAGCGGTCAAGTGGGGCGTGCCAATGGCATGATCCTACAAGGACTCGCCCGAGGATCTTCAATCAATTTGAACGATCACGGGAAGAAATGGTACCGGGAACTACCGTCGGTACTATGGAGCCGAACTTCATGTGGCCCGAGCCCACGGGATTCACCCCATTCTTTCTAGTCTATGGGGCGGGCGATCTTGCCCACGAACATTGAATATTGGTCCCCAAGGCTGCGAGCCTACGCGGCGGGGGCAACCCGGCGAGGCAAGGCAAGATTCCATCGACCAAGTCGATGAGGCCGAGATGTCGCCTCTGAGATTCAGCGAGATACCAACAAGCTCTGGCGCAAGTATCGCATGGCGGTGAAGCCTCGGGAGTTCCAAGTCAGCGACCCGTACTCGGTGAGACGAGGATAACAAAAAGCGCCACAAGCTCACTCCACCTTGGGAAGGGCCTTATTTCATCGTAGAAATACTAAGGCGGGACCTACAAGTTGAAGAAGCGAGAAGGGTGAAGTCTACTCCAACGCACGGAACATAGAAACGACTACGTCGCTTCTACCCTTAACCTCGCACTAGAGGAAGTCAAACACTTATGTTTTTTAGCTCAATAAAAGATCTACATCTTTTTATGAAGAAATACTTCTTGTGCATACCTTAAAGGAGTCTTAGCCTCGTCGGCACAAGACTAAAACTCCCTCGGGGGGCTACACGGGGACCCCCCGGGGGGGACCCCTCGGGGACCCCCTCCTCTTTCTTTTGAAACTTTTTCTTCAAAGAAAAAAAGTTCTCGCACACACTCGGATCGATCGTTTAAGTTGCGAAGGTCGCTGCGCCACAGATCCTAAGTGAGGTAAGCCCCGAGCCAAGCGGATCGTCCCTAGTGGCACCGTGCGGACCGCCCCGGTGGCATCCATGCTCACTATCACCGTGGCGGTGAAAGCAAGCGACCGGCCACACAATAAGCGAGAAATTCGAGAGGCGCAACACAATCATAAACACACACGCCCAAGACACAAGGCCTCGGGCAGCACCATTGTTTATGAACAAATTCCTTATCCATTTAACTTTTTATACAAGGGGAGATCAAGGGCATCGCGAGCCTGCGTCCACTTGGCGTCCGCGGACGGCCGACGAAGAAGAGGCATCGGTGCGGGCGACATCCTCGGCAATGGTATCTCCGGGGAGGCGTCGGACCCGTCGGTGCATCCTCGAAAAGCGGCATCCCGCATCTCGTGTCCGCCTCGCAGCGATTCTATGGGGGAATACGGGAGGGCATACCTCGTCTTCAAAGCGGGAGGCCAATCGCTGGCCGCAAGATCGTCCACGGTTATACAACTCCTCGGGTCTTGGCGCATCGGCGGATCCTTCCGGCGGGTCGGCCACGCCCCGTCATCGGCTAGGAAGAAGCCCCCGCGGCGTTGCTCGTACCACGTCGCATCGGGAAGTGCGACGAGCACCGCCATGCACGCCCCCGAGGAGCCGGAAGGCATTCCGGAGCTCGGACTTGAGGGAAAGCCGCCCACGGGCGTCAGGGCGCATCGCGGCCGAGGGGCGACCTCCTGTGCCTGTCCGCCCGAAGTGGCGGATGAAGTCCCCGGCGGGGCCTCTTCTAGCTCCAGTGCGACTTACGCTCTGCTCAACCCTTGGGCGGCGTAGCCGCGGTCTCCACGGCCTCGGTCGGACCTTCTCCGCCTACTGGCGGGGCACCAAGGTGATGTCGGCAACATGAAGCGATCAAAGGCGGAAAAAACCGCCAAAGGGAAGAACGTACCTTGGCACTTCACCGCCCGGCCCGGCATCACGCCCGTGCTCATCATGGCGCGACTTGTGGAGCTCCTCCTTCTCCTTTACGAGGGTCTCCCCTCGGACACCAACTCCCCGTCACGGGCGTTGGCGTCGCACATCTCGCTGCTTCCTCGCCTCTTCCGGGATCTGTCCCGCTCGCCATTGGCCTCCTCCGGGCACGGAGGAGGGCGCTTCGGGCATCCTCAAAGTCCTGGCTCACGAGGCCATTTCGCCGCCACCTTGGTAGCCTCGGACACGGCCTTGACGAGCTCGGCCTCGAGCACTGCGGGGGCTGCGACTCCCTCTCCTCCGGCAGAGTAGTAAGCGGGGCGTCTCGCTTTGGGCCTCGATCAATTTCACCAGCGTCGCGCGAGGGCGGTCCACGGGACATTACGGTGAAGGAGCTCGGACTTCTCGGGCGAATCGCCGGAGATTCTCGCGGCAAAAGACACCACCAATTATGGCACATACATAAAAGAAAATGCGCGGAAAATGGCAGCCAAGACACTCACCGCGTCGGCCTCGAAGACGGCCGTTATGGTGTCACCCATCGCCCGCCAAGGCGTCGGCGACCCACTAGCGGATCTGCTCATGAGTCCTCCACGCCCCGGGACCTCGGGGCGGTCATCAATCACCACGGCGGTGGGACCGGGCACATCACCCAAGGTCAAGGGGACCCCCCAATGAGTCGGCTTAGGAGGAAGCATTTCATCCGCCGGCGACTCGCGGCTCGGGGAAACGGGACGATAAAGTCTAGGAGGCCCTTCCTCGTCGACCACGGCACGGGCGGACCTCGCCAGGACGACGCTTGCCGGAAGGTGCCCCAACCGGGCGCATGGAGCAACGGAAGTCGAGATTGTACGCCTCATGAGCCCCGGATCGGTGGGAGCGACACAAGTGAGGACTCCCTCAGGTGTCTCGCCGCCTCGAAGAGCTCCCTCGAGAACTCTCGGACGAGGGGCTTGGCTCCTCGGGAGGCCGGGCAGCAACGCCGTGGGACCTCAACGGCGCCCACCGTATTTGAGGGCTAGCGGCCGCAGCCCGGCCCCCCGAGCTCTGGTCGTCACCATGGGCCGGGTGGACGACCCACCATCACCACCGTAGGCTTGAACCCCCTCGAGGAAATCTCGGCCGTTCCGGCTCGGGCCCAGCCCTCCCGAGGCTCGGGGCTAACACCACGGGGAGCCCAAAGCGGAGTGGGTTTGGCGTCTTGGTGAGACAACCCGGCTGCGGGCCGGCGAAGGCTGCGCGCGCAGCGCCCGGAGGGCCTTCTTGGGGTGCAAGGACAGTGGGGCCCCGCTTCTTGAAGTCGAGGAACAGCGTCAAAAAAAGCCAAAAATACCCGAAAAGTGAGGAGGTTAGCTGCAAAACACGAGGGGACTCCACGAGGCCGGGGATACAGCCAGGTGGCAGGCACGGGAAGGCGCATCCCGGGGCATCGCGCTTGGCCTTGCGGGCCGTCTCCCCGGCGGTTTCCGCCGCGCCGCGGGGCGAGGGCGGTGAGGGCGTCCACGGGCTCTTCACCTCGGCGGCGCCTGCGGCGTTCCGAGTGAGTCGTTGGCCCTTCCGCGCCAGGGCCTCACCTTGCAACGTGGCGCCCACATCGAAACCCCGAGCCGCCACTAGTCGGGGCCTCGGTGGAGGAAGCCTCGGGCGCCGCGAGTCCGCGACCTCCGGCGTCTCGGGCTCGGGGCACGTAGCGGGAAAGCCCGAGTGGGTCGGCAACCCCAGGCTCGGTCTATACGGGCGCCGCGCCGTCATCCAGATGAGTTCCACGGCGAACTTCGTCCTCCTCATCCTCGTGCTCCTCGGTGAGGTCGAGTATCGAGGCGATTGGCCCCGCCTCTGTTGCTCGGCCGGCGGTTGGCGCGGGCCACGTTCTTCTTCTTCTTCTCCTCGTCGCCGGCCCGCGCCCTCTGCTTTGCTTTCGTTCGAACACGGTTTTACCCGCCCGTAGCCGCGCATCTAGATCGAACACAGGCGGAGGAGAGTCGGTGATAGTTCAAGCGACCACGTAAAGAAGATGGAATAAGAACAGCGGTGGTAGCCGCCAGCGGCAACAACAAGACAATGCAAACGGCCGAAGCCAAAAAGCGCTTACCAAAAGATGTACCACGGGCGGGCGCATAGGGATCGGGGAATCACGGGGCCGGAGTGTTGGACCCCAACGCCTCCCTCACCCTCTTGGCCGAGCCATCGGTGGAAGCGAAGGGCGACATCGAGACTCCTCAAGACCAACGGCCTAGGGGTCATCCGTATTTTTTATGCACAAAGGGCGAGCCATCAATGGCAACACCGGCCTTGGATGAGAAAGCGGCAACCACGGCCGCGGCGTTCACCTCCCTTTCTCGGGCCGCAGGACCGCTTTTGCCTCGAGCCCTCCAAGCAGGGGATGATCCGCCGAGGGTGGACCCCAATTCCACTTATTCGGTCGCCTTGAGGACACGCCGGTGTGCGCGGGAGCGCGTCCCGTCGTTGCGGAGGTAGAACCACTGGTCGCCACCCCTTGTTGGAGGAGGTGAGCTTGGACACGATGTACCCATCAGCTCGGTTCGGCCTTGTCTGCGCTCCGATCGGACTTGCGGCGCAACCACCAACCAGCAACGCGCCGTAGGTGCCCCTCCCTTCACCACCGGTGCGCAGTGGTGAGATGCGCTTTGAAGAACCATAGCCAAAGGTCCCAATGCGGCTCGATCCCCGAGGAATCCCTCACAGAGGGTAACAAAGATAGCCTTTGAGAGATCGAGTTCGGGGGCGGATGGTGGGCTCGGCGTCATAATGATGAAGAATCGCTCGAATAAACGCCCAGCCGGCATCCCGAACCAGCGTCGGTGAAGATCCATCGAGACTCACCACATAGCCATCGGGAGGGTTAGGCTCCTCCTCGGTCCAATGTGGCGCCAATCCACTCCGGCCGCTCGGCATTGGTACGAGGGCGAAGAAGCCCTTCCTCGACAAGGCGCTGAAGCTTTTCCTCCCGTCGCCCGTCGTTCTCGGCCACGCGTTCGGCATCGAGCACCTCCCTCAAGCGCCGTCACCACCACCAGATGCGCCATGGACAAGCGGGAGGGCGAAGAACGGCAACCAGCGGCAACACCGTTCGCACGAGCCAAAGGCAAGTGGATCTCTCCCTTAATCTCTCCCAATCTTTCTTTCTATCTCGATTCTTTGCGGCAAAGAAGGCAAGAAGGCGATGGCAAGAACAAAGGAGCAACTATCGCGCCGTAGCCGGCCCCCCTATATTTATAGGGTGGGAAGGCAAACCGCCCCGGCTTTGGGCAAACGAACAAACTCCTAGAATGAACAGCCCATGATGAAAGCAGGAAACGCTCATCCAGCGGCTCGGCCGTGGCGGTAGAGCCGTCAAAGCATTAATGCACCTTTGACGGTGCTCTCGACATCGCCACGACAAGCCCGCGAGCCATGTCCCATCGGTTCGGAACCGGCACGCGTCACCTCGGGCGCGGGAGGACGCCCTCGTCTCCCGGTCAGGGGGTAAAACCGTCCGGCCCGTTCATATCCAGCAGGCGCCCGACCCTAAGGGGCAAAAAAAGTCAGTCCGATGACGGTTCTCACCTCGAAGGGAACCAAACGAGCCTCGGCTGGCGACGTCAACGTGCATCCTACGATCCGAAGGTTGCGGGCTGGGCCCACATGGGTTTCTACAGTCGCCTCGGGATAACCCCGAAGGGGGGCGGGATGGAAATGCACAACCCGGCTATACCGGGCCCTCGGGGCCCGGATTTTCTGAGCGTGTTTAAGACCCGCGGGTCTTTGCTTATAGAGATGTCCCATCAGGTGGGAGGCCTACAGGCCCTCGGGGGGTTGACGATCAAACCCGGGGATACGCTAAGCGGTCGAGGGTTCTCATGGGGTGAATCTTAGATCACATAGCCGACCCTTGCTCGGCGAGGGCACGGGCACCCACTTAAACCGACGACCCGTTACAACGTTCAAGCGGGCGCACCATGGTCGGCTTTTGAGGGCACTTGGGGTGTCTCCCCTCCTCCCTCCTTTCGGGAGGCGATAGAGGAGCATATAATCAAAGTCGAGGAAGCACAGGTGCGACCTTGCGCACATAAGCGCGGGCCTCGGCTGCCACATAAAACCGAACAGACTCCGCACAAATAAGCGCAATTTAAAATTTTGTTTCGGCCTTGCCGGCGTGCGAGGTATAAAAAGACCTCGAAGGAATCGGCCATTCCATTCGAGGCCTCGGGGGCTACACCCAGCGGGTGCGCTCGTCGCGCACCCATAGTAAACGAACCACCCGAGGAAAAAAACAAGGCGGCGGAATGGCACAACCCCGGGCGAGTCCACACTCGCTCGGGGGCTCGGGGCTCTTTGTCGGGTCCTAAATATCGGGCCCCGTGACATTCTCATATAACGAGAAATCGTCGGCCCGTCGAGGGCCCGAAAACTTCGGCCTCGCTATCATCCCGCTTAGAAGGGCGGCCCGGCGACGGTGGACCGGGCCAAGAGCCACGATGCCTACGTGAAGGCGGAGTTGGCCCCAGGCGGCCCACTCGGAGTCACCGCGGCGAAAGAGCTCGCTACGCTCACGGAGGACAAGGTCGGGGACCTTTACAAGGCGATGAACCATGGCGCCCCACGTCATCATCATCGGCCAACCTAAGGCTTCGGATTCAACCCCAAAAATCTCTGTCTCGCCCGAGGGTGGCTTAGCTGCGGCCCGACCTCGGATGAGAGACCTCCGCCTCGCCCGAGGGTGGCCTAGCTCACCACCCTCGGGTGCAAAAACTCCGCCTCACCCGAGGGGAGACCCGGCTCTCCATCCTCGGCGAGGTGGCTCAACCCACTCACCGGGGTCATAGACCCTCGGGCGTGGGAGGTTCGCCTCAAGGAAGGGAAACAAGCATCTAAATATGAAGAACATGGCATAGCAAGTAAGTCATCACAAGAGGTGGATACATGCTTCTTGCCTACATCACAAGGGTTAGCACAAATATGTGATTGATCAAGTGACCCATGTGATGAGCTCTCACTAGTTTTAAATTTCTTATTTGAAAACTTTTTTTAGTGAGAAAAGCATGGTCTTGTACCAAGTTATCATGGGTAACACAAAGTTCCTCATGAGCCAATTTTAGCACATCATGTGAACAAGTAGTGACATAAAGTAGATGCTCTTGTTGTTCACATGTTTTCCTTAGAAAAGAGTTTTCTTTCTCCAATTTCAATGATTTAGCTTTCTCATTTTCTAAAGACATGGTCATGCTAGCAAGTCTACTAACAAGCTCATCATATGAATCATGGTGATCAATCACATTGTCATTTGATACCTTGGTGTCACCTAGTGACATGAGACAATATGTTGATGTAGTGGATGAACTTGGAGTAGCATCATCAACCGAGCATGAACCATCAACATTGCCATCAAGTGTGCACAAGGTGGAATCATCACTTGCATCACTTGAGGCATCATCATCAACCACGTCAAGTGAACTTGTGGTAGTTCGATCATCATCTTCACTTGACCATGAGGTGGAGCAATCTTGCTCAACATCCTCATGTACCACCACCTTTGGCGTCTCATCCTCATCGAAGGCCGCCCCATACATGTCATTGAGATAACTCCAAATCTCATGGGCGGTTTTCATGTAGATGATCTCTCCAAATATGCTATCATCCAAAGATCTATATAAAATGTTAGTAGCTTGGTTCTCGAGATCTAGGCATTTCTCTTGTGCTTGAGTTAGATCATTTTCATCCAACACATGAGAAAAGCCCACATCTACGATCCACCACATTTGAGGGCAAATAAACTTAAAATTGCATGTCATCCAATTTTTCCAAAGTGCAAAGTGCGTGCCATCAAAAATGTGTGGACACTCAACATCTAGCCCATAGTCCGCCATCCTCTCGGGCCGGTTAAGACCACTAAATGAGAGACCTAGCTCCGATACCACGTGAAGGGTCGAGATGGGGACTAGAGGGGGGGTGAATAGTCCCTTTTAAAAACTAATCGCACCGGCTAACCGAAACAAATGCGGAATTAAACTTATCGGTCTAGCCAAGACTTCACCCCTCTAACTAAGACTCTAAATCACCTCACAAAAGATCCTACACAAGAAAGGTGAGGTGACAAGCCTAGCTTGAGCTCCTAATCAATTCTAATGCAAGGTCACACAAACCTAAGCACTAGTACTTCAACAACAAGGGAGCTCCTACACAATTCTAGTAAGCACAAGCACAAAGCCCCTAAGCTCACTAGATGCACAAAGGACAAGGCAACACACGCCTAACCCAAAGGCTCAAATTACCTAGCTACACAAGCTAAGCAAAGTAACTAAACAAGCTACACAAGCTAGATAGTTACAACTACTCTACTCAAGCACAAGCACAATATATATGAAAGTAAGAACAAAGCTTGTGATCGAGAGAATGCAAACCCACCGCGAAGTGTGGACACAAGATGACAGGTGATTTTTCCGAGGTCTCGGGAAGCTTGCCAACTTCCCCTACTCCTCGTTGTGTCGACCAACACTTTAGTGGTTCCACGGTTTGGCGAATCACCCGTGATGATTCTCAAGCTTAATGGCGATTGCCAAATCCCACGGTGGGAGCTCGTCGAGACACTCACCAATGTGAGTTCTCTAGCCAATCCCTCAATAGGGGTGCAGGTGTGAACCCACACACAAGTGTGGTAGCTCAATGACACGCTCCACTAGAGTTGCTCTTCACGATCCCCGCGAGGTGAGCACGAACCTCTCACAATCTCTTCTTGAGCACCGCACAATCTTCTTTGCGTGCTTCACGAAGCCTCTTGCCGGAGCCGTCTAGGGAGGTGGCAACCTCCAAGTAACAAGCACCACGGCTTGCAACACGAACACCTAGTGCCACGAATGCGATCTCTCAACGCATAGCGCACTAGAACTCGATCTCTCACTCAATCGGATGAGCGATATCAAGCATATGTGAGTGGGAGGGCTCTCAAGCACTCTCAAGCATGGACACAAAGTCCCCAAGGTGCTGAACACCAGCCAAGGCCGGCCACACCCTCTATTTATAGCCCCCAAGCCAAAACTAGCCGTTGGGGTTGAGCTGCGATTCTGTAGCGTTGGCCGGACGGGTGACGGACGCACTGCCCGGTCCGTCCAGCGTCCGGTTTGCGTCCGGTCACAAACGACAGGCAACCTGGCCCATGACCAACGGCTGCGCCGGCGTCCGGTGTATGCTTCCGTCGGCACCGGATGCGTCCGTCCTCGCCCGGTCAAAAGCCGCTGCGGGGGCTCTGCGCGAGACGCACCGGCCAGGACCGTCCGGTCGATGCGTCCGTCAAGCCTCCCCGCTCCGGCCGAAGGCGTCCGGTCGACGTTTTCGGCCGAAAACTTCATCGTTTCTCCGTCGCCTTTGCCCGACATGCTACCCATCAAGTATACCAAACTTGAGCACGAGGAATAGCATGTTTTCACCACCAACTTGCATCCCGGGCGCAATAGAAAATATGCATCTCATTTTCTCAAAAGCGCGAATCCGCCTCGCAAGCTCGGCGGGAGGATGAGCGGTTCCCAAACCCAACTCAAACCTGCAATCACCGCGCCTTTGTAAATGTGCCAACACCACCAAGTGTACATCACCATGTGCAAGTGTGTTAGCATTTTCACAATCATTTCAAAGGCGGGTTAGCTCTTGTCACGCCACTTTCGATCCTAACACATCGCAAAAGTTAGATCGCTCAAGTGGCACTAGATGACCGATATGCAAACCAGTTTGCCCCTCTTAATAGTACGGCCATCTATCCTAAACCCGGTCACAAACTTCTCTAAGCTCCAATGGCCGCGAAATGAAATGCCCTATAGGTTATACCTTTGCCTTGCGCATTTCCATTCCGCTCCATCTCCAAGTGCCAATGCAACCAATGCACCAACACGATCAAGAATGATATGATCCACTTCATATCATCACATGACCTTCTTGGTCCATCGATCTTGACCTCACTTGCTCTTCACCGCTATTGCATGGGTCCATCGGCGCCAAGTCCGATGACTTGCCCTTCACACTTGCAACCGGTCCTTCAAGCCAAGCCTCGTCTTGATCTTCACCACCTTGGTCACATGACTCCATGTCATGTCTCATATGCAATAAGCTCCTTCATTGCATCATCATGTGTGAACTAATCTCACGTGTATAATCTCAATCACACATATTAGTTCACCTAATGTTGACACTCAATTACCAAAAACCACAAGGGACCTTTCAACGAGGCGCCCGGGGCCATCGACACGCCAGTCAAATCGACACGCCGGATCACTTCCCAAATCCGACCGATGGGACACAAGGTTGAACGGTGACATATTACGCCCGCCCAGCATGGGAAAGCCCAGACAACACTTTGTTCATTTCGAAACGCAGCCAAGGCGCCCACGACGGGCCGGACCCTCGGGCTTATGACGCCACGGCCACGCTTTCCTGGGGGACCGGCCCCGCCATGCGGTTTGTGAGGGACGCCTCACGCATCCTCGGGGGCGCACTAGAAACGGCACGTCCGCCATCGGATTAGGGCGGCGTGTCTTCATCAAACAACGCCCAAGCGGGCCGGCCCTCGGCCCGGCGCATGCAACGAGCATAGCCTCGGGAATTAGCCACCTAGGCATCCACATATGTAAAATTACTTCCCTCTTCCCTCTATAAAGGGGGAGTAATGCCCCATTAGCAGGGGGATCCCGCGCGGACAAAAGCATAACCACCACCACCACCACGATCGTGGGGCTTGAGACCAGCGTCTCTCCCCCACACCGCTTGTAACCCCTACTACAAGCTCACCTTTGAGCGCGAGGTAACACGAGCGAGGACACCACCCGCCGGGCGTAGGGCCCCGTTGGCTGAACCAGGATAAACTTCGCCGTAATGCGTGTCCATCTTGCGCTCACGCCATAGGAGGAGGGGGCACCACGGCCCATAAATTCTTTATTGCCGGCACCGAGGCACCCCAGGTTCTCGGAACGCCGACACTAGGCGAAAGCCTTGCTTGGGTTGCCTCAAGGCCAGCGACGACGCATCCATAGTCGCCACTACGGACGTCCCTCTCCTTCTTAAAGGCGTTCTTGAAGAATTTCTTTTCCTGATCGATCCTTAGGTTGTGCCTCTGCATTGCCATTGCACTTCATTTCCTTTTTGCTTTGGTTCGTTAGGTATAGCTCTTGACCTGTCCTCCTACTATTCATTGGTGGATGCTTTGCGCCGGAAGGTTCGTTGGTGGATGCTTTCTTTGCTAGAGCGTCTTCCTCCTCTCAGGCGACTTCGAGTTGCGGGAGTGAAAGTTGATAGCGGGTGTCGTCGGCCTACTCGGCGGCTCCCCGAGTTGCCGAGGAGGCGGGGGTGTGGTGTCGTCGACCTCTTATCGGGTTGCTTTTGAGTTGCGGGGAGTGATGGCATTTGGTTCGTTTGTCGGATGCTTTCTGCCGTTGGGTATGTTGGCGGTTGCTTTTTGTCGTCGTAGCCGCTGGGAGGCTCTTCTCGTGATGACAACCACCGCTTTCTTTGTTTTTTTCCGTCACAATTGTAGGTCTCGGTGTTGAGGAGTGTTGCTCTCTGTCTTCTTTATTTTTCTTTGTTTTCTTTCCGGGTTGCTCGCTTTGTGTTTTGTGGGTTTTGGAGGTTCGGTAGTCTTTTGACTATCGTCTCACCTGTGTAACAAAACTCTCTTCTGCTTAATGAAAAATGCACCTAGGCATTATAAAAAAAAGAGTAAAATGCACCCAGGGTCCTCAAACTTTTGGTGACTTCCCATCCGCGTCCCCGAACTATAGAAATGACTATCTAGGTCCCTAATCTATTGTTGGTGAGCACTTAAAAAGGTCCTAAACTAGCCATGCCGGCACCAATAATTGACCGTGGCAATGCCATGTTGGCAGCCAGTCAACATAACCATGGAAAATTTTCAAAAAGCCTATCATATTTCTCTTTCTCACTTATGCCTCCTTCCTCTCTTTTCTTTTCTCACCTGGCTGAGTGCGTGTGTGGGCGAGCTGTTGCATGCGTGGGTGAGGGCATGATGCGTGAGGGGTATTTTGCTACGTGCGTGGGTGAGGGCGTGATGCGTGAGGCTAGGCTGCTGCGTGCGTGGTGGCGTGATGGCAGCTGCTGCATGCATAGGTGCGAGGCGCCTCCCGCGGCACGCAGCACACGAGTAGGCGAGGGCGGGCGGGCCGCCGCGCACGACGGTCTCTCCGTGGACACCGTCCCGGCCCCGCAGCCGTCGCGGAACGCCCGGCGGGTGAACAGCAAGTGGTACGCGCGCAGCGCCTGGCGCGCGGCGCCCACATCGGACCTAGACATGGCGAAGCCGCATGATGCGGCGCATGCACATGGCGGTGCATGTGTCCACCACTTCGCGCCCTTTGAAGAAGACGGAGCGCCGGCCGGCGAGCCGCATGCTCGCGTTCCTCATCAAGGTCGCGAGGCGACCGCAGGTGCTGCGGCTGCTGCGTCTCCCCCAGCGCCGGCACTGGCGATCTTGGGTTGGCGCCACGTGAGTCGCGGACAGCGCAAACCTCAAGAGTGCGTGGCGGTAGCGAGCACCATGACCGGTCGTCTACGGTGGCGGTGGTAGGCCGGGTACCAATAGCGGCGATGGCGACTTCAGGTCTAGTGGTGTGTGCTTTAGCGAATCTTTCTCGGCTCGCCGGCCGGGTCAGCCTGCGCTGCCTCAGTGCCGTTCGCTCGTGGATGGGGACGAGGGATCGCCTCGCGCCCCGCGCTGTGTAGGCCGGCCGACAAGCTGCTCGCGGGTAGCCTCACGCCGCCACCCCACCGAAGTCGCTGCACACACCGCAAGCGGCGCCTCGCCTCGCCGCGGAGGGTACGGGATGCCGCCGGGGTTGCCGCGGTCCGCGAAAGCACCGCACGTGCGCGCCCGGGATGATGGCCGGGAGGAGGACGCTGCGGCCTCCGCATGCCGCGTGCCAGCGCCGAAGTGGGAGTCGGGTGCTCGCACTCGTGACCGCGTGCCCGGAGGAGGCGTGCGGAATCCAGGCCGCCGCGGCGGTGGAAGTCTGTGGAGCGCTTTTGCGTGTACCTTTCAAGGAGAGGAAGGAGGCAAGGTGAGAAAGAGAAATAGGACAGGGCTTTTTTAAAAATTTTCCATGGTCATGTTGTCAATTGTTGGTGCTGGCGTGGCTAGTTTGGGACCTTTGGTGCTCACCAACAATATATCAGGGACCTAGATAGTCGTTTCTATAGTTCGGGAACGCGGATGGGAAGTCACCAAAAGTTTGAGGACCCTGAGTGCATTTTACTCTAAAAAAAATACTCATTGACATCTCTCAAAGTCTTTTCTCGTATTGGGCCCACAAATCATAGACGCGTAAAACGACTCCAAACGCCTCCCAAGCATTGTGAAAAGTTCATATCATTAACATTGTAATATTTTTTTTTTTCGTGAGCATTTGATAGTTTGTCCCGTTGCAACATATTTACTAATTTGTAAAAAAAAAAAAAAAAAAAAACAGTGAGAAAACGTGACGAGGTGAGAGGAGTGGAGTGGAGGGGGGCGCAGGCGAGGCCGCGAGGCACCCAACACTCCAAAACGCGTGAATCCAATCGAAAATCCCCATTCTCCATCTCCACAGCAATGCAGAAGAACCCTAGCCAGAACAGAGACCACCAATAGATCGCACAAATGTACAAGGCGCGGCTGCAGGAGCTGTGCCAGAAGCGGCGATGGCCCAAGCTGGAGTAGAGAACCTGAACTCTGGATGACTGGATGGACCATCCGCAACATTTATCATGACCAGACTTTTTTTTTTTCATGCTTCCTGGTTTAGCTCGTTTTCTTGTTGCCTTTTGGAATGCTTCTGGATGTTGATATGCGTCTGAGTTTGACTTTGAGCATCTGCTTGATGCGGTCGGCATTCTGTAGGCTGTAGCGATCTTATCTTGATTCGTTTTGTTTTGCGTATTGCTCTTCATTCAACTCTTCCCAGTACACTTCCTCAGCAAGAGGTCTGAGTCGAAGTTAGGAACGAATTGGATTTGGAGCCTTTCTCGTTTGCTTAAATTTTCTTGTGAAATGCTTTCCAGTTGAATGCCAAATGTTTCTTACCGCGGCCATTGGGTGCCCCCTCGAATCTGAATGTTCCTTCTGCAAGCCGGCGGCTTCCTCCCCCCTCCGCCTTCGTCTCTTTGATCTCAACCTCCTCCCGCTGCGACGCGTTTCCTCCCGTGCTTGGCGAAACCGTAGGTTCATATGCTCCCGTCGCGAACTGCCGGCGCCAAACCAGCCCGCGACGGCGGTGCCCTGCGTGGGAGGCGCTCGCCGGCAACAGCGGCGGCGGCTCCCTCCGGCGGCTGCATGGACAACGAGGTAAATTCCCATCTCCTCTCTATTGCCCTCTATATATCTATCTTGATGAAGCTCATGTCCCACAGCGTAGACAATGGTGGGATGGAGCGATAGGGCCGGCCGTGGCATCTCCGTAGAGACCACCACCGGAATTCGGGTCCGTCCCCAAGAGCAAGGTGATTCACACGTGCCTTTCTTTGGCATTTCGTTTCAGACCGGAGGTTCTTCTTGTACATTCTGGTCTGAGTTATTGTTAGATAAGTCTGCTGCCGGATATTTACAGTAGCTTGTTTTCCAAGTTTTCATTCAGTTTCGTCAGTAGTTGCTAAGTTTAGCCTGAGCGCATGCAGCCACTCATCGAGTCCGCCATGCACGCGTCGGCACGTCTCAGCGATTTGGGATAGCACTTCGTGAGCACGAAGGTGCCGCACTTTGCTCAACCACTAAGGCATGTAATCTCTTTATATTCAGCAATCAAGAACAGAAAACGCTGCCGCTTTCGCAGCACCAAAACCACCGTGTGTCCACTCTGTGTTCGCGTGCGTTCTCTCCCGTTCTCGCCCGATTGATTCTGACAGTTATCGGCCTGAGATTTACTTTTTTATATATATATGATGCTCCTTCAGTATCTCATTGCTACACTTAAAGTTTTGTGGCTGAATGATTGTTGTCTGGCTAATAATTGGTACTTGGTATATTGAACATTCAACTCTATTTTAAATCCCGAGATTTTTTACAATAATTGGGGAAAAATTGGATGGCTCACGCGTGATAGGAAAGCGGCCGATCCGACGGCTACAAAGGTGAAGGCATGGGGAGGGAAAACGATGAAGCGCAAAAATTCGCCTCCTATTGTGTCTATGACGAATGGCCATAGGAAAGAAAAATCGCTCTTATCGCCCGCAAAATGGAGGGATTAATTAATGGGATTAAGGTTGAGCGGTAATGGCAATCTTGTATTTCTTTTATTTTATAAAGGGTAAAATGGTAACTCCATAATTATCAAAAGATTGTTTTAGTAGTTCTTTTGTTATCCTCTACCAGGGTTTGTCCGTGAACTCGTGAAGCCGCCGCCGCCATTTGGGGCGGACTTGTTCCAGGCGGCCGGCACTTCGGGCCGCTGCGTCGCCGGCCTCCCCTACCGGCCACGGCTCCGCCTCCTCCTCCCGCTCTCCACCTCCGCCCCATGCCGCCGGGTCGCGCCCGGGCCAGCGCAGCCGCCGTCCGCTGGACCTCCGCCCTGAGCCCTTCCCGTCGTCGGACTCCGACGAAGAGGACGCCGTCGGCACCAGCCGTGCCTCCGGCCGCTCCACCATGTCGGTCATCCTCAGCCGCCTCCGCCGCGCCGGCTGCTCCCCGCCGAGGACCGGCTCGCCGCCGCCGCCGCCGCCCCGGACCACCTGCCGAGGGGGTCGGTCTAGGACTTGTTCCGCGGCGACGACGCGCGCGACGGGTTCGACGCCGATGGCGACGAGGAGGAGCGGGCGCTCGGGGACGCTCGCTTCCCGTGGAGCGCCCCATGCCGCCGCCCGAGGCCACGCGCTCGCCGACGTTGATGGTGGAGCTGACGCTCCCCGCCGCGGAGGTCAGGCGGCTCCGGCACGCCGGCGCTCAATATGCGCCTCTTCCACGAGATACTCAGGTTTTCATTCTGATTCTGCTCCTCCGGCAGAATTGTACCCTTTTATCTACCTAGCTTGTATTGGTTATGCTTGAAAGTACTGCATACAGCAACTCGTTCTAATTGCATAGCCATAGGTTTGCATTGATACCTAGGCTGTTTTAGCATTTCTTTGATAACACACATTACACAAGGAGGAGGAGAACGTGTTAATGTGTACAAATCCCGAACTGATTTACTATTATCTGTACATTTTGCAACAAATGCTAAGCAGTGTACTATAATCATGAGCATACTCTACCATTCTAATTGTCTGAACTCCTCTGTGCTATCTGTTAGAGTACTCTGTTAGCTCCATCAGCCCAAGGCCTAAACTGCTTCCTGTTGAAATCTGTGTTTGTCACTATGCATGCAGTTGTACCCAATTGTTCATTAGTTTTACTGAGTTATGTTGTAGAAGTAGAACACCACATAGCTCGTAATGCACAGTGGCGAAGCGTTTCTGGGAACAAATCAAGGAACTCACAGGAACAAAAATTCCGTACCTGCATCAAGATACCTGGGCAAGGGATATCCTGTGGGGGAGAGTGTGCTCTGAAGAAGAACGTGTGCTGATCGCCATAGGCATGTATTCCTTGTGGCTGCAGCGTAACAGAAGAAAACATGGTGAATCAAATACTCCAATCATGGTGTCAGTACAGTGGACAGTAGACACATCTTTTGACCTTTGGGAAATCTCACGTCCACAAGTTCCGGTGTTGGGAATAGGGGTCAAACCATGCTGGATACGACCACAAGATGGTGTTCTGAGACTTTGGTTAGAAACTGATTGCAAGGAGTTGGTGAATTTATGGAATGCTGGTGACAATCAGTGATCAATTGCAACGACTTTACTGAATGAGATCCGGGAGCTGAGTCTTGGCTTTCAAGATTTTAATTTTACTTTCATCAATAGAGATTGTAATAGAGTTGCACACTCTTTAGCTAAGCAAGTTACAGGTGATGCAAGGACTGGGCGGTGGCTAGTTTGCCCAGCTGGCATTATTAACCTAGTACTTGCTGATTGTAATCCCGGGATGACTTGATAAATGAATGAAACCCCCAAGTTCTATGATTCCACTTACTGTAGATTTGACTGGAAAATGAGATTTACATTCTGTTGCTATTATTAAGTTGAGTTGAGAAAATATACTTGCAAATAGTATTAAGTCTGGATAATATCATGGAACATTTGGATACAACTACTTCATTATATTTTCTGTTCAATTAGATCTTTGATAAACAATGTGCTTTTCAATCTTGTGCAAGAGTACATGGACGGCACCTGCACTCCTCCGCTCTCGACTAGCACTGTTGAGACCATGATGACGGCGCTAGGCGTGAAGAGCTCCAGCTGGACGCCGACAGCAACCTCAAACTAGAAATTGAATGTTCTTGTTTCCATTGACATGGCTGTAAATTGTCAGAAATTGTCATGGCTGCAAATTGTCATGCAGTTGTTTTTCAAGGCTGCAAAAATGTAAATTGACATGGCTTATTCAGTTTTCAGCATTCTGTTCATCTTATTCAGTCTTGGCTGGCAGTTTTCTGTACTGATCTTATTCAGCTACCTGTACTGATCTTTTTCAGTATTGCTGCGATTTTTTTTATTTTTTTATGAAGCTTGCTCTGATTTTTTGAGGTTGAGGAATGCAATGAACTAACATGTAGAAAATGGCAAACTGTACAGAGATCTCATTAGGCATATGACGCTTTTGCTTGTTACATTCAGTACCTGTCTTTTCAACACCCACGGTCTCCGCGCGTAATTATAGCACGCGGGCGGAGGAAAGTGCGATCCTATAATTACGCCGGCATGAGATCGTGGTTTCCTCTCCTGGCGGAATTAGTAAAAGAGTGTGGTTTGTTGGGCCGTCGTTATGTGTGTTTCAAATAAATTAGCTCTCAATATTTGGCACACATACTTCATAATAACAGCCCAATGGTTACACCATTTAGCGTTGAACACGTGCCCTCAGCAGCCACACATACGCTAGGTAGGTTAGGGTATTTTTAGCATTTATTCGCTTTATTTAGGTTACCACTTCGCGCCGCATCTTAGGTCGAACATGTTCCACGGCCTCGCCATGGCCCCAACATCTCTCAGCATAGTCATATTGGTCGTTGTGCATGTATGTTTTTGAGGTTACGAATCAATGCACACCTCAATATGCCATACACATAGTCTATGCGATGCATTCGCCACACAATACGGATTGCTTTCCGCATAGAACGGGTTCCATCGGTGATCACGAAACCGGATGCTTCGAACCATGGCATCACCGAAAGCCCTTAGCAGCCACACATACGACTCAACATCCTCGCGAGAAAGAATTCCACATGCAAAAGAACTGTGCTTTTATGGTGGTTCACCCCAACAAAAGGAACAAGGGTCAGGTTGTATCGATTTGTTTTTATGCGTGCCATCGGAACACGGCTATTATCGCCAAACGCTCTATAATCCATCTGCTGCTGAAAGTCACACCAGAGCATTCCCGTTAGGTGCCCTCTCTCATCGGTCTTGTCTCGAAAAAGAAATCGAGGGATCTCTCTCACGGATTTTCTCTTACGTCATGTAACTCATGATTGTTCGAGCATCACCAGCGGAAATTGCCTCGCCTTGTTGTGATGGCGTAAATTGTAGAGATCCCTTGATGTAAATCCAACCTTATCATACCCACCGTGGAAAAGCTGTTTCCGTATCATAATATCCATTATCCGGTGTTTCCGGATCCCGAAATCTGGCCGCAAAATCTACGCTTCGATCATCGCCGATTCTTCTATGTGAACGCGTGAAAGCAAGCAAAGGTGCAGTTCTATCATCGGATGGTTGTGCTTGTCGATGAAATTCTTCACATACCACGCCTACGTGTTGGATCCGGTGCAATCACAAGTTCAGCCCGACATCCACAACGAGTGATATTCGCGGCCTCCGCAGCTTGATCTCCCCGCCTCACCTCCTTCTCTGGCGGAAACCTTGACGGTACCGCAAACAAACTTCCGAAGGGTCCTCACATTGTGGTCATTGTCCCACTCACAGTATTCCTTTCTCACACTAAATCCTTTCTCATAAGCTGCATCGGTGGTTATAAAACTCAAATCCTTCATTCTTTGCCAAACATCTTAAAAATAATTTCACTCAGTATTCCAGCAAAGAATCATCATCCAGACATTTTCTCCGAAAAAAATAAACCTTCCAGAGAAGCGGTTAAATTGATACTTAGGATAACACATGGCTGCTAGTTACCGAACACCCATAATAGTTAGTTTCAAATATTACCAGTAACCTGTAACAGCATTGTTGTTTTGGTTGGTAGGCTTGGTCTTGCAACTCCAAGATTCAGTTTTGGATATTCAGTTTCCACAGTGTACTACTAGAAGGCTTTGACACAGTAAGACTTGAGACAATAATACGGTCAAGTAAGGAACAGATCAGTTTTATATACTAGCAGAGACTAGTGATGATGTCTTAATTAAAAAAATTCATAATAAATAAAGCAAGTAACAAACCGGATCATTTAAACACCAAATCTTAGTTCTGCACTCCTACCAAACTGGTTTCGGCTAGACAATGAGAAGCTAGTCATACGAAGTTTACATTCCACAAGCCGAGCATATGGGCAACAAAAACCAATCTTGACACTACTTATCGGGCATCGACGAGAAGCAAAAGCTTATATTTTGAACATACCACGTTTTTGGTCATACACCGGAACCAACTAAACTATTGCATTCCCAGTTCTTGGAATATGAGACAAATCAAATTCAAAACAAATGCAGAGGAGTCGAACCTTGGCCTTCTTCGAGGGCCGGCAAGCGGTGGCGGCTTTGGCGCAGGTACAGGCGACGGCGGTCACCGCCGGGCGATCGCGAGGGAGAGGGCTAGGTGATGCGGAGCACGGGCAGGGCCGGGATCCACGCCGACGGCGAAGGAAGGGCCCAGCCGGCGCGAGGCGAGAGGTGGCGAACCAGCGATGGCGGGCTTAACGGAGGATCTCGGGTGGGAGTCGCGGCGGGTTGGGGAGGGGGTACGCGGGGGTTAGGGAGTGGGATTAGATTTCACAATGACCATGTTACCCTTCCACTTGAAAAAAAGAATTGAGGGGAGGTAATGCTAGGCAATGCTAGGCAAAAACAAGTATTGTAAAAGAGCTCTTTAAATCCCTGTTGGACAGGATTTGTTTATCGGGATTGATTGTTGGCATTGAAGTATCTCGGGATACTTTAGGCCTATTTTTGTTGTCTAATTTGTCTGCAGATATATGTTTGCTTCTATCTACCTGGTATATTACTAGATTGCAGGGATGCTGGATCTAGTATTGATCATTGTTCAGTACCTTGACTTCCTGTATTATTGTAATTAATATACAATTATTGACTCAGAGTATGCGTAGAGCTTAAGAGCACTCTTCATTAATGTTGCAGGCCAGAGGTTAAAGTACATTCTTATGCAGCAGCATAGGTGAAGAAAGCTTTGGAGGTCAGTTATATGTGATCATCATCTTTGGTATTCCTTCATTTTGCCCAGTCTTGATTTGACTTCATCTCTTGACATGTCACTCGCTACCTACGAAGCGAATCTTTGGTCAGTTTAACCATTTGTTCTGAAAGTTATTGAAAATACCTCTACAGTGAGCGGCAATAGTTTCCCTTATATTTATCTTTGCAGTTATCATAATGTACCAAACCTATTAGTGCTATGAAAAATACACTGATTTTCTAATACTGAAAAAGGAGGGCACTTGCCAATTTAGATGTGCCAAAATACAATGTTTTCTTCCATATAATTTCCTTTAGCTTTCCATTATATGAACGATGTAAACGGAACTTGGCTACAACATTAAAATAACTAGCGGACAATAGGCTGCAATGTTGGGTATGCCAAGACATAGAAAATAATTTAGGACGCCGCCCCTCAATCATTACTATGCTTTTTATTGTTAGATCCTTTCATGATTCAAGGATATAGATGCTTGCTTTAAATTATTTACATACGGATTCATCTCATTATGTCCCAGACACCCCGTTAAAGCAATGTGTGGCGTCCGTAATTCAGGGATATGTACCATTCTATTTCTTTAGCTGACAAATCCAATCCTGCAGCTTTTGACAAATGCGATCATTACATCCTTGTCTAGCATCTCATAATTTATATAATCCAAATAAATTCAGTTAAATGTTAGCCTATTTCAAATTATTATTATCGATACATGGTCCTACAAATGTGGAGATTTAAACATGCTTTGTCTACTCATATCCCATTACCGTCCATTGTATTTCGATCTCATCTATTATCTCCTGTGTATGCAGGCAATGGATTTGGCATGTTGAGGCAGCCTCCAATCGTTCATAGTCTATTGCCAAGTGTGTTCATAAGTGGTTTTTTTTTTTATCCCCTCCCAGAGTTTGTATCGCGCTTATGTGCTGCTCGCGATTTAGCCGGAAGCACCTTTCGGTGTTCATAAGTGGTTCTTACCATGTGTTTCAGGGTCCAAAATTTACTGTACTTGATTGATGGCCACACTGTAGCTGTCCATATCATGATTTATATGTGTAACTTTCCTTGACTTAAGTTGATCCACACAGACGATGACTCAACTGCAAATCAAGTTTACCCTTAGTTGTAACATTTAGCTTTGATGTTAGTTACTTTGCATATGTTTATAGAGCTGCTGCTTCAGCAAGAACAATATTGATTTTCTTGTTTATGTGTCCTCAATTCCTTCTGGTAACTGTGTATTGTCTGCTTGAGTGTCAGAACTTCATTATGTTGATGTTGCGTTATCAAGTGTGGTTGGTAATGGATCCATACTCTTGACCACCTCTCTTTCTTGCATGATTCTTGTGGGGTGTTTCGAGCTCCTGCCCTCAAATCTCAAATGTTGTAGAGTACATAAATCATATGCGTTCTTTTGTATTATACCTAAAGATTCTACTCCATGCCTTAAGAATTAGATGCTTTAGTTTCATTTCTCAGCTTCATTCTTCTTATGACAAATGCGATTGGTTGCTTTCTCCACAATAATCAACCAATTTACTGTGAATATGACCAGCTAATGTTTGAACTCGCGCGCCATTTGTGCGCCGTTTCTACTAGTTTTATCATAAGACCTACTGAGGGCACTTGCAATGGCTAGCAAGCTCTGAGTATCGTTTACATATTTTTTTAATATAAGTGATAGAGAAGATAGTTCTTAATAATGAGCTTGGCTTATATACACATTCTAAAATCATGAGAGTGTTATGTGAGTCTAACCATATTATGAGTCATCGCTAAGGGTTAACACTATCGGAAAACCATTGCCGGTGCCATGTGAGATGTACGTGTTGACTTCATTACCTATCATATTTTTCATTGACCACACGCTGAGTAGGGCCATCAGTTTAGTTTATTTTTATCCAAGCTGATGATTAGTGATACAGTACTCGCCGTATTCTATCGAATTCTTTTATTCTTTTGCCTGCTGGAAATGGTCCTCATTCAGTCATGCATGTCAATGTACGCACTTCACTGTATCACTGTAGATACAGTGTTAGTTGTGTTGTCACTTTGTATATACGTTAGGAGTGACAATACCGGACCACCGTTGAACCCCTTTTTCCATCTTAAATAGATCGAGAACTCTAACCCAAATTTCATTTTAAGTTCCCTACTCTAAATTTTAGGCGCTGGTGAGAAAAAATTAACTCCAATAAAATCTCTTAATGAGATCTTAAATTTTAAAAAATCCTAAATTTTAGTTTTGACCCCGTATACCTGGCGCCCCCTATTCCTTTCTTTCCCGTCGCGCTACCCGCCCGTACGCGCCGCCCGCCGCCGCTGCCGGGATTTCTCCACCCGCCGGCGCGCTGGCCGGCACCCACCCGGACCTCGCCACTCCGCGCCGTCCCGCCGCCCTCGCCTCCCCGTGCAGCCGCATCGACAACCGGTCCGCCGCCCCGCCGCCGGCGTCGTCGTCTCCCCGCGCCACCGGATCAGCAATTGGTCTGCCGCCGCCGCCGCGTCTCCTCCCCGCTGGTCCGCAGCCGAGGTGACTACATGCTCACTCCGCAGCCTAGATTTGAAGAACATCCTGTCAGCCATGGGCTGCTACGGGCTGGCCGTCCATTTAGTTTCAGATGGTATTTGCATGTTCTTGAAATCTAGCCATGATTTTGTATGGTTCTTGTTACCTTGATTCATGTAGGAGTTGAGATTTGAGTTTTGTTGCCTTGAATCATGCGCAGCGCCATGCCATGCTATGGTTCAATTTCCAAATCACTTGGTACCTTCGTGTTTTTCTCCAGACTGATTACTGATGTACTACTACTTGTTTGTTAGTGCCATGGCGGTGTCGGGCTCCGGAGGCGGACTGCCTCCCCGTCTGACGGTGGGTGCCACGAGACGTTGTACGTTCGTCGCCTCATCGCCAACCTGCCTCGATTCCTCTCGACAGTGGCGTCAGCCGCAGCTTACCTCGTCGCCAAGAAGGCACTTCTCCCGGCGGTAGGAGCGGCAGGATGCCTTCTCCCAGCAGTGGTGGCAGCGGCTTCCCTCGTCGGCTCCCCAACGACCAGCCTCCACTTGGCACTCGGCAGGATATTCTTGAAACACTAGGATTTTAAGGATAAAAAATGTGATTCCCATTGTAGTAATGTAGTCATTCTAATATATCTGAGTTCCAAGTTGAATTATAGTGCTCAGGTCCTGTTTGGCCAAGCTCCAAGTTGATTGATGTTTATTTGTGGTAACCTTGCTTGTGACAGTGTGGCTACAGAATGTATTGTTGCCTTATAAAACATGGAAGAGCTTTTTATTATCATCATTTGAATATTGTATTCAAGTCATCCCTTCAGTGTCAATATTTTAGCTTTTTATTATCACAATAATCAGTGAGTGATGTGTGGCTGTGATAAGATGTTGTTTGCTGGCTATCTGTGATTTCAGAGAGGAACCTGTTATTACTCACTACAGCTCTGTCTATATAGCTGTGTTTAAAATAGCTCTATATATAGCTGAAAGGTGTTCCCATCATTCATAAGCTGATGATTCCAGATAGCATGCAGCTTGTTGTTTCAGGTGTTCAGGGGGCGCTTCACAATTCTGAAGTCTGAATGTTGGGCAATCTGTCTTTTTTTCTCTCTTCTTTTCAGTAAGGAGACTGATCAGTAAGCATCCAAATCATTAAGCTTCAGAGCTTTGTAGCTGTCAGGCATGCCATCTATTGTAGGTATGCAGTAATAATTCGATCAGATTCAGTAAACTGCATCTGTTGAAGGCACTTGTCCTGTTTTCTAGCTACAAGTGCACTCAGCAAGTGCATTCAGTAAAAAACATGTTTCCAGCTGCATACTGAAGGCAGCATAACTGAATAATTAACCTAAAAAAAAGACATCGAAGCTTAGATAATTTGCATTGAATTGCATTTTCAAAATAAGGTACTAGATCATAAGCTCTACTTGTCCAAAGAATGAAAATTACTGTTCGACTTAAAAATGATAAGGCCTGTAGCTATATATAGAGGAAGAACTCTTAAAAGGAAGACCGACAGTCGACGGATGAGTATGTAATCTGTGAGCAAATGTATGCAATGTGCTGTTGACTGAATGAATTTCGCATGAGACATCAGCCTGAGAATAAATAGCTACTTGCAAAATGTAAACACAGAAGCTCAATCATTGTTCATCTTTAAGTGTACAGGCTCTAGTTGACGAAATAATTTAAGACCTTCGTTCATCAGAAGCATTTCATCCCTATAGTGCAGCACGAAACAGAGCAGGTTTGCTTGCTGTCTGAAAGATTACTGCTGTACGCATTGAATTGAGGACGAACTTCGCCATCAGATAGCCACGATGGATGAAGTCTGCAACTGTGAGCGATCAGGACAGGGAGTGAGGAGGGACATTTGACGTTGGGGCTGATGTAGTGCTCGCCACTGTCCGGGCCGAGGTCGACCTCCGCCGCCAGCCTGTACACCTTGGACTCGCGTCTCTCAAGAAGGCCGGAGCAGCGCGGCAGCGAGGGCAGGAGCAGTGGGCAGCGCCGGCGAAGGAGCAGCGGGCGGTGCCGGCGAAGGAGAGAGCAGCGGGACGCGCCGGCGAAGGCGGAAGCAGCCGGCGGCGCGCGCCGGAGCGGCACGGCGGCGCGTACAGGCTGCGGCGCGGGCGAGGCACCGAAGAAGCCAGAAACGGACGGATAGGGTCCTGAGCTTTGGATTCCACTGGAGTTGAAACCAATTTTAAGCCCCTAATTTTTTTTTAATTGGCATGCAAATGAAATTTCGCGCCTCAATTTGAGGGCACCACCGGAGATGCTCTAAGTCGGTTTGTTCAGTTTTCAAGTTCAACCCAAGCTGTATAATATATTAATTTTGTCCACCTAACAATCCTTGTAATCCGATTTTGCTTATGAATTGATGTGCTTCAAGATGTGCTGTATTTGGAAGTGATCCTAGCGATCTTGTGCTAAGTGGAGTTCGCAATGGCGTCTCTAAGGGTTTTGGATGTTAATTGCCTTAATAAGAGTTAGAGATGACAATACTTGGATTAAGTGGATTAATTGACCCGGGCGGCAACCATGGTGCTCAACTCCACTCTAATGTGGCCGTGGAGAGGATATGAGAGAAGATTGAAGAGTAAGAAGCAAAAAAAAAAAAATGACAATTTTAAGAGTAGCAAAAAATCTATAAATAAATATCTCTAAATGTGACTTTGATAAATTAAAGATGTGCCATTTTAGAAGTAGCAATTTATCCTTTCACTCCCACCCACAAGACTCGATCCTTGTATTGTCCGCCTCGGACAACTTTCATATCCCCTCGCAATCTGTCTCCTCCCTCAACCTATGCCGCACAACGCTCCTACACTCATCCTCTCAACAACACACCCCCACAACGCTCATGCCCCTCTGGATCTACTACCGCCTCGCCCCGCTTGCGGGACGGACATTGCGCGGTAACTTCTCGCTATTGCTCCACCAACTAGGCGACGCTCCCTCCCCCCCCCCCCCCCGTTGACTTCTATGTGACCGCGCTGTTTCCCCAACAATCCAGCTCCCGCTTTCCCCACGAGGACGATGACGGCGGCTCTAATGAGGTAGGTCGGTCTTTCTCTAGATTACATGGTCCTTCGACTATTCTTTCTTAAAAATTCAACGATTACAAAATTTTAGATTAAAGTCATTCGACTATTCTTTCCTAAAAATGCAACGATTACATGGTGCGTTGTTTATAGTCCTGAGAGACTTCATGGTACGGTATTTTTTTGCGCGCAATGCAATGCAACTCTAGTGCGTTTTTTTTTTTTTTTTTTTTTTTTGAGCAAAATGCAACTCTAGTGCGTGGCATGAGGCCCAGTTGGCGCCTCCTCGGGCCATGTTGACCCATTTTCTCCGTCGGCCCGGCCTAGTTGTACGGTAGCAACGGACGCACGCAAGGCTGGTCGTCCAATAAAAACACCTGTGCACGCCCCCAACTATCGTGAGAACGGGAAACGGCAACAAAGCGTGACCAGCTGAGAGAGGGGAGGGAGGGGATCGGAGGCGAGGCACCAACACTCCCAAAACGGACACTCCAAAACGCGTGAATCCCATCGAGAATCGAGCCCTGAGCAATTCCCCATTTTCCACAGCAGTGGAGAAGAACCCTAGCCAAAACAGAGACCACCAGCAGATCGCACAAATGTACAAGTCGCGGCTGCAGGAGCTGTGCCACAAGCGGCGATGGGCGCCGCCGCAATACGAGCCAATCCGCGAGGGTCCTTGCCACGCGCCCCTCTTCCGCGCCACTGTCGTCGTCAATGGCGAGATGTTCAGCTCCCCGGATGAAGGGGAGAGGTCAGTCAAGGAGGCGTACAACCTCGCTGCCATGGCCGCCTTCGAGAACCTCAGCGCGCCCGGCCCGGCCGCGGCCCCTGCCCCTGCCCCGGCTTCTCCAGCGCTGCCGCCGCCCGGTGAGCTGCCAACTTGTCCCCTTACGATTTGGGATCAAATAAGGTTTCTGTTTCTCGAATTATGACCTCCTTCTCGGTGGAATTTCCCTCCGTGTGAAAACCCCATGCTATTAGCTTATTTTACAAAACGATTGAAAATAATTTCTTTCCTTGGATGGTCGCGTGGTAGCATTGGATTTTCGCATCCTTCTCGTCGTTTTGAGTTCCTTACGAGGTACACTTGATTGTTTGGAGGTGGTGCGGGTGCCTGAATCGTTAGGAACCACTCCAAGGTTTAAGCATCTGCCTAGCTTTTTGAAATTAATTTCTTACCAGATGAACTAAAGAAGAGTTGAAGTTTTTAGCAATCCAAGTATTTACAGGTCAATTTTACTAGCATTATTGTTGCAACAGAGGAAATTGATCCCAATTTTTTCTAATACTGTACTAGTGCAATGTTAGTATTGAGAGGAAGCATTCATCTAGGTATATAGGCTCGTCACCACACTTTACTCTTTGATTCTGTATTGATTGCACTTGATTTTCCCACCCTTATCGCGATTTGAGTTCCATATGAGGTGTGTTTAATCGTTTCGAGGTGGTGCAGGTGCTTGAATCGGTAGGAACCCTCCAAGGTGTAAGCATCTGCCTAACTTTTGACATTAATCTTACCGGTTGAACTGAAAAAGACTTGAACCTATTAGCAATCCAAATATTTACATGCGAATTTTTACTAGCATTATTGTTCTAAATAGGGGAAAATGATCCCAGTTTTTCTAATGCTACCAGTGCGATAGAAGTATTGGTAGGAAGCATTCATGTAGGTAGATAGGTTCAATAGCACACTTTACTTTACTCTTTGATTTTGTATTGATTGCTCATGATTTTGCAAGGATGTGTGATTCTTGTAGCTAGTGGACCCTGAAGATAAAATTCTTGTCGTGTATAATGGATATAGCAGAAGTACCACGTGAGTCACTGTGTCCATAATAAACTGCTCAGAGGTCATGTTGAACTCATTTAAGAAATGCTGGAGAAGCTGTCTGTAGGTTTTATCAAATCGGAGGTTTATTCATCATATGATCCATGTGTCGTTCCTGGAAAGTTGTTGTTATTATTTTCTATTCTTTTTATGTTCTGACTAGTTATTTGTGGATTTAATATCCCAATATTTGTTCCCTCGTGCTATATAGATCCATCTTTTCATAAAGTAGAGCGTTTTTCGCTCATCTATAAGAGGAATTTTCTTTTTTACTTTATCTGTCACACTCAGTATTCTTTTTTTGTGTAGGGACCCAGCTTCCTTACAAGAATCAGTTACAAATGTATGCTCAGAAGCGAGGCAAACTCCTGCCTTCATCGTTTCATTCATGGAGGTTCTCTTCATGCACCTCTATTCAAGTCAGTAGTGACCATAGATGGTCAAACATTTGAGAGCCCAGAATACTGTCGCGACAGTGAAGGAAGCTGAAGCAGCTGCTGCAAAAGTTGCTCTGATGTCCTTACCTCAAGAAGCAAGCCCGACACAGCAACTACAGGTTGGTCAATTTCTTTTCCTTTTCATTTATGGAGAATTAAGTTAGCACAACCTCACCTATTTATGATAACAGGTGCACTCTTGAGCTTATATGTGCACTGTCAGTTAATATTCAGCAAACCAAGTTTGGATTGTCCAGTACATCTGGGACCAATATTGATTCATGCTGATAAAAATGAATTTTGAATTGGGAACGACTAATATGCTTAGACATATTTTAAATATCTGCAAATGTATTTAATTGCATGTCATCTTGTATCCTCTTGGGGCAAATAAGTCATATGCATGTGTAGTTAAGGCCGCTGTTAGTCTTTTTCCTTTCTCCCCTTTTCTTTTTAAGTTGGTCATGTAGGAAATATGTGCATCATTTCATTTAGAAGAAAGAAAGTACATGGGTTCTTTCACAAAGAAGTACATGGGTTGGAGAGAAATCCCCTTCCCAAGGGGAAAACCGACACACGCACAAAAACCATACCACCAGCGGCACAACAAAATCTAGGAATCATCCCATATCCCGAGAACAGACCATATGCTTAGGGCGTGTTTGGATCACGGCCTCCCTGGCAGCTACCTCTCAGTCATGGCGCCGGTTGGAGCAGGGGTGGGAGCATGCCTCGGGCGGCTAGAGCAAGGGAGGCAGCACGGGCTCCCCGCCAAGTAAGAGGAGCTGGCTGGCGCCGCGAGGCATAGGAGATATCTTGGCGTGCAAGGTGCTCCTCGCCCAGACATGTGTGTGGCGAGCCTTAACGGCCCGGATGGGGCCGGCAGCGTAGAGGAGTGTCACGTGGTGGGTGGGCACGCAGCCTTGGATCGTGACATGTTGATGAAGTTGAGCCCACGGAGTTTTTAGAAGATTAGGGAAACACCTCAGGCCCAGATTTGGCGCGGTGACTTTTATATATATAGTAAAGCACAACTTGAAGTACAAGCATCATGATATACATGTATTAAACTATACATATCTCTAATAATAATGTATTCCTTAATATTTTGTAATGTTTATAGAAAAATAGTTAACGGTTTGTCACTATGCATCTGTTTCCATGGATCAAATGTTATAGATTCTAAAAGGTCAACCAAAAATTATTTTAAGTTATCTGATAAATTTAGTTATACCAATTTGATGGATTGTTCTACCTTTCACAGGTTCCATCAGTATCCTTTAAGAATCTTCTACAAGAACTAGCTCAGAAAGAAGGCTTTCCCTTGCCTACCTATGATACAACCCTGGATATGTAAAAATGAACTCTTCTGCTGCCTTCATATCTACTGTGGAAATTCAAGGTGCATCTTTTCATGGAGAGCCTGGGAACACTAAAAAGCAAGCATTTAGGAGAGATGAATGCTGTCGGGAAGGTCGCTTTTCAACACTTAAAAATAGTAAGTTGCTAAGATAACATAGTTTCCTTCACATCAAGAACAAACCTGCATACAATAGCAATAGATTTGCAATTATCTTTTCTATTCAATACATGAGATCAGTGATGTCATTTTTGTTGTCAAACTTCATTCTTACTAGCTCAGAAAGAAGCAAGCCCTTGCCCATGATACTGCTCCAAATTACAAGTCATTTTAACTTTTTAGCTCATCCATTTTCCTATGTATCTAGACATATTATTATATATAGATTTATAGCAAAATAGATGTGATGTACCAAAAAAGTCAAATATATAGATTTATAGTTAAGTCTTTTTTCCTTTCTCCCTTTTTCTTTTAAATCATGTAGGAAATATGTATAATTTGGAACAGAGGGAGTATTAAAGTTTAACCTCTTTTCTGTCAATTATGATTACAGTTCTCTGATGTGTTGTATGTATTAAGAACTACTATTGCTTTGGTAATGTAATACACCTATCTAGGAGTTTATATATACCTAAAATTTTCCTCTTAGTTTATAGAAAAAAAGGGTGAGAAATTCTTAACACAACTAAATTCTGAGCATGTTCACATGTGTGGAACAACTATTTGACTATCCATTGCCTTAGTACCAGTTTCTGATATACGGCTCCATTGTGAAGACTTGTCACAAGGGCATTCAAAAGACCCTACAATAGCGCCTTCCACGACTTTAAAATTACAAGTCCGAGCACAAAATAGATGTTCCACCGGACGTGGGCATTCCGTGCTGGTGCGCCACATGGTGGCTGCCTGGCGCTGGTCGCCGTCCATTGACGCCTTGGTAGGCGGTCCAGCACCTCCAGCACGTGGAGGCTGGTCCCGCAGTGTCGAACAGCTCCGTCATGGCTCTCTTCCACCCTCTCTCTCAACACTTACGCTGCTCGCTGGTGGTGGTACGTGTGTGTTGGGCGACGGTGGGATCTGGGGGGTGGGGAGGGGGAGGGAGTGGGGACTTCGCCGATCTTGGCGGTGAAGATGGAGGAGAGTGGGGGTTCGCCGGTGAAGCTGGCGGTGAGGTGCAGCTGCAGTGCGGAACAGGGAGGAGGTGAGGAGAACAAGCACGGGAGCTGGCTCGGGCCTGGTTCGATTGAAGTACCGATTCTGCCGTTCAACCCCCTTGGCTGCACGGAGCTGGCCGGGCGTACGGCTGGCCCAATCTAGCCTGGCTAGAGGCACTGGCTAAGCAACCAAACATCCATTTTTTGGCCCAACGTAGCCTGGTTTGCAAAAAGTGGCCCAACCAAACACACCCATAGTAAAAAAGCCATGTACTCCCTCGGGAATGGTATTAGAAGTCGTTTTTGGACAAGGTTTGGGTCAAAATCGGGAATATAAATCATCAATAACTTTTAAATTGTTGAGTTTGCAAATGTAAAAATTATATTAGTAGATTTGTCTTAAAAGTACTTTGATGAAAGTATACATATATCACATCTCCATAAATATTTTTTATAATAATAAGAGGTCAAAGTTGTGTTTTGGAGACCGTGTCGCTGTCCTAAACGACTTCTAATACCATCCCTGGAGGAGTACATAGAAAAGCCAGAAAGATTTATAATTTAGGACAATGGGGGTAAAAAATAAATTAGTAAGTTCAACTTGGTTTAGCCTCAGCTCTCAGGGTTAGGGACCCATATTGTGATGTCATAGTGGTTGTACTGCTGCCATTTACCCTCTAAAACACATTTAGATCATATTTATTTTAACCAGTAACAATATGAACTAGTAGAATGTTCCCTGCTATGAAGCACATGTTAAGATCAACTTTGCCTTGATTAACTTTTGGCTGGTCATATTTATTCTGCATCTAATGTCTATAATACTGTCCATTGCATGTCTACATAATGCAACCCTTGCAAGTTTCTTTTTGTGTATTTGCCATTTGCCGATGTGGGTTCTCTGTATTAACTTGATTCTCATTCATTCATTCACTCCTGTTATGTTCATGTGCAGTAAATCATGATGCTGGATCAGCTGGCTCTGTTAACCCACTTCCTGTTGCTGCTACAAAACAGTCTCTTGATGGCAACAATCTATTGGCAAAGCTGGAAGTTAACAAATCACTCCTTGCAGAGCCAAGCACAGAAGTTCACAAACTGCCCCTTCCAGGGCTTGCAGAGCCAAGCACAGAAGTTCACAAACTGCCCCTTCCAGGGCCAAACATGGATATTAAAGTAATGGACTTAATTCTGCAAGTTAACAAAGTGAACCTTCCAGAGCAAACCATGGATACTGAAGTTGTGAACTCGTCTCTGAAAGGTGGCAAACTGCACTTTCCAGAGCCGAGCACAGAAGCTGAAGTGATCCGCTCATCTCTGCAAGTTGATGAACAGCTCATTCCAGAGCCAAGCACACAAGTAGAAGGCATGGAGTTGTCTCTAGAACACACATCAGTTGTGAATGGTGACACAGCTCCCATAGCCCCAACCATAACCTCTACTCTAAGCGTGCCAACGGCTACCATACCTGCCAGCAATGATGGATGCGGTTGCTACTTGTTAACCAACAGAATCCGAGCCTACCCTCGCCACACTGATATGATTATCCCAGAAGGCGCGACCGTGCTTCCCTTTAGCGATAATGAGTGGGTAGCTGTCAGCCTACCTTATTCAAACAATATCTAAGGTAATCTGAACCCCACGTTATAATTTTACTGGAAGTCCATGGTTCGCTTGCTCCCACTGAATCTGTTATCTCTGTTTCGAAACGCAGGTAGCAGGACTGTCATTTAGGAAGATTAGAGCAAACAAAAGGAGAATTGATGGACGCTTTTGCGATGATTGTATGGCTTGTGATGCTGAGCTAATATATTACCGTGTTGTGCTAGTGCTAAGACTGCATAATGCATTGACTTGTGTGACTCCTATTGTAGCTAGTTGAAGCCACTCGCTTAACTGTGAGGGGAATCTAAGTTTATACTAGTGCCAGGTTATTTATAACTGAAGTAGCGAACCTGAACTCTGGATGACTGCGTGGACCTTCCGCAGCATTTATCATGATCGAACTTTTTTCATGCTCCCTGGTTGAGCTCGTTGTTTTCTTGTTGCCTTTTGGAATGCTTCTGGATGTTGATATGCGTCTGAGTTTGAGCATCTGCTCGGCATGCTGTAGGCTGTAGCGATCTTATCTTGATTCCTTTTGTTCTGCGTATTACTCTTCGTTCAACTCTTACCAGCGCACTTCTTCAGCAAGAGCCCTGCGTGGAAATTTGGAGGAACGAATTGGAGCCTTCCTCGTCTTGCATAAATTGTCTTGTAAAATGCTTTCCAGTTGAATGCTAAATGTTTCTTACCCTGTGTAACAAATGGTCGTCTCCCAAGGCCTTCTATCGCTGCCCTCAGGGTCTCGGATCAGCATATGTGCATCTTGGGAGAGATTTCCGCAGTGGTGTTTCTTTTACAACCTCGAATTAGGATCACCAATAAAACCGCAGGCCCTAGCCTCACACAGCACAAGTACCGTGAGAAACGGAAACGGAAACGGAAACGGAAACGGAAACGAGCTGAGAGGTGGGGAGGGAGGGGAGCGGAGGCGAGGCACCAACACTCCAAAATGCGTGAATCCAATCGAAAAGCCCTGAGCCATTCCCCATTCTCCCATAGCAGTGGAAAACCCTAGCCAGAACAGAGACCACCAGTAGATCGCACAAATGTACAGGTCGCGGCTGCAGGAGCTGTGCCACAAGCAGCGATGGGCGCCGCCGCGTTACAAGTCTACCCGCGAGGGTCCTTGGCACGAGCACCGCTGGCACGGCACTGTCGTCGTCAATGGCGAGATGTTCAGCTCCCCGGATGATGAAGGGACGAGGACAGTCAAGGAGGCGTACAACCTCGCTGCCATGGCCGCCTTCGAGAATCTCATCAGCGCTCTCCCCTGCCCCGGCTAATCCAGCGCCGCCGCCGCCCGGTGAGCTGCCAGTTTGTCCCCTTACAATTTGGGTCAAATAAGGTTTTGTTTCTCGAATTATTATCACCGCCTTCTCGGTGGAATTCCCTCCGTGTGAAAAACCCCATGCTATTAGCTTCTTTTCCTCTTAAAACGATTGAAAACAATTTCTTTCCTTGGATGGTCGCGTGGTAGCATTGGATTTTCGCACCCTTCTCGTCGTTTTGAGTTCCTTACGATGTAGATTTGATTGTTTGAGGCGGCGTGGGTGCCTGAATCGGTAGGAACCACTCCAAGGTTTAAGCATCTGCCTAGCTTTTCAAATTAATCTTACCAGATGAACTAAAGAAGAGTTGAACTTTTTTAGCAATCCAAGTATTTGCAGGTGAATTTTATTAGCATTATTGTTGCATCAGAGGAAATTGATCCCAATTTTTCTAATACTGTACTAGTGGAATGATAGTATTGAGAGGAAGCATTTATGTAGGTATATAGGCTCCACCACCACACCTTGCTCTTTGATTCTGTAGTGATTGCACTTGATTTTCCCACCTTCATCGCCGATTTGAGTTCCGTATGACGGTATGAGGTGCATTTAAACGTTTGGAGGTGGTGCGGGTGCTTGAATCAGTAGGAACCCGCAGGTGTAAGCATCTGCCTAGCTTTTGAAATTAATATTACCAGTTTAACTGAAGAAGCTTTTGAAATTAATATTACCAGTTTTTTCTCTATCTTATCTCTTCCACCATCGGATGCTCTCTATCCTCTCATGAACTCTACCAACCAAAGCCCCAACACACAAGCAGTGATTGTACAAGCCCACGCGGCGCCGACAGCAAGCAAGCGAGCAACCGTCGGCAGCAAGCAGGCAGCAGCCGTATATGAGCAACCACGAGTATGGTGGCTCCAGCGCGCGTGGAGGAGCTTGTGGTGTGCACGTGGGGGGCGTGAATGAATGAGGACGACGGCGCCACGGTGCAGTCTGGGCGACGGAGGCGGGGCCTGCCTATCTTTCGTGGCCTGCGTGGCGAGCTTAACCGGCAGGACGGCGCGGCCTTTGCGGCCTGCTGCATGGCAGTGGTGTCCTCGGCGCAGCCTTTGCAGCCTGTGGCCTTGATGAGCGGCCACGGCAGCAAGCGCGGCAGCAGCCCTCCTCGGCCTGGGCGGCGGCGAGCGGCCAAAGCGGACAGCCTGTGGCCGGCGTGAGCGACGGCAAGTGACCTGCACGCCGAGGGAGTGTGATTAGTTGATTTGTCGTTTATCTGTGTCCCTATATTTGTTCCCTCATGCTATATAGATCCCTTTTTTTTCATGCAGTAGAGCGTTTTTCGCTAATCTAAAAGAGGAAAGTTTCTTTTTTGCTTTATCTATCACACTCAGTATTCTTTTTTATGTAGAGACCGGCTTCATTACAAAAATCAGTTACAAACTTATGCTCAGAAGCGAGGCATATTCAAGCTTTTTGTATCGTCCCATTCATGGAGGTTCGCCTCGTACACCTCTATACAAGTCCGAAGTAACCATAGATGGTCAAACATTTGAGAGCCCAGAATACTGCCACACACTGAGGGAAGCTGAAGCAGCTGCTGCAAAAGTTGCTCTGATGTCCTTACCCCAAGAAGTAGAAGGCATGGACTCGTCTCTAGAACACACATCAGTTGTGAATGGGGACGCAGCCCCTCATAGCCCCAACCATAACCTCTACTCGAAGCGTGCCAACAGCTACCATGCCTGCCAGCAATGATGGATGCGGTAGCTACTTGTTAACCAACAAAGTTCGAGTCTACCCTCGCCACACTGATATGGTTATCGGAAGGCGCGACCGTGCTTCCCACTAGTGATAATGAGTGGGTAGCTGTCAGCCTACCTTATTCCAACGATATCTAAGGTAATCTGAACCACACGTTATAATTTTACTGGAAGTCCATGGTTCGCTTGCTCCCACTGAATCTATTATCTCTGTTTCCGAAACGCAGGTAGCAGGACTGTCATTTAGGATGATTATATGGCTTGTGATGCTAAGCTGTTATATTACCATGTTGTGCTAGTGCTAAGGCTGCATAATGCATAGACTTGTGACTCCTATTGTATCTAGCTGAAGCCACTCGCTTAACTATGTGAGGAAATCTGAGTAGTGTCAGGTTATTTATAACTGCAGTAGAGAACCTGAACTCTGAATGAACCATCCGCAACATTTATCATGATCGGACCTTTTTCATGCTTCCTGGTTGAGCTCGTTGTTTCCTTGTTTTCTGGAATGCTTCTGGATGTTGATATGCGTCGAGTTTGAGCATCTGCTCGATGTGGTTGGCATGCTGTAGGCTGTAGCGATCTTATCTTTTGATTCGTTTTGTTCTGTGTATTGCTCTTCGTTCAACTCTTCCCAGCACGCTTTCTCAACAGTGCTCTGCGTCGAAATTTAGAGACGAACGAACTGGGGCCCCGTTTGAATAAATTGTCTCGTGAAATGCTTTCTAGTTGAATGCCAAATGTTTCTTGCAACAAATGGCTGTCTCCCAAGACCTTTATTTTTTATGTTTTTAAAACAATATATTTTAATAATAACCCTTCTAAAAATAGTAATTTACATTCCATAGTCGCGCCGTCACGGTGGAGTCCGTGTTTCACTAAGCCTGGCGTGGCGCACGTGGGGCCCACCCTGTTGTGCCATCGACTCCGGCATGACAGACCCGTCACACGCCCGCCGCTATGGTGCGACAAAGCCGAAATAGGTTTGGTCGGTCCGACCCATTTTCTCTCTCTCTCTTTCCTTCCTAGACGCGATATAGGTGCCACCTCCACCTCTCCTATGCAACAAAAAGTATGTGCAAGACGGTCGGTGGGTGGTTGAGAGAGGGTAGAACTGACTAATGGAGTGCACAGTGTGGTCAGCGAGTATAAGGCAAAAGGGCAAGATTGACATACCGAGTGTGCAAGGGGTACGGATGACGAAGAGGATGACAATGGAGATGATGATGACATCAATGGTCCAATGTCTGACCAAGATGAGCTAATGGGTTCCCCAACTTGGTGGCACTCCTCAGCCTACACAAAATTAGGTTCATGTGTCATTACCTAGAAATAATGTTATTCATGTGATTGAAAAATTATGCTAATTTGTCATGTTATTTGTAGAGTTTGTCCCAACGGTCGCGACAAGGTGAATGATAAAACGTGTGACGACGTCCCCGTGACCGGCCCGACTACGGCAGTCCTAATCTCCAACGGACACGTCCAGGCCGCCTGCGCCATCCTCTTGACGTCTTCTTCTTGCCTAACTAATCCACCTCAACCATCGTCTTCTCGCCTAACTAATCCACCTCAACCATGCTTTGTGAGTTATGCCTTATTTTGTTGTATATGTTGGTGAAACGTGCACTTTGTCGATGACTTGTGAAATATGCGGAACTTGTGACTCTCTCTATGCTGTGTTATGGATATGTGGACTTGTTATACTTTTGCATATATGATGCGTGTATTGTATTGTTGTGTTAAGAAGCATAGCAGAAAAATGAAAAAATGTTTTAGATTGTTGCGCCAGCTAGGGATGGTACGACAACCCTAACATAGCATTGTACAAAAAGGTTACCAGCCATTGCGCCAATGGCACGACAAGTTTGCCATTCCACCCAAGTGTGGTGGTGGACTTTGGCCAAAACCCTGGTGGCAAATCCTAGATGGCGCGACCAG
>JADLZK010012804.1:0-98979 GCA_015847255.1 Hyparrhenia diplandra
GATTTATCTCGGGTATGCTAAGAAATGTCAATGTCAACAATGTGAAGAGACACACTTACGACTGGAAATTCTTATATAAAACCTCTAATGATTTGGTTGTCATAGAACCTTCCACTATGGGAACACAACACACTCTAGACAAAATCCTAGAGAGTGATGAACCCCATCTTTGCACATTCCTATCGAAATCGAGGTTGATTTGTTTTGAAGATTTTGGCAATGCCTCAATTTTCCAAAAGCAAGCAAAACCCTCTCGCTGCACTCGCACCATTTGAGGATGGTCCAAACAATGATCCATTCTTAATGGAGCACATTAAAGGACTATCATCCATCATGAGCCATGAGTGGCCATGGACCCGAGTCGGCCCAATGAGGTAGCCCCAATCATTTCTCCCTGTAGAGTACTATATCTTGTAAAATTAAAGGGATCCACTCATGTAGGTGCTCACTATAGTCCTGACCGCTGGGATGAACATCATTTCATGTGCTTTTATGCTCGTAACAAATTATGCCTCAACGAAGTCATGGATCCCATCTCTTCACAAGCTTCCTGATTCTCCTCCGAGCGTCTCTGAAAGCTATGGGGTCAAGTAAGGACTATTATGTGCGCATGCATAAGAGGATCCGGAGTATTTTCTGTGCATCTTTCACTGCTTATGAGACATCTTTCGCATTACATGTCGATCTTGATTGGTGTATCATTAGAACACTAATTCAAGAACGACCAAATCGTGGTCTTTTGAATCTCAGTTAGGAAATACCCTCCTATCGCTATCTCTTGCATGATCACATAACGCCATAGTAGGAACCGCAAGCCCAAGAAAAGACCCTATTGAGGATGTTTTAATGGAATTCTAGAAAACATGGCCGAACCGCCGCTTTTGATGTGGAAATCACCTTCATTGAAGAAGAGGAAGAATTGGCAGCAGCCTATTGAACTAGATACAAACGGAGGTGCCACCCACCTAATTCTTGTTGGCATTTGTTAAGTGCTAAAAGATTATGAAGGATTCTCGCAGTTTACGTAACACCTACCATTGTAGCTTTTCCCTAGATGAGTATTCTAGAGTATCGTATCCACAGTGGAAGCTTTTACAAAAGAATTCTAATAAGTCACAATCATGTATCCACTAACCTCAAGAAACCACTAGACTATAGTGAGGGGTAAAAAGATAAGCAAATGTCAATGCATAAAATAATAACCTACCTAAGGTATCAAAGAATAACTAAACTAATCAAGAGGTCAAAGGAGAGATCAAGGTTCCCGGATACTTCTATTACTTAGGTTCTATGATAGCAATCATACCATAACACTGACACGTAACACTAGCCACGTAAAGAGATGAGAAGGGGCTAGGAAGTCCGACTATGGTCCTACAAACACCAACCCGAACGTGGTGGAATACGCCGCCATCGTGGGTGGCCACCACCGGTGCTACCACAAACTAACGTGGGGTTGGGTGCAACCAAAACCTATAGTCTAGACACCAAGTCTACACTATAAATTACTACTCTAGCTACCATGAATAACTAGAGTCCTCAATACGAGGAGAGATCCCATGCAATAGCATAACAACTATACTTAACCATATATGTAAAAACATGGAAGTAAATAGAGAAGATAAATATGTGAATCATAAGTCTTGTAGAGAAGATACAAAGACATACCATACTCAAGACATCTTCCGCAATCAGAGCATAGCTCCCTCTCTTTACTCCCCGACAGATCTAAGTTAGATCTAATCTAGTTCTAATTTCATGTCTAATCTACTTCTAATTACATTACTAATCTTCTTCTAATCTACTTCTAATTCACTAATCCAAGAGAGAGGTTATCCTTACATTGGGACACCTCTACAACCGAGAGATAATGAATAGAATGAGATAGAATGAATTAGGGTTTAACCCCGGGTCGTGGGGTCTCTTTATATAGGCCTTGGCGATGAATCCATGACCATTGGATCAAACCGACCTTGGCAACGGTGTAGATAGTTAACCTCAAAGTCGGTTACAAAACCGACCTTCAAATGTGAGGTCGACATGTGGCCCCAAACCGGCGGCCGCCTAGTTGGCACGGCGGCCGCCGTGGTGGCATGCCACCCGCCTTCCCGTTTCTTCCTCGGTGTCCACCGGTACCTTCTAGAATGTTTTAGTCCACTTTTCGTCGAAGTTACTTCACGGTTAAGTCTTGTCATCGTATGGGATGTATATTCGAACTTTCTCCATTCTTCTCTCGCATTTATCTATTAAGTCCCTAAAATTATATAAAATCACCAAAAACTCATGGAATTACGCTAGTTAAAACCCCTAGACTTATGTTGATATTCATTTTAAGCCCTTATCCAAGTTTAGTTGACTAGTAATATTATGCTATAACAGTGTCAACAACCCTCAATTGAACTAAAACCACTTCCTCCTCGGTTTGAAATATGTCTTTCTCAATAATAACCGAGAAACTCAAATACCATTATCAAGGACAAGCTTTCCCAGAAGAAACTTATAAACTTGTCACCGCCCCTGAAAGACATAGATCAGCCCATAGGCTACTCACTTGAAGACCTCATAGGGGTTAGTCCTCAAGACTCCGCATGCATCGTATCCCTATAGATCCCGATGCAACACCCTCGAGGGAACCATGCTGAGGCTTAACAATGCCATGCGAGATGTTGTTAAGAAAGAGGTTCTTAAGCTTCTCGACGACGATTATTATCTATCCCGGCCACATAGCGAGTGGGTTAGTCCCCGCCCAAGTTGTGCCAAAGAAAGGAGGAATGACGGTTGTTAGAAATGAAAAGAATGAACTCATTCCTCAACAAGCACTATCACCGGGTGGCGATGTGGCATTGACTAATGGAAACTTAACAAGGCAACAAAGAAAGATCACTTTCCGCTACCTTTCATCGATGAGATGTTGGAACGGGTTTGCAAATCACTCTTCTATTGTTTCCTTTGATGGTTATTCCGATATCATCAAATCCCAATCCACTCGATGACCAAAATAAGACAACTTTCACATGCCCGTATGGAACTTATGCATACCGACGGATGTCGCTCGGATTGTGTAATGCTCCCTCTTTTCAACGGGTGCATGATGTCTATTTTCTCTAAAATGATTGAGAAGATTATGGAGGTATTCATGGATGACTTTACCGCCTATGGCAAAACCTTCGATGATTGCTTGGAGAATTTGGACAAAGTTTTACAAAGATGTAAGGAAAAACACTTAGTCCTCGAACTGGAAAAATGTCATTTTATGGTTCGAAGGAATAGTGCTAGGACATAAGGTGTCCAAACATGGGATAGAAGTGGATAGAGCAAAGATAGAAGTTATTGAACAACTTCCACCTCCCACAAATGTGAAAGGAGTCCGAAGCTTTCTAGGCCATGCCAGGTTCTATAGGCGATTCATCAAAAAACATTTCTCAAATTGCTAGACCCCCGACTAGCCTCTTAGCCAAAGATGCACCTTTTGTCTTCGATAATGAGTGCTATGAATCATTTCAAACCCTAAAAATGCACTTCATCTCAGCCCAATCATCCAGCCCACCCGATTGACGCTTACCTTTGAGATCATGTGTGATGCTAGCGACTTTTGCAAGAGGAGCCGCTCTTGGCCAAACTAAGGATAAAAAGCACCATGCTATATCCTATGCTAGCAAAACCTTATCCCGACCACGCCTTTAATTATACTACCACCGAAAAGAAATGATGGTTGTTGTCTTTTTGTTATAGACAAGTTTAGATCTTACTTAGTGGGGGCAAAGATTACTATTTACACGTGATCATGCCGCCTTTTAAATACCTCCTCACTAAGAAAGATGCTAAACCTGCTAATCCGATGGATTCTCTTGCTCCAAGAGTTTGACATAGAAATAAGAGATAAGAAAGGAGTAGAGAATTGGGTAGCTGACCACTTGTCTAGGATTCCATATAAGGAAACAATTGAGTTACCTATTAATGACTATTTGAGGGACGACACGCTCCTCAAGGTCACACACGCCGACCCTTGGTATGCGGATATTGTGAATTATATGGTTGTGTGTTATGTAGCACCAGGGGCGGATAAGAGGAAACCCAAAATATGATGCTCAAGTATCATTTATGGGATGATCCATATCTCTATCGAGTATGTTCTCGGGATGGGATTGCTAATGAGATGTGTCCCAAAGAGAAGAAGGGGTTGAAGATTATAGATAGATGTCATGCATCACCTTATGGGGACATTATGGAGCATTCAGCACACATGCTAAGATTTGGCAAAGCTGGATTCTATTGGCCAACAATGTATCAAGATACAAAGGAGTATGTGAGAAGATGCGCTAGATGCCAGAGGCATGGAAACATTAATGCTCGGAATGCAATGCCACTTCGTAACAACCTCCGATGGAGTTGTTTGATGTTTGGGGAATTGATTACATGGGGCCATTCCCAAGATCCGAGATGTCAATACATCTTGGTGGCGCTTGACTATGTGTCCAAATGGGTAGAAGCACCGCCATGTCGAGCCAATGATTCAAGCATGCCAAGAAAATGTTCCACGAAGTAATATTCCCAAGATTTGGCACACCCGAATGGTCATAAGTGATGGAGGATCACATTTCATCGACAAGTCCTTCGTAAGTTTCTTGCGTAGTATGGAGTAAAATACAACATTGCAACTCCCCTACCATCCTCAAACAAGTGGTCAAGCTGAGACATCAAATAAGCAAATCAAGAATATTCTACAAAAGACCGTAGATGAAATGGGAAAGAATGGAAATAACACCTCCATGATGCACTATGGGCATATCGAATCGCATTTAAAACACCCATAGGCATGTCACCGTGATCAATTGGTATATGGAAAAACATGCCACTTGCCCGTTGAATTGGAATTTAGAGCTCATTGGGCAATCAAGAGATGGAACATGGATCTCCATTTAGCCGGAAGGAATCGTTAGATGCAAATATCGAGCTAGAGGAGTGGAGAGAAAAATCTTATCACAGCTCTAAGATTTACAAAGAAAGAACAAAAAGGTGGCATGACAAGAGAATCAAACATAAGGAGTTCAAGCCCTGAGATAAAGTTCTACTATTCAACTCAAGGGTAAAGCTCTTCGGGTCATGGAAAAACTTCAAGCAAATGGGAAGGGCCATTTAATGTGCTTGACGTTGCACCACATGGCGCCACACTTCGTCAGATAATACAGGTAACACATTTAAGGTAAATGGCCGCTTGAAAGTTTTTCTAGAACCGAAAAAGTTAGAAGAAATTGACTTAATTGAATTCTTGCAATTCAATGATCCAATCTAAGAGATAACTACTAAAACCTCTAGGCAACAAGGACTTAAGTGGCTAATCACTAACGCTTAACTGCTCCACAAGTTTTGTTGTCTATTTGAGTTTTGTAGATTTAGGGGAGAGACATGATAGGATGACACCCTCGCCACCGCCTACCTCAACTTCCACAACCCGACATGTCAATCTAGCTTGGGGGAGGGCACCCCCAGTTATTACGATAAGTATCTCTACTATATCTTATTAGTTTATATTTTTGCTTTGTTTGATAAGAGTCTAGTCTTTAAAAAGAGTCTTTTGTTAGAGTATAAGAATAAATGATCTAGAGGGAGTATTCACCTCACAGTTTGTTTTTGCTCAAATAAAATGAACCTTAAGTATGGAAATGATGGATAGTTGATCTGCTGTAATTCCTTACACGCATCTAGTTTTTTGACCTTGAATTCTCCCAAGTTTCACATAAAATTGTTTTGACACATGATTTACTTTGAATTTCAAAACTTGTGGGTAGCAAATGCTTGATCTAAGTCTAGGTGATTGATTTGATATGATATATGAAAAGTTGAGCTGCTATTTATCTTGTTTCTAGTGATACTAGAGTCCCGAGAATTATCTTTAAAATTAAAAGTGCTACATGATGAGTTCCTCGTATGACGAGTGTTCCTACCATTATCATATTACAACCTACACTCCACTCATATATGCTACTTCTATCCTAGAAGTACGCAGATCCATCATATTCCACAAAGAGCCCATCATTGCTATAATGCTCATAGTTCTTGCTACTTGTCTCTCCAAAAGAAAAAAAATGAGGCTTGGGTTGTATTCAAAAGAAAAAAAAAAAGAGTTAGAAAGGGGAGATGAAAAATGGACAAGTGTCCTACCTGGCAGTAGAGCCTACCTCCCTAAAAAGTAAGAGATAAAAAATGAACAAGTGTTCGAGGGCTTAGTAGAGCCCACATCTCTAAAATAATAAAAGAGAGAGAAAAATGGACACAAGTCCGAGGGTGAGTAGAACCCACCTCTGAAGAAAACAAAAAAAAAAAAGAGAGTATACAACCCAGGTTCTCCCCAACATATCCAAAGGAGAGATAGTTCCAAGGAGCAAAAAGAAAAATGGGGCTTTCGTGATTTACCACCATTATATTTACACACATTATGCCACTTTCACCATATGTGACCCTCATTTAAACTTTCATACACACGTGAACCTCTCGAAGTTTTATTTTGAAAATCTTGCAAAAACTCTAGGATAATAGTTGATCTCGTGAGCTTGAGACATAGTGCTTGGACTTGATTGTTCTATCTTTCAATTGCTCAAGACCCAAGTGAAGGCTATAAGCCCCATGATAAAAAGGTTTGAAGTTAGAATAATATATTTTGAGGAGAATTTTATTTGAAAGCATGTACCTTTGAGGCATGAAAGCATTGTAGCAACACCTGATCCATTGTTAAAGTTTGGCTTTGCTAGGAACTAGCAAAGGGTAAGCTTGGGGAGCTTGTTGACACGTGTTATAGCATAGAATATATAGGTTTTTAAAAATTAAAATAAGGGCTTAAAATGAATATCAACATAGTATAGGGCTTTACCGACATAATTCCATGAGTTTTGGTGATTTATATATTTTCGTGGACTAAACATGTGTAAAAGGTGTAAAAGCCCAAGAGTTTGCAAGCCCCACGCCACAAAGACTTATCCGTGAAGTAACCCCGACCAAACCCAAGTAAGAAGACTCTAGAAGGCACCGTAAGATCAGCCCCCGGAAGGTGGGACCCACCGCATGGGGCTCCAGCGCCACGGCCACCTTTCTAGGGCGCCGCCCCTGGTCCCACCTGGCCAATGACCATCTTGTTAGGTCGGTTCATAACCACCATTAAGAAGAGATCTATACCGCTGTTCAAGGTCGGTTTGATCCTACGCTAAGGAGGCTTGCTTGGCTCCTACTCTACCTCTGGGCTATATAAGCAACCCTAGGGGCGCCTGGGATTATCTCTCATCATCTCTCATCATCTCTCATTAGCTATCTACAGAGCAAAAGTTAGGTTTCAATTAGAAGAGAGAGAGGTCCCTCTAGTTGTCTAGTTGTCTAGTTCATCTAGTTCATCTAGTTCATCTAGTTGTAACTAGATCACGGAGAGAGTAAAGGAGAGAGCTAAAGAGCCGCACTGCCGATCTTCTTCAACTTTGTATTCTTGCAAAGAATTCAGTTCGCCTTCAAAGAATCTCCGTGTTCTTCATTTATTTCTAAGTATTTATTTAATTCTAGTTCTTGCCTTACATTATTTATCGGATCTCTCGCCAGTATTGAGTGCTCTAGTTATCACGGTGATTGGAGTAGTAATCTATAGTGTAGACGGGTGTCTAGACTAGAGGTTACCCGAGGTTGCGCCCAACTTACCGGATAGTTGTGTAGCCCCAGGTGACAGCCCGTGTAGGCCTCCGGTAATCCACCACGCTTGTTGGTGTTTTCATAGAGCTTTTGGCAGCCTTCTTCCAACTACCTTCTTCCCCCCTTTTTTCGAGAGTTGAACTAACCGCTGTTCAAGTAGATAAAGTATAGTGAGACTTTAATTAGATAAAACCACTTAGAAAACCCAAAATCCTCTTCTACCCATATTATCTATCTTTCCTAGGACAATCCTAATTTTTCTAGTACACTTCACGCCCTCGTGGAAATCGATACCTTGAATACTCCCGTGAAAGCTACATCTCCAGATCCGTGCGCAGGATTTTTTTTCTTTACATTAATTTATACCAATAGAGGTAGAAGAGTTCGCCCGGTGACTCGGCCCATGAGCTCGGTTATCCCGCTTGGTACGACCGCATTTCGAAGTCTTAGCTCCCGAGTGGGCCATACTCATGATGTCGCGAATATCGATCCCCCACAATTGTACCTAGAGTATTACTACGTTATCGATTCATATTTATACCACACAATGAAGGCCTCTAGTTATAACTAAATGAATAGTTTTGATAACTCATCGGAATGGTGTCAAGAAGCTGTTGTAAAAATTTTTAGATTTTTTTCGACAAATGAGCCAAAAAAGTTATACCTGCTTTTATCGGTTACCTCAAGCTTATGTTTTTCCCGCAAAGTGTCCTAAACTCCAAAACCGATCACAGATCAATCGTCCGCGGTGACTAACAATAATAGGAATTCACCATATGATGTAAGGAGGGCTGCAATGCAGCAAAACAGATGCGGCCGGGCAACCTATCTAGGGTTAGCGTGGCAAAGAAGAAATCACACAAGGAGGCTGAAGGGGCAAGTTGAGTAATGTGGTGGATTTGACTTGTTATTTGGGAACGTTGGATAGATAGCGGCGAAAACACAAATCATAGCAATGGGCATTGAACTATGACCACGAACACAATCCTAAATTTGATACCAATATACCGATGAGGACCGGCATGATCTTCCATGAGGTAACTCGGATAATTTCGATTTGTGGAGAACTCGATGTTAATGAGCCTTCAAATCAACACCATTCAAAACCCCCGCGAACCGCTATGGAGATCTAACTAGGTTCTATCCTCATTACAATCAAAGTCATCGTAGCCTTGCTTCCATTGCCTTTTGTCGGCCAAGCCACGTGTTAGATAGAACCCGTGGTTGAATCGGTAGAGTACTTTGTGAGTACTACATCCATAGAACTTTGCTCTAATTGCATAACATAACTATAATGATAATTTGAGAACAAGAACAAAGAAGAACTCTTCATATTATTCATACCAAGAATACCCAAGGTCCAACCTCTCCAATGAAGCTTTTTCCTAACTCCAACTATAAACTAAAGAGAAAAGATACAAGTGTGGGAGGAAGAATGGCTCTTGTGTGGTGTGTGAGGGAGTGATAGGAGGAGGGGCGGGGCTAAATGCAAGATTGCCACCCAAATTGATCTCCCCGCGCCTAGGTGCACGGAATCGCAATCGACTCCACCCACACCACCACCGCCGGCTAGGCTGTGCACTAAAGGCCAAGGGCCGCTCAGCCTAGCTCTAGTGGCCTCGCTTTGTGTGGGCCGATGGTGCGGTGTGGGTTACTTTCCAGTGCGTTGCTAGCCCGTTTTGCATCGTGTTGAGCCTTTCTCCATTGGGTTGAGATTTGTGCTTCTTCACGCTTTCCCGAATGGCTTTTTGGTATTTTCTCACTTGTTTTGGGTATAAAATCCCGCAATGACATAATTCACCAATATAGGTGGAACTAGGTCAATAGTAAAGGTACAGGAGTGTAAAAGTGTCTAGTTTACTCCCTTTCGAAACAAGTTGACGGGTATAAATGTGTCGTTTCAGGATCGCCAATAGTTTCTCGCTACTACAAACTAAACTTGCAATAACTTCAAAGATTTAATCTATGTAATATCTCCTTTGTACTTTTTTGTGAAATGTTTTAGCAATTATTGTTGTTTGCTATATCATTACGATCTTTGTTGGTTTGAAACCTTACGAGATTTCGATTCATGGGCTAAGTTATATGGAGTCAAGTCGAGGTTTGATCACTTTCATGATTAAATTTTCACACTTAGACACTTATTATTTTGGTTCGCGGACAAGAGTGAGGGATGAGGTCACGGCGAGGGCGCCATTACTCGCTACCGCCGCGCCGAGAGATAGAGGGGAGGAGTTGAGTCGGGAGGAGGCTGGGTGTTGACTGTGAACCAACTACGCATCATATATCGTCAACATACACCAAAAACAACCTAGAAATAGGGTTTATAATCTCACACATTCTATAGTTTTGTGTATATTTGGCTTTGCAGTGTACAAAGATGTGGATATGTGCACTTTTGGGCCAAAATAAAAGAAAATAAGAATAAAACAATAAATAGAAAAGGCCCAAAGGGAGCAAAATGGCAAGCCAAATCAAATTACCTCGGGTTGGGTCACGAACTCAAGCTGCCCAACACCAACACCAAGCCCAACACAACGAAAGAGGACGCCACGCCAAGTTTGGGCCGATTTGGCCCCAAGCAAGGGTGCGGCCAAGACTGCCTTTCCTCGCCGGGGCTGTGCCTCGCGAGGCAAGGTTCAATTACGCCTAAAGAACACGGGCAGGGCGGTGTTGTCCCGGTGCGTTGAACCTGAAACCGCCTCCCTTGGTCGGTTTTGCCATAATGGAGGGAGGAGGCACATTTGCAAAGACACCCCTCCACTCAAGCTATAAAAGGAGGACCCTCTCTCTCATTTGGACACAACACAATACACCTCAAGGAGCTACAAGCACAAGAGAAGCAAGAGAGAGAGAGAGAGAGTTTTCTACCTCTATCCCCATTCTAATTCTAGAGAGTGAGAGAGGGAGAGCTAGAAGGAGACTTGGCTCCTTCTACCCCGAGTCGCTCTGAGTGCCCCGTGTTCCGCGGTTCCTAGGAGGTCGGAGTGCCGATTTGTCGGCACCCGCCGCTTGTACCTCTACAATCTACTTACACTTTGGTAAGACAGTTGTGTTCCTTCTTTCGGTTATTACTTTCAAGCATATTATCTTAGCCGCTATAATCTTGCGGATTGATAGTCATTCCTTCTGGGCGGTATTTAGTGAAGGACCTCGGGGACGGTAAGCCTTGAATTCACACTCGAAAGTAGTAATCATCGCTGCAAACATGGTGTTTGACTAGTGATTTCCTATCTTTTGTGGCGCATCCCACTGCTGAGGGGGTAGGCGGGCGGGTTGTGACAGCCTTTGTCCGTCTCTTTTGTAATCCCCACGCTCGGGTGTGGCGCGAAGTTGCAAATGGGCCAATTTCTGCCTCCATCCCGCTTTGGGCTTATTGCCTGCGTCTCGGTGAGGAGATAATCTGACGAGTGATCCCCCGCCTCGAGAGTGTCAACCTATAAAGATACCTCATTCCTCTTAGAAGCCTAACCTTGCCTAGGGTAGACACAGATCCAAAAGCCCCGACACGTACCGCCCCTCGAAAAAATACGATACCTCAATACCACCGGTCAAGTGCTACAACGGTCTTTTCCCGCGGCGCTATGGATTTTGTCGCCGCTAAGAAACACCAACAAGCATTTCGGGCGCCATTGTCGGGACGCTTTGTCATAGTTATATTTCGACCTAGTCAATCTGCGTGCCTTGTAGTCTCCAAGAAAAAAAAATACAAAAAATTTTTTTACCCATGGAGCAACCTACCCTACAAACCCTTTTCATTCCTAAGGGCGAAGCTCTTAGAACCACGCCAATCGCCGGCCAATCACAGCCTTCAGATTATGAGCTCCGCCTCGGCTTTATAGCCATGGTTCAGGCCCAAGCCTTTCGTGCCCGAATATGAAAAATCCATACCATCACCAAAGGGAGTTTGAGCAGGCTCAGGCATGCCCGACACACCGCGGCATGACACACGCATACATTGCGTGGAAATCAAGCTCGCTCTCTCTCACCGAGAGCTAAACAATGGTACTTCCATAATGTGGGTTGGTAAAAGGAGAATGGGAAGAACTACGGAATAGATTCTGCCTCGCGCTCTATCCTTTATCCGTAATCGCTGCCCCCTACGACAAGAGGTACTCAACTTCCGACAAATAGAGGGTGAAACCATAGGTGCAAAATGGGACCTTTTTCCACTCTTACCAGATCCGCCCGTGACCGTCCATCCCGAACCATGTGCTTTTACAAAGATTTTTGGCTAGGCTTGATAGAGCGACCGCCTCTACCGTTTGACACAACCGCCGGAGGTCATTTTCACATAAAACCCCAAATGAAGGAGAAGTTTCCTAAACCGTATTCTTGAGAATACTTCCCCGCTAGAACCCATCCGTAGAACCCAAGCAGTATCCTAGAGGAGGTCTATTCGGCCAAAGTCAAACCCGACACACCTCTAGAGAAACCCCTCACCAACTAAAACCAAGAAAGAAGAGACCGCATGTTCGATCTCTCGCTTTTTGAGGCCGATCTTACGTAGTGGGCCCGGTAAAGCCTCGAATTACTTAATGCCGAAGAAACCACCTGCCCTAAGGAACCCCTTGGACGAACTTTTTCTCAAGGAATCCATTAAGGAATTGACACCATCATGAGCAATGAGTGGTTGCAAGAGGGGAAGGATCGCCCAAGAAATTTGGATACCTTGTCCCTCTACACCCTCTTTGCACATCAAAGGGAATTGGTGGAGGTCATGTATAACCCTACGGTAGGTGTAAACATCATGTCCAAAAAACTATGCGCAATGCCTCATAGGAGAGCCTTTCATAACCCATACCTTTCGGAACATTGCGCACAAAGACCCCTAACCACCTTAGAATGCCGAGAGATTATACATGACCAAGTTCTTCAAAAGATAAGGATGTCAAATTTTCTTTTGACTTTCATATTTTTGATGTCCAAGATTTTGACATCCTAATCGGGCATCCCTTTGGAAAAAGATTCTTGATCTATCAACATCCGGGATTTAGATGTCAAGTTGGGGAGAAATTATTTATGTATTCCGGGGCCACACGAGCTAAAAAAAACTCGAAGGATCGGACTCTCTCCACTACTATGACACGCCCGAGGAGGTCATGGGGAGTCATGCTCGCGGATAACCCCCGAGACGTAATTCTAGAACTTGATGCCCAATTCTTCATAGAAGAAGAGGATGACTCGTGGAAACCAAAGAACTTCCTCAAGAGGAAGAGTTGACTCGACCTCCGCCTGAGCTTTAAACCCCCGCCCCGCCTACGCCATGTCTTCCTAAACGGTGACACACAAACCCGGTTATATCATTAGTGATAAACTTAGTGACCGTGAGACATCCCAACTCATCGCCATTTTAGAGAAGCATAGATCGTCTTTGGGTATTCTTTGTAAGACCTAAAAGGGTAAGCCCAACACTTTGCACACATCGCGATACCTATTGACCCCTTCCAAGATCGGGGGGATAAACCCCTATCCCTCAATGGTCACTTCGGGTTAGACCTCTCGGCAGGCCCAGACGGCGGATCAAGCCCTTGGCGCTAGAAGACCGCAGAATTATCTGAGATCACGGCCTAAACTTGGTCGCCAAGATAGTTTTCCCTAGTATAGCCTCTATCGTAATCACTACATACTTTCCTATTGTAACCGATTAGGATAGATCTTGTCGTAATCGATCCGAACCGTAACCCCGCCCCCGACTATATAAGGAGGGCAGGATCCCCCGAGGGACCATCCGATTCTCAATCAATCAATACAACTAAGCAGACGTAGGTTTTACGCCATCAAGGCGCCTAACCTCGGGTAAAAACCCGCGGTGTTTTGTCCTTCGCTTGTTCTCGCTTAACGCCTCGCTAGCCGCCTCGCGCGATCCCAACCGGGCCAATCTACTAGAAGCCGCATACTCGCTAGACTATCGCCGCAGAAACCGACGACGCTTGGCGCCGTAGGGGTGTGCACGAAGATGCCATGGCTAACAAGATGGTGATCTTCCCTCGACTCCATGGCGGTCGACCGATGGAGGACATCCACGGGGACGCCGTTTGAACAACGGCGCCATGCTCGACGCCAACAACTCTCAAGGCCGCTCCAGATCCAATCTCGGCGTCGCGATGGCCGCGCAAGGCAGACGGCACCGACCCAACTTCGGAGCCGGGCACTTTGACTCCCCGATCAAAGCTCACCCATCCGCCTACGGCAGACACACGCGACGCTTCGTCCATGACGCCAACACCTACTCCGGCGATCGACAAGCTCAAGATCGGTACAAGTGAGTCTTCCCTTTGCTGATTCACCATGTCGCTCGCTAACAGAACAACTTCGACCATAACACGGGCCGCCCGACGCTCCGGAGTAAACAGACTGGGTCGAGGGCCATCTTTCCTCGCCGTGGTCCGGTCGCCACTTCTACCCCGAGGGTGGTCGCTCGCTTCTCATCATCCACGTGGCGTGCACACGCGCTCGACCAGCCGAGGACCGCCCCGGCCCACGACTTCATCGACGCCCAACCTACGGCGGAAGGCGCCTTCGCCGACTAAACGCCGCAACCACATCTACATGGCTAGGCTCTCTCCGATCTCCCGAGGGTGCCGGAGAGGAAGAAGGCACCGAGTCCGCGGATGGACGCATCGGCCTCCCTAACTTCGTCCGACGCCACCACTACCGGCCGGCCCAGATCCGATGGAGATGAGATCGCTACTTACTGGCCCAATACTCGACCGCGGTACCGCTCTCGGGAGACGACGCGAGGGGCTGGTCACCGGAGACTCCGCCTTTGAAGGAGAAATCGAGAGCTCAAGGCTACCGAGGTAGGACTTTTAACGCCGATCGACGCGGCCGCAAGCGATAGCAGACGCCATCGCCGGCTCACCGCAAAGACAAGCCGGGCTTCCCGATTAGCTCGGGACTCTCCCCAAATCTACAATCCCAGCTCGATGAGGTGGCGGGAATCCCGGCTCACAAGACGCCGAACGTAACATTGCCATGGCAGACGCTCTCCCCGGCCGCGGAGAACGCCACGATAGAAGACGCCCCGGATACATCTACGCCACCCACGCCAGCCTTAACCCCGCCTCGGTTCATCTCCACGCCTCGACGGCCATCTCTGCCGACGCCATCGCCGAGAGGAGCCGCAACACCCAAGGCTAAGAAGAGGCCTCCTCCATGCCAAGGGGGCAAACCAATCTCGGGCCGACGCTGACGGCGGGCGCTTTGGGTGCAACGCGAACCGGGCGGGGCGTAACGCGATCAAGATGGTCACGACAGCGGAGCAAGGGGTGGTGCGCGCGGTGCTCCGACGGAGGCGCTGGTGGGCAACTACCCCGCCGCCCCGCCCAGATCGAAACCCGCGCCCCCGACCTCCGTAGTAGTATCGAGATCGCCGAGATGCCCGCTATCGCGATCACCGCCACCAAAGCAGTGTCGCTAAGACGCCGAGATCCAGACGACGTGAAGAGTACAACATGATGTACCCGACCGGGAACCTCACGATCACTACGATCCGCCCTACCACCCGTGATCTCCGCGGTCCCGGTGGGCCACTAGGCTTCAAGGGCACCAACGCTCTCAAAAGTACACCGGGCTGACCAAGATCCCGAGGCCCGGTCATGATCTACGAGATCGCTGACAAAGTGCCGGTCAGCGGAAGACGCCATGGCAAACTACTTCCCCCGATAAGCTCACTGTGCGCCAACCGCCGGCTCCCCGCCCTCCCCCGGCGGGAGGCTACGCGACACGCAAGACGCCAAGGATATCTTCATCAGCACCCAAGTCCACATGCAATAACGCGCACAAAGTACGACCGGAGCGGTGCGGCCCGCCGCAACGAGCCGCCCGAGTACATCCGCCGACGAGGTGCGCCCGACGATCCCGGATATCACCGACGAGGAGGCGGCCAAGATTCACCAAGGGTCTCGCCCAATGGTAACGCCGCAGCCTCAAGAGCCGCGAAAAAAGCTCCACAGTCCAAAATCACCACCATGTCCAAGCCGCTGGACGTGGCGCAGAGGTTCGCCGCGCAGATGAGGTCGTAGCACGCCTTCCACAAAGATTACGGCTACTCGCCCATCGAGTATTCCCCCGCCGTGAGGCTCCTCGCGACGATAAACGGCGCCGGGACGAAAGGCCACGATAACGGCCGCCCGATGACTCGCGACGCGGCTCGCCGAAGAAGGTCACGCATAACTATCACGAGCGCCGCCGCGGATCGGAACCGCTGGGAGGGCGCGCCAACAACGCCAAGACCGTGGCAAGAAGAAGGCGCCAATTGGCGGGATCCGATCCAAAAGCTTCTACACGGCAAGTGCCCCGACACCCTGACTTGAACCATAGTCCGGGCGGAGTGTCGCGATTCAACGCCGAATATGAGCGTAACGCAGGGAAAGCTCAAAATCACCGACGCAGCACGGAGGAAGCACCCAAAGTTGCCCGCAACAACCAGAGGAAGACCCGCACGCAGGACGCCGATCCCTAGGCACCGCCACCGTGCCGAAGACGCCGCCGCTCACACCATCATGGGCGACACTACGGTGGGGCCAGGTGGGGCGAGATCACAAGATCTCCGCCCGTAATGTCCCGACCGTCAAAGACTTCAGCGAAGGGTCACTGACCCGACATGGCCTACCTTCTCCAAGCTGGTCATAACCTTTAGTCGCGATTTTAAGGGTGTAACAACCTCGCCCTCGCGGCGATTCCCCCGCCCTTCACCGGTGACGGCGCTCGCGCTTCGCTGGGCCCTCATTTACGCAGGGAGCACCAACAGCCGCCCGGAGCTCGACATGAAAGCCTTGGACAATTTAAGGATGATCTCAAGCCATACGAATTCGCTTCGGGATCCTCCCCCGAGAGTCGCCAACCCCTCCTCGAGCAGGTCACGCCGCGGTGCGCCGGGCGACGCTAAAGCACCATCGCATCCAAGATATGAATTTCGCCGCCGCCGACTTCGAAGTCATCGCATTTCATGCCATCATCGGACGGCCGATTGACCAAGCTCATGGCAGTCCCCAAGCACTACGCCTACCTCATCCTCAAGATCCCCACGGAGAAGGGGGTCTCACATGCAGGGCCAACGCATACATGGCCTATGTCCGCTAGAAGGAGGGCCTCGACAAGCGGGAGTTCATCCTCCGGGCCGGGTCCGCAAGAAGAGGAGGTGATCAAGAACGCGAAGAAGTTGAACCCTCCGACCTCGGAGATACCCGAGGAAGAGCGGACGAAGAAGACCACCAAGCCATCGGATACTAAAGACATCCACCGGTGGAAGGAGACGCGCCCAAGACGCACGGGAAGATAGGCGTGAATCTTGACCCGAATAGGAAGACACCTCATCCGTTCCCCGAGGGATAACGCGAGCATTTTCACGCGGAAACTGGCCGATATGCCCAAAGTACGGATCCGGACGAAAGCACCGCTATTTGTCAAGCCGACGCTGCCGGCGCCCGTAAAAATACGCCGCTTTAATAAAGAAAAATCACGCCATTAAAGCGTAATAACTAGATTGTTAGCCGCGGCTTTATTCGTGAAGTGTATCATCCCGACCGGATAGCTAATCCGTCCTTGTAAGAAAGAAGAATAATGAATGGAGGATGTGCGCTGATTATACCGATCTCAATAGGGCTTGCCCTAAAGACCCTTTTGGTCTCCCGCCAGACGATCGTTGTTGACTCCACTACAGTGCTGCGAGCTCCTTAGCTTCCCGATTGCTATTCGGCTATCATCGACGCCTCGTGGTTGAAGACCAGGAGAAGACTTCCTTCATCACCCGCTTGGCCCACGCTATACTACCATGTCGCTCGCTCAAGAACGCCGGAGCCACTTTACCGGGCCGGCTGTGGTCGCTTAGGGAACCTTATCCCCCACTCGCCAGTTTATGTCGACGACGCCGCGGATGAAGACCCGCAGCCGACTCTCCCCCGGTCGACGATCTTGCAAGGGTCTTCGCCAAACTTAACGAGTACCAATGGAAACTTAATCCCGAAAGTGTGTTTTTGGCGCCCCTCCCAAGAACTTGCTCGGCAACATTGTTAGCCGGCATGGCATCGAGCCAAACCCCGAGAAAATCAAGGCCATCATGCGCGATGAAACCGCCCCAAAATATCAAAGATGTCCGTAAGCCGACCGATGTATGGCGCACTCACCGCTGCCGCACGCTCGGCGAGAAAGGATTGCCGCTCTTCAAACTCCTTCAGAGAAGCTTTCGTGACCAACGAGGCTCAAGAGGCCTTCAATGGCTTCAAGAAATTTCTCACCACACCTCCAGTTGTTGGTGGCCCCAACGACGCGGGGACCATATCGCTTCTACATCGCAGTTTCAATCGAAAGTGGTTAGTACCGCTTTGGTTGTCGAGCGCCGCTGAAGAAGGGCACGACGATACCGGCCCAACGGCCCGTCTATTTCATCAGCCGAGGTCCTGAACGACCCAAGCAAAGGTACTTGCATATACGTAAATTGCTCTATGGGATCCTCATCACGCCTCGCAAGCCGCGCCATTATTCTCGACCTTCACCCGACATCGCGGTGTCGGACTACCCATTGGGCGACGCCCCGCGAAATAAAGATGCCAATGGTCGATATGCAAATGGGCTTATCGAAGCTCAACCGCTCACCATTGAATACAAGAATAGGAGTACCATCAAGTCGCAAGCATTGGCGGATTTCGCTTATGAAAGTGGACGGATCCGAGACCCTCAAGACACTAGCCGAAAATGCCGGACGATGTACTTTGACGTCCGAACATCGATGGCCCCGGCCGGGCGCCTACATCATATCGCTCCGAGATACGCCGCTATGTCCTCCCGGATTCACTTCCCTAAGATCTAACAATGCCGCGGAATATGAGGCCGCCCCTTCACGGCCTCCATATTGCCGTCCCAGCCTTGGGATTCGGCCGGGTCGCGAAGTATTTGGTGACTCGGGCATTGGTAATCAAGCAAGTCAACAAAGATTGGGATTGCAAGAGTGAGAAGATGGATGCATATGTAGCGCCATAAGAAAGTTGGAAGGCAAGTTCTACGGGCTCGCCTTTGATCATGTGGTTCGGGACTACACAACCAAGCCGCCGATGAACTTTCCAAGCTCGCTTCGGGCAAAGATACCGGCGGGCGTTTCGCCGAAGATCCGTGGAAACCAACCATCGCGATCTCGCGCCCGCCCTCCACCGAGACAACTGAGCACATCGCCGCCACCCTATCCAATACCGCCGATGAAGACCGGCGAAGTCCCGATAATCAAATATCTCGGCAGAGGCTCTTGTGCCCGAAGATTTGACGGAACAAGAACGACATCATCGGCGGTAAGAATTATGTCCTAGTCAACGGCTTCCTTATGTGGAAGAGTATCGGAGACCGAAGTCCTCGGCAGGCGCATCTCTCGGGCGTATGGTATAAAGTTGCTCGACGAAATTCATGGCGGATTCGTGGGCAATCATGCGCCTCACGCACCTTGGTTGGAAAGGCGCTCCGGCTGGATTTTACCGCCGACATGCCAGCCGGCCGATGCGTAACACCGGTATGGCATTGTGAGAAATGTCAATTCTTTCGGCGCACGCGACGCGCCGCCATTACGAGCTCCGCACTATACCGCAAAGATGGCCTTTCTCGTGGCCGGGACTTGACGCCATTGGGCCTTTCAAAGCAGCCTCCCCGGTGGCTTCAAATGGATATTCGCTATGGTCGCACAAGTTCTCTAAGTGGATCGAATATCTTTTCCGCCGGTCGACGCCAACCAATACAAAAGCCGCCGAGATGTTGGATGAGGTGGTCCATCGTTTCGCATCCCCAACTCCATCATTACAGATCTGGGCAAAGACATTTACGGCAACATTTTTGGGATTACCGCCAAGACAAAGGCATCGGGTGAAATATGTGTCACGCCCATTCTCGTGCACCCGGCAGCCGAGCGAGCAAACGGCATGATCTTAGAAGCATTGCGAAGCGACTCTTCCGCCGATGGAAAATATCCCGGGTCGATGGCTTAAGGAGCTACCGTTGTCCGGGACTACATACCCAACCCACCGTGAGCATAGGTGTTTCCCCATACTTCATGGTGTTTGGATCGGCAAATTCTTCCGCCGACATCGCCGCTCTCCTCGTGTCGAGAATTATAATGAAGAAACTTCGGATGCCACTCAAAAGATGAGCTTGTTGCGCTGAGGAAACCCGCTTGGTACGCCGCACGTGGAACGCTTTTAAATACCTTGAGGGCGCTCAAGATATTACAATCGCAATGTACGCTGAAGAGCCTTTGCAGCTTGGCGACCGGGTCCTCGCAAGGAAGCGTAAGAGTGTTCACAAGCCGATCTCATTGGGAAGGCCCCTTCAAAGTTAAAGAGGTTACCCACTGTGAGCCGCACCGCTGACTAATCATGGAGGATGTTGACGCCCCCAACTCCCCGAACATTGAGCACCGCGACGCTTTTTCCCGTAACTCGGGACTCGTAGCCGCCTTGTATCGTTTTTTACTTTTCACGCCGCATATTAATAAAAATCTTTAGGAGTATGTTGACATGGTTATATTTTCTTTCGACCGACGTAATAATTTATCTCCATGCTCGACTACACTCTTAAGTCACCGGACCCCCTAGAGTCGCTCTCTCGTATTTGGTCGCTTCGCAAAGATGCGGACGGTGTACTCCCCGCATAGACCGACGACCGCGCTTGACTCTAGCGTAGTTTAACGTACCCCCAATAGCTTGCCTCGAAAGCATTGTGTCTCCTTGCCGGCTATACCGCGCGCTGCTAAGGCTAGGATTGGCGCCTACCATAAGTGACACCCTTACTTCGGGTTTACAATCTACACTTCATCGCTTACCATAATCGTATGCATGCAAAAACGATTGTGAGATAAAAACAAAATGCCACCCACACCTGGGGCGTGGGCTGGCTTAAAATCCCAAGTATTTTTTATCGCTTTTTTCACTAACTGCTTTTGCTACGGCCCAAAAGAAACAAAGTATCATGCCCGGGGCAACTTCACCCGTGACTTTACCTTTCGCCGACTCATAGGAGTGGGTTCATCTCGCCAAGAAGAGTTGTCGCGCTCGCCGCCCTCCTCGCCGCAGTTGAGAGCACTCCGCCTCCGCCGTCCCGGAAAAGTGAGTTTGCGGATGCGCCAAACCGCACCTGATGATGGGAGCGCCACCGCTAAAGCATGTCGAGCCGTGGTCACGAGTGGCCCGGCTGGTGAACTCCATGAAGTTTGCCTAGCCACGACCGCGCTGCTCCATGTTACCAGCACTGGCCGGGCGGCGCTCCTCCGAATTGGCCCCGCCAACCGCTGTGAGCCATGGATAGCGCCGAGATCTGGTCCGACACCTGCGTGAGACTTTGTGTGCGATTCCCGTGATAGAGTATATATTCAGCCTCCGTATCGCGAACTGGATAATCGAGGCCGCAGACGCTGCCGCCAAATATATACGTAAGATTAAGACAAATCTTTCAAATCCTTTTTGAGGTGTAATTATTCTACTAAGTAAAAGGGTATACCGCCGCGATCGGGCGGGTGGAGTATTCCGTGAGCTCCTCGCCAAGCAGCTCTCGACGCCGCCTGGTTCGCCATCACAGCCGCCGCCCTGGTTTCAATTGACGCTTCATGCTCAAGTAAGGTATCATAAAACCAAGATTTTCATTATTTTTATCACTAACCATTCTTGCACGATGTCTTCGTGATCGACTTTTACAAATACTCATTGTACATACCAAGTATTTGGGTCCGGGGCCTCATGGCGTGTCCACGCTTCCCGAGCGATGAGTTCCACACGCCTCCTCCCAGGGGCTATGTCGGGCGTTGCTGCGCTGGGGCCTATCTTCCAAGGCTTTGCCCTCCCTTGCAACCCGCAAGCCTTCGCGGTCCCAGCGGGTTCGTTGGACCTCCAGACCTCACGATCGGGGCTAGCCTGCCGCCTCTCCCGTGGTAAGTAGGCGCTGGTCAAGGCTGCCACATTGCCGCCAACAGCGGCCTCCTCCATCGCGAGCACCGCCGCTCCTTGGCGAGACGGCCGCGCCACACACCGGAGAGCTCATCCCGCGCCGTGTGGCCTCAAAAGGGCGCCCGGCATCAAGCCCCGCAAGGCGGATTTCTCCATTACGGATATGCTACACATTGACATACAATCACAGGTGTGTATGGCGAAACCACAAAGCAAAATAAGGTGATCAAGTCCTACGCAGCGGTTGGCTCTCCCTACTTGGCGGGCTATATGGTCGGTTTCGCCTCCTCTTCAACTCGGGCCAGTCCCGTCCCACTGGGGGTCTCCTGAGTCTGGCAAAGCTCATACCACCCGCCCGCCTCCCTCCATCTCTTGATCATCACCCAAGACCCGGATGTCGCCCGTAGGGGATTCAGGGCGATGACCACGAGGAGCAGCTCGCCGCCTCGGCACCACCGTTCGGGCGCCGCCGGTCGGCTCTTGGAGCACTGTGTGCCCAGCTATCTCTTTGTGGCGCTTATTGGTGCCGGAGCATCTTGGGCCGGCGCTTTACCGGGGGACAACTTGAGGTCGCGGCCGGTACAACGGGCTCGGTTTTGCCAAGGGCGCTCCGGTGCACCCAAGATCCGCACGTGCTTGATGATGGGTCCCCCGCACCGCCCAGCATGGTTCACATACATACATCGACAACAAGGGTGATCGCTGGGTCACGCGAAATGTACTTACACATTGGCAAAGCGCTGCATCAATTTAAGGCGAACCTCCCCGAGCTACCACCACTATGGCCTCCTCCACTGCGGGCCGACACGCCACCATGTGGACCGCCCGACGCCCTTGGTAGATCGACTGAACACCCGGTATCCTATCTCCCACAGGTTGTTGTGACTCAACAATGTGACGGTCAAACCACGCAATCTTACTCTGGGACCGGATAACATTTAAAGGATACTTAAAAAGCGCCGACTCTACAAAGGCCTCGCAGCTCTTCGTCGCAAGAAGAAAATCATCATCATACGCAGGTGCGTCGGCTTTCACGACGCGGCGGTCCGCCCCCGGCCGCTACCTTCTTCCTGATAACCTCCGGCCCGACGGGCTCTCCAGAGGACGCTGCCGCGAGCCCGAAGCGCCCGCCCCATCGCCTCGGCACTTCCGGCTCAACCTAGCACGGGGCAGCCGCTGCTCGCAGTGGCGCCGGGCGCCGAACGACGCAGCCTTCCTCGTGACAAATCGAAGCATCGGGCCGCTAGCTATCCCATGGATCTCGCGAATATCATCGACATGCAGAAAGACAAATTGCAATCTACAAAGCAATGTATATCGATCTAATACAGTGTTTCACTTACCAACGGTGGCGAAGTTCCCTACGCGTAAGGTGGGCACCCCACGCCGATCGTGGCGGTACTCTCCTGCCGCCGTAATTTTGCCCACCCGCTCTTGACTTCGGCCGACGGCAGAACTCCGCCTCGGTGGGATCATTCAGCCCAGATATTGAAACCCGGGTGATCCTCCGCTTGAGCGGCCGATCCGACGCCCACGAACACGCGGAGCCGTGTCGATGCCGGCCCACATGAAGATCATCAATCATATCTAGCAGCCTCCCTCACACGCTGCATATCGGGCGCCGGGCTCTTCATTCCAATTTGCCCGCCTCACCGAACATCGGGTGGGATCGCCGGAATCGCACATCCGACCGCGGGGCGTAAAACCACCGCGGTATACCAAACAGCCACATTTGTTGGTAGCGGCATCGAGGGAAACCGACTCGCCGATTGCCCCCGAGCTTTCACAAACACGCCCGCCACCCGCGACTCGAATCTCCCTTCATCCCCACACAAAGAAGAAGTATCTCCACAAGCCGAGATTGGGCGTAATGCCGAGGCAACACTCACAGAGGGTGATGAAGACGGCGATGTCGAGGATGGCGCTCGGCGGGGTGGCGTAGCCGGAGCCCGTGAGAGCACGAGGAGCTCCAAGAGAATGGGTGCGCCAAGATCCCGGCCGCGCCGTAAGTGGCTCTCAAACACCACCACCTCGGGCCCGTCTCAGGGCATGGGGTACGGCCCGCCTAGCACCTCCAACCGGGCGATGACCCTCTCGGCAAAGACGCTGGCATCCACCAGCCTCCCTCACCATCGCCTCGGTGGACGCTGAGCTTGGCCACTCCCTATCCATCCGGACACCGGATTCGCCGTCGCAGCGAAGACGGCTCAATTATCGGCCCCGGCGGCGGCGCCCGCGCCCCTCCGGCCCTCCTCCGCACCACAAGACCACGACCTCCACGAAAGTGTGACGATCCATCCCACCTCAACCGCTTCTACATTCAAGAAGATGAACAAAGGTCCGAAAAATCAAAAGATCAAATCCATGCTCAAATCGACTACATTTGGGCTCAAAAGAAGGCGAATCAATAGATCTATGGGGTGTTTACTCACGATCGATGGATGCACCGGAGTAGAGGCGACGCTACGGGCCGCCAAAAACCCTAGCCTGGTGCTCACCAGAAAGGTGATGCGCACGGAGGGCTCAAGAAGATGAAGGGGCTCCTGTGCTTAATGAGACGAGGAGGCACGAGGCGCCGATATTTATAGCTCACCGCCCTAGGGTTAATGCATAGGCAACCGCGCGCGACCGTGGGCCCGCGCCGCCTCCCATTTCGTGGGTTGAGTGCATGCGTAGGCGGCGGCGCCGCCTGCCATCATTATCCTTTCCAGCGCTACAAGCATGTTGTGGCCTTGCCACGCGCCCTCCCCTCGATTCTCGCGACCGGTTTGTTTCCCTACACGATCCGAAATATTAATTGACCGGATATCTTGCCGCTTCAGATTTCTTGGGACCCGAGATCCCTAATCTTCTCGGCGAAGCTTTCAATATCCCGGATGAACCGATTTTCTCGCCTTTCCTTAAAACCGGTTGTTGAAAGCTCCCGCCATGGCCCGATATTCTTTTGGGTTGGCACTATGTGTTCCTTGACTCATGCATGGTGCATGGGCACCCTACGCCCCGCAGATATATACAAAGGCTCGGGGACTCCCCGAAAGCGCATGCTCCACTTTGAAATTTGGTCCTTGGCGCCAGCTTAGGTTTCCGATTACTCTGGGACTATTTTCTAATATTTTTATGACCCTAGCAAAGACGTGATTACTCACCTACCCTAGGCTTGGGGATTGCGGGCACAATTTCACCTACGTGAATCGTGCTCAATTTTTGGTATCTACATTTATACAAAGGCTTTTTAAACTATACGCGGGCACACTTCACGTAAAAGAAAAAGATTTTTTTCATTGAGCACCCAAAGATCCAGACAGCGGATTCGTCAAGACTAGAATGGTCGGAAGCAAAGGAAAGAAGATGCAGGAAGCATGAGTGGTCGGTCGAGAGTCGCCCCTGTGCTAGTCGATAACTAGTCCGTTGACACCAAATCAAGATCGGTCGACAACACCTCCCGATGATCAAGCGCCAAGACTCTCTCACCGGCAGCATACGCCGCGGCTCGGGACTAGCGTGGGGGGGGATAAACCCCTATCCCTCACGGGTCACTTCGGTTAGGCCTCTCGCCGACAGACGGCGGACCGAAGCCCTTGGCGCTAGAAGACCGCAGAATTATCTGGAGATCACGCCTAAACTTGGTCGCCAAGATAGTTTCCTAGTATAGCTCTATCGTAATCACTACATACTTTCCTATTGTAACCGATCAGATAGATCTTGCCGACCGATCCGACTGTGAACCCCTCCCCGACTATATAAGGAGGGCGTGGATCCCCGAGGGACCATCCGATTCTCAATCAATCAATACAACCAAGCAGATCTAGGTTTTACGCCATCAAGGCGGCCGAACCCGGTAAAACCCGCGGTGTTTTGTCCTTCGCCGCTCGCTTAACATCTCGCTAGCCGCCTCACGCATCCCTAACCGGCCAATCTACTAGCCGGGCATACCGTTTAGACTATCGCCGCAGAAACCGATGACAAGTACCCCATCACGCGGAACCCCGTGAGAAGGCTCAATAACGCTGAGCGCGTGGAAGTCGGAAGAAGGAAGTTCTCAAACTTTCACGCCGATAATTTATCCCGCACCACATAGCGATTGGGTTAGCCCGGCCCAAGTGGTCCCTAAAAAGGGAGAAATGATGGTCGCTGAGAACTCAAAGAACGAGCTCATTCCACAAAGACAAGTCACGGGTGGAGAATGTGCATCGACTATAGAAAACTTAACAAGGCAACTAAGAAAGATCACTTCCCGCTTCCATTCATTGATGAAATGTTGGAACCGTTAGCAAAACATTCTTTCTTTTGTTTCCTTTGACGGTATTCTCGCTATCACCGCATCCCGATCCACCCCCTCGATGACCAAAAGCAAGACCACATTCACATGCCCATACGGAACCTATGCGCATCGAGAATGTCATTTGCTGTGTAATGCACCCCGCTTTTTTCCAAATACGGCGTGTATGATGTCTATCTTCTCGCATATGATTGAAGAGATCATGGAAGTCTTCATGGACGCATTTCTCCATCTATGGCAAGACTTTTTCGACAGCTTGTCTCAAGAATTTAGACAAGGTCTTGCAACGATGCCAAGAAAAGGACCCGGTGCTTAATTGGGAAAAGTGTCATTTCATGGTCCGAAGGCATCGTTTTGGACACTTAGTGTCCGAGAGGGGGATTGAGGTAGACAAGAGCTAAGATAGATGTCAACGAAAAACTACCTCCCCATCTGAACGCCAAAGGAATCCGCAGCCTTCCTAGGTCATGCGGGGTTCTATAGGAGGTTCATAAAAGATTTTTCACAAATCTCTAGACCCTCACGAACCTCGCTAGCTAAGGATGCACCTTTCGACTTCACGATGAGTGCATGCACGCCAAAACCCTTAAGAAAGCACTCATCTCGGCTCCAATCATCCAACCCCGGATTGGTCGCTGCCGCTTTGAAATCATGTGCGATGCTAGCGACTATGCCGCTGATGCGGTCTTAGGCCAAACCAAGGACAAGAAGCAAAGATGCAATCGCAGATATGCTAGCAAGACTCTAACAGAGCCCAGCTTGAGCTACGCTACCACGTAAAAGAGCTCCTCGCAAAGAGTCTTCGCTATCGAGAAATTTCGCGCTTACTTAGTGGGTGCAAAGATAATCGCTTACACCCACCATGCTGCCCTTAAGTATCTTCTCACTAAGAAAGACGCTAAACCTCGATTGATCCGCCGGATTCTTTCCTCGCTCCAAGAATTCGATCTAGAAATAAAAGATAAAAAGGGAGTAGAGAATACCGCAGATCATTTGTCGCGATATGCGTAACTAACATGCAGAACTTCCAATAAATGATTACCGCGCGATTTACATTACGCTACTAAAGGTGACAGACACCAACCCATGGTACGCAAACATTGTCAACTTCATGGTTACAGTGTTATGTACCACCCGGGAGGACCGCTTTAAAAGCTCCAAGTAGAGAGCAGACGTCACCTTTGGGACAACCCGTGACCAGACAGGTGGTGTGCGCAGATGGCTTGCTAAGAAGATGCGCACTCGGCGGCGTAAGGGATGCAAATCATAGAAAAATGCCATGCATCACCTTATGCCGCCACCTCCGAGTATTCGCGACTCAAGCCAAAATTTGCAAAGGCGGGTTCTTCCGCCAATAATGTACGCCGACACGAAGGAGTTCATCGAAGATGCTATAGCCGCCGAAGATCGAGGTATAACAAATACGATGCAATGCCCCTACACTACAACCTTCAAATAGAAATATTTGATGTGTGGGGCATTGACTACATGGGACCATTCCCAAAGTCCGGCGATTAAGTAGTATATCTTGGTGGCAAAGTGGATTATGTGTCGGTGGGTAGAAGCATTACCATGCAGAGCCGCCGACGCCAAACATGCTCGAAAAGATGTTCCATGAAGTGATTTTCCCCGCTTTGGAATGCCTCGCATGGTAATAAGTGACGAGGATCACACTTCAAGGACAAGGCATTCGTAACATTCTTGAAAGAACTTGGCGCCGAAAGCACAACATAGCTACCCCTTATCTTCCGCGAAACCAAATGGGTGTTTAAACGCCAAATAAGCAGATAAAGAACATCCCGTAGAAGACGGTCAACGAGATGGGGAAGGGTCGAAAAATAAGCTACCCGATGCTCTTTTGGGCTTATCTGACAAAGATACAAAGCCCCCATCGCATGTCATCCCTATCACCGGTATATGGCAAAACCCGCCACTTACCGCTTGAGTTGGAACATCGAGCTCATCGGGCCATCAAGAGATGGAATATGGACGCCAAACTCGCCGAAAAGAATCGACAAAAGCAAATTTCTGAACTTGAAGAATGGCAGAAAAGGCGCACTCAAAGTTCAAAGTTCTACAAAGAGCGCATGAAGAGATGGCATGATCACAAGATAAAGATAAAAGAATTCACCAGGGTGATAAGGTACTCTTTTATTCAACTCCCGGGTGAAACTATTTGGCAAAGGAAAGTTGAGGAGCAAGTGGAAAGGACCATACAAACTATCAATACCTGGCCACACCTGCAATCACAATCCAAGACGACGAGGTAAAATACACAAGGTAAATGGTCAACGCCTCAAACTTTTCTTTGAGCCATCACCGATCTTAACCAAGAGCTCGATAGAATAGACTTTTATTTCAAAAAGGATTTATGAATTATCAAAGATACCCAAAAAAAAAAAAAAAAATCTCTTTTGTTTTTAAATTCAATAAAGCTTGTCTTTGAATTTTTATGTATGTCTCCACTTGTTTTTGTCTATGTGCAAAAAGAAAACATAAAGACAGTACAAAAACAAGTGTGGGGAGGCTCACGCCTCTCACAAGTCAAAGGTAACGCGAATTTATAAATTCAAATTTTTGACTTGTGGCATATCTCCTCCTCCCCCGTGATTAAACATGATGCTAAACCCGAACCAAGTTGGCAAAACTCCATCTCTAGTCTACCAATTGCTTCATGGCATGCATACACTTTATTCCTCGCCAAAACCATACTTTGATGAGCAACTACCGTTAGGGACCCCATGTTCATCTAAACAATTGAGTTTTGAGATATGGTAGAATGACTTGACACTTGCTCTCTTATGCAATGAGACTTGGTTTTATTTCAAAAATTCAAATAAAGCATGCTCCTAGTTTGACTTAGACAAATCCTACCAAAGCCCTAATAATGACATGAATATCCACTATAGCTACTTCCCTCACAGATTGAGTTTTGTCGCTCCATGATCTCGCGTTGAGAGAGGCTCATACCCCCAAGATCGAAAAAACATGTACACCCACATATACACGCCGATTCTCACAATGAGAATTGCGCACAACATGCACCCCTACCATCCACAAAATAAATACTCCATCCAAGTTACACCATGATCATCTCCTCGTTATCATAAAAGTATCATGCAAAAAAGAGGATGCAAAAAGGCAAAAAAAAAAAAGAGAGAAAAGAGATGAAAAATGGACATGTGTCCGAGGGCTAGTAGAGCCCACATCTCCAAAAAAAAAAGAGAAAGAAGAAAGATAGAAGAAAAAGTAGCCCTCAGATTCTCCAAAAGCATACAAAAAGAAAAAGAGAGATCATGAGTCAAGGAGTAACCACAAAAATACCAAAAATATTTTTCCACACACTTTGCACATTTCGATCTAGGAGTATGGCACCTCTTTCCAACGATCTAGAGTTTGACCCGACAACACATACAGAGGTACGTATGCATCACTCCACCCAAAGATCCACAAAACACCGAAAAAAGATAGGATGAGTGAGAGCTTAAAGAGTGCTTTGGTAAGGAAACACAAAAAATGAGTGACTATGTGAGAATCAACCATGGAGCATTGCTATTTTATCTTTAAAAAACCAAAAAATCAACCAAGTCTTTGCACATGAGTAGTAGCAAGGAGATACGAATTCATGCCGCTCCATTGCTCAATCGCTCAAGATAACATGGTAGACACTCTTGAATGCTCACAAAGCAAGTGAGGCCCGAATAACTTGTATGCGTGTCTACATCTTGAGATTGAACCACTTGTTCTTATGCCTTCACTCAAGGACGAGTAAAGGGCTAAGTGTGGGGAGTTTGTTGACTCGTGAACTTTCAACCATATCATCACATATCGCCAACATACACCAAAACAACCTAGAAATAGGGTTTATAATCTCACACATTCCATAGTATTGGTGTATATTTGGCTTTGCGGTACAAAGACAGATATGTGCACTTTGGGCCAAAAATACAAAGAAAATAAGAATAAAAACAATAAATAGAAAAGGCCCAAAGGAGCAAAATGGCAAGCCAAATCAAATTACCCTGGGTCATTTAACTCGCGGCCCAACACCAACACCCAAGCCCAACACAACGAAAGAGGACGCCACGCCAAGTTTGGGCCGATTTGGGCTCGGCAAGGGGCGATCAAGACCTTAGGGTGCGGCCGCACTGCCTTCCTCGGGTGGGGCTGCCTTCAGCGAGGCGTGTTCAATTATGCCAGAGAACGCCGGGTGGCATGTGTTGTCCCTGGGCGTTGAACCTGAAAACCGCCTCCCCTTGGTCGGTTTTGCCATAATGGAGGGAGGAGGCACATTTGCAAAGACACCCTCCACTCAAGCTATAAAAGGAGGACCCCTCTCTCATTTGGACACAACACAATACACCTCAAGGAGCTACAAGCACAAGAGAAGCAAAGAGAGAGAGAGAGAGTTTTCTACCTCTATCCCCATTCTAATTCTAGAGAGAGAGAGAGGGAGAGCTAGAAGGAGACTTGGCTCCTTCTACCCGAGTCGCCGGAGTGCCCCGGTGTTCAAGGGTTCCTAGGAGGTCGAGTGTGGATTTGTCGGGCACCCGCCTCGCTTGTACCTCTACAATCTACTTACACTTTGGCAAGATAGGTTGTGTTCCTCTTTCGGTTATTACTTTCAAGCATATTATCTTAGCCATTATAATCTTGCGGGATTGATAGTCGCTCCTTCGGGCAAGACTCTAGTGAAGGACCCCGTGGACGGTAAGCCTTGAATTCACACCGAGTAGTAATCATCAAGCTGCAAACGTGGTGTTTGGACTAGTGATTTCCTATCTTTTGGGGACTGTAAGCCTTGAATCCCACGGTTGCAAACGGGGGTAGGACTAGTGATTTCCTATCGGGCATTGTGAGGGGTAGGCGGCCGGGTTGTGATTTTGTCCGCCCTTTGTAATCCCCCACGCTCGGTGTGGCGCAGCTGTAAATTGCTCTGCCTCCATCCCGCTTTGGGCGATTGCCTGCGCCCGAAGTGAGGAGATAACGGATGAGTGATCCCCCGCCCGAGAGTGTCAACCTATAAAGATACCTCATTCCTCTTAGAAGCCTAACCTTGCCTAGGGTAGACATTGCATCCAAAAGCCCTCGACACGTACCGGCCCCTCGAGAAAATACGATACCCCAATACCACCGGTGAAGTGCTACAACGGTCTTTCCCGCAGGCGCTATGGATTTTGTCGCTTTCGCTAAGAAACACCAACATGGGGTCTCGTGGAGAGGAGGGCGCCGGGTCTCGAGAAGAGGAGACACACGGGTGGGCACGTGGATTGGATGATGAGCGAAAGTGATGAGGTTTGGTCCAAGCTGAATCGACCGTTGGATCCGAAAGTGTGTGAGAGAAAGAAGATATCGAGCAAACTGACAATTAGTTTTGAAAGTTAATTAGCTTTGGGTACATTATGTTGGGTGCACTTAGAAAAGATCAAGAGAGATAATTGACTATGATAGACAGAGATTAGTGTGTGGCTCTAGAAAAGTTCAAATTGGTGCATTATTAGTCGAGAAAGTAGAGATAGAGATAAAATGATGGTCGGTGAACCAATAGAAATATAGAATGATGTTAAGATCACACTCAAAACACATCAATTACGCTTATTACATACCGTAAGTTTAAATAAATTGTTATGGTCTTATTTTTTCCATTCGCAATGCATAGGCCTTTACCTATGATTTAACTAGTTCTATATGCTAATGGTGAATCTTGCCACAAACACTCAAGTCGATAGCTTATTCTATGTGGAATAGACCTAAAGCCACACATATATAATATTTATAAGGTGATGAAATCTCATGTTTGGTTTTGGAAATTGATGACACACTTGTTATGCTAATCCTTTGCTCTAAGTGTGACTTAAGAGATAGGATTGCATGGATGACGGAGCATGATGACTGCGAACATGGACGCATGATGATGGACATGATGGATCGCCAACCTCGATTGTCGGCTTGAAGGAACCCAAAGATCAAGGCAAAGGTATACTTGATAGGGTTTTTCTTTCGTGATCAAGACACAATAGAGCGGTGGATCACATTATAGATAGATCGCCGACTATCAAGAGGGATGCCGCGACTAATCCTTTGGTGAAGTGCTTCTAAGTCCAATTGACTTGCATATTGCATTTAGAATTGAGAGCACTAACTTCGTCTTGCCTAATCGACGCGACGCGTTAACATACATGATATTGAGATCATCTTCGACGGTTGGCAACTTGTGGCAAGAGGCGAAGCAAGGTTGAAGCAAAGTGTAGGATCCGATGGAAGCCTAGAGGGGGGTGAATAGGTCGACTTTAAAATCGAATTGCCAAAACTTTATAGCACCGCCACAAGACAGTAGAGGCGCAAGCACCGCCACGTGAAACTGAAAGACGAGACAGGAGACAGAGAATGGACGATCGTTGGAGCAAGTAGGCTACTTTAAGAGACGTAATTCTTCTATAGCATTGAATCTACTAAGTCATTACATTTACTCTAAGGTATATGTTATCATATATAGCATAGCAAACTCTAGATCATGTATCCGATGACTATCAAGGAAAATCAAGAGCAAAACAAGATATTCCCCATAATCATTGTCCACTTGTCTTATAGACTGAGGGTGACCAAAGGACTCAACAGACTGTCACTCCCGCGATCTACCACACGCCCCGAATATAAGGTGCACTTGCAGTAGGTAAATCATATATAAGCACCACGCTTACATAAATATTTCTACCACCTAATCCACTCGAGAATGGAATTAGGCGCCTACCTAATAGATACATATATCTATCATAAACCACATCTATATCAAACATACTCTTAGAATAAAGTAAGAACATAGCAAACTTAACGCATAATATTATAATAGAGCAAAGTCATAGATACAAGATAATATCCTGTATCGGTGAGAACTTGAAGATCTAGAACTCGGGTAGGCACACCCAAAGCTCTACTTGAATCGACTTTTCTAATCAACTTAGACGAACTAGAACTAGATGAACTGAACTAGACAAGTAGCTAACCCTAATCTCCGTGGAGATACTCTTCTTCTATTTCCGACTTGGCCGATAATGAACTACAACCGAATTGATATGAATTAGGTTTTACCCCTCGGCAGAGGTCCTTCTTATATAAGCCTTGGAGATGAACGATGACCATTGGATCAAACCAACCTTCAATAACAAAGTAGATATTAACCTCAAAGTCGGTTATAAACCCGACCTAGAAATCTGAGGTCGAATTGAGGGTCCCACCCGGGCGGCCGCTAGTGGGTTGGTCTCCCCGCCCTCCGGTTCCTTCCGTGTCTCCCCGGTATCTTCTAGAGTGTTTTAGTCCACATTTTGGGTCGAAGTTACTTCACGGTTAAGTCTTGTCATCATATGGGATGTAAATTTAACTTTCTCCATTCTTCTCTCGTGATTTATCCGTTAAGTCCCCTCAAAAAATATATAAATCACCAAAACTCATGGAACTTATTAGTATAAACCTCTAAACTAAGTATTTATTCAATTTATGTCCTTATTTTATATCTTGTTGACATATAAAAGTGTATCATAACAGGTGTCAATGTACCAACGGGCTAAGGTGTAAGCCGCAAGCAAAGGTTAGGGTGACGGATCATGGAGGCACAAGGGAGGCACCACCATGTCGAGGCATTCTTGCACCCCAGCCGATCGACAAGCTTTCTGCGAAGATCATGTGTTGCAACCGACAGATTGTTGCGTGACATGATGTTGTTGTTCTTGACGTATTTTGAAGCCAGCGGAGCAGCCGGAGAGCGGCATCAGAGGAGGGCCTGAGCCGCACGGCCCGTGGTCATATCAACGAATCCCGGCCGGCGCCCGAGCCGGCGATCCCGGGAGCTAGAGTGCTGAGCAACCACGTGGTGCCTCGACTTCTTGCGCGCCCCCACGCCCAACGATGAGGGCAGCGAGCGCACACGCACCCGACGGGCGGTATAGGTGATGACCGGCCTGCGGTGGTGGTGCCGAGCAGTACGAGGGCGTTTCGACGCCCGTGGTTCCTCCGAGTCGAGCATGCAATCGTGGTGGAGGCATGGCCGCCGAGGGGAGCTGTGAGCCATGCTTGAAGTTGGTCCTGCCGAGGATGGCACCGGGGAAACCATGAGGTGCACCCGAGACAAGCCAGCCGAAGGCCGAATAAGCGACGCGACAAGCCGCAGCCCGGGCGACTGTAGCGTAACGAGACCGACATACCCCGAGGACCCGAGGGTCGTAGCCGCTGTTGATAGCATGAGGTCGGGACGCCGCCGCTGCTCGAGGCGAACGACCCGCTCGTCCCATGGTCGGCCCCGCTTTGACGGGCGGGCGGGGGGGACCAAAGAACGGGCGTGAGGTTGCCGCTCCTATCCAAACCTGATAGTCGCGTGGCTAGATGCGGATCGGCAAAACCTTGGCCATGGCCCCAAACCGCCCGTAACCCTTCTTAGACGAGATGCGGATCTTGCGAGGGATCTAGAGTCGTCACGACTTCGAAAGGTGAGGTCGTTGACATTTCTTAGCGCAATCAAAGGAAACAGTATAAAACCCATCCCCAATAATACCGCTTTAAATGCGCCGCCGACATTCCCGAAAGTGAAACCACCATGTTAGTGATCTCGAACGGGATTATCAACGGATAGATCTTGCCATCTTAGATATTTCATCCGCAAGCGCACGGATCTATATCATTGTAGCATTTCACTTTAAGTATTCGTGTGGTATCGTTATTTATATTTTCCCAAAGGAAGGCATGTGATTATTAGCATGGCATCTAAATAGAGGAACATGTGTTTGCTTAGACCAAATTGTTCATAACAGGGGTAAGTAATAACGGTTTATGGATAGTGTGACACACACTTAAGAATCCACCAAAGAAAAGGATAAAGAAAATAGATAAAGAATAAAATGAATAACCTAATGGAGTAATTCTAATGTATCTAGTCATGGCCATACAAATGAATAGTTAGGATCATATGCAAACCGATCTAGGCATGGTTAGGTCTAGGATACCGGGAGACCCCATCTGGAAGTCCGGCTCCTACCGAGGCATTTACTTAACTCCTACAAAGACAAACGAACGGGGGATTTCAAGGGACGGTCAAGGCTTGTCACGACCCACCCGCCTACCCCCTCAACCATGGCATGCTCTCATATTCGCAGGTGTCGAATACCCCGCACCATGCCCAAGATATCAGAGCACTACTCTTGTCCCCCCCAGATCCCCACTCGCCGAATGGACGGACTAGAACAAGAGCAAACCCGAAGGAACAACGAACCGATATCCCACCTCTAATCAAGTTAGGCATATGATGATCGATGATGAACCGAGATGAACATGTCAAGATTATGATATGTAAACTATATGCTAGTTCACATACCAACACAAGAACATGATCAAGACTATACTCTAGTTCATAAGTTAGGTCAAGAACATAGATATAAGACTTGCAAATAGAAGAATGCTCCATAGAGAAGATATATTACCAAGGCACTTTCTTCTAGGAGACAAGCTCCTCCTTGTAGCTCTTCTACTCCAACCGCTAACCAAGAACTAAGAAGAAGAAGAAAGAAGAAGTAGAAGAAGAGAGAGAGGTAGAGGTGGTAGAGAGAGGAAGATTGCTGGTTTGTCGGACTCCAAGTGGTGTGTGTTGAGAGAGGGAGAGAGGGGGACTACTTATACACTTGAGGAGGGGCCTAAGTGCTAATTTACACCAAAACCGACCCGTAAACCTTCCTAATCGAGCAAACCGACCATCCCACGGCGGTAGCCCCCATTTGGCAGGTGCATGAACCGCCTCCCCGAGGTTGGGCCGAAACCGCTGTGGAGGGTGCGCCGCACTGGTGGTGCGCGCAAGACCTCTCCCCGGGCTCGGCCTCGCCCGGTCTCGTGGGGTGTCGCCCTTCGTCTTGAAAAGTTGTGGGCCGGGCTTGGCTCGCCCAATTTTGATGTTTTGGGTCGATTTGCTCCTCGGGCTTGTGTTTTGCAATAATGCGCTTTCCCCGGATGGCGCATTTCTTTTGGTCGATTTTCCACTTGCTTTTATTATAAATCAGAAAGTAAAATAATAGACACTACAAGTGGAATTTTATTAGTGATAAATGTATATGAGTATAAAAGGTATAGTTTTACTCCCTTTATGGTAGTAAGTTGACGGAAAAATATGTCGCTGGTGACCGCCAACAAACTCCCCCAAGCTTACCCCCTTGCGTGTCCTCGAGCAAAAGAGATAAGTACTTGGTTGTTGATCAGAGTTGCTACTATGCCGATTACATTTCACAAATGCCGTGGTTATAATAAGATTTTCTACTAGAGTTTGAATAAAATGGCACATCTTTTTCCCACCCTTTTTATTACCTTTCATCGTAGCGGGCTTTCTAGCTTTTTCAAAAGGCGGCTGCCGATAGAACGGTTATAACAGTAGATGCTTATCATTCATCCTTTTGATCAACTTTTTTTTATCCGTGATTTATTTATAATATTTATTTTTCGAGAAAGCATGGGCTTTATTGTTATATATATATATATATATATATATATATATATATATATATATATATATATATATATATATATATATATATATATATATATTTTGGGAGAGATGGGCTCTACCCGCCTCTAGACTTTTATCTTTTATTTCCTCTCTTTCTTTTTTTAGAGATGTGGGCTCTACTCGCCTCGGACACTTGTCCATTTTTTCATCTCATTTTTTTATTTTTTTTTTTAGCATAGCCCATATCATTTCTCTTTTCTTTCAAAGTAGATTCCCGGATGTCAAGTTTTCTTTTGGACGAAATCATAGCAAATCCATTTATACCATATCATACTTGGCAACAACTTAGACTAGATAGAGCCTATGCAACCCACATGAATCAGGTTTTTTCAGATGAGTTTTTAGACTTAGCCACTAAACCCAAACTTTAGAGAAATTCAAATTATAAACTAGGCATGTGCAAAACATAAGACGAGCAACTATTCATCATTTCAACAAGGGACTAAGACTAAACATTTTTATAGCTCATATATATAAACATTAAGGCACATAGAAGAGCTACTTATTCTATTTTTGATTTTTTTTAGTTTTAGTTATTTTTTTAATTTTTTTCGATGCAAGATTACTGAAATTTAAACATGCTAAAATAAAATAAAATTTGATGGAAGTAAATATGCAATGCAATGATACCGTATAAGGGGTCCTCCCCCAAGCTATCCGAGGCCTACCGATCGTGATCGAAGCCTTGGTACCTCCAGAATGCTTCCCCTCGCGGCGCGCTGCGAGTAGCCATGTTGACTCCAATTGGGTCCATCTCTCCGACTCGCCGCTCCCGCTCGCCGCCATCGCCCGGGTGTTTTGCACATGGGTATTGAGCGCAGTGCTCAATGTTCCTAGTGCGGACGCCTAGGTGCCGCAAATGACACCGATAGCCTCCACCCCTTGTGGTGGCCGCCCCGGCCGGACCGGGTGGGGGCATATCGTCTGAGCCGCCGCCAAAGTCAAACTGCTGGCCCTCCATGCCATCAGATCTCCTTCGTGCCACTCGATGGTGCCGGTAAACCGAGGCGGCGGCTCCCACCTGGGATCATACCCGGTATCACCCCGGGTCCCCATAGGATGAGGCCATGCCGCTTGGAACACCAAAGTGTAGGCCGTGGCTGTGGCCGCGGGTCGCGGGCGCGAAGTAGGGGCCCATGGGAGGAGGATCCGACCTCCGGCCTCCCGACACCGCGTGAAGAACCGATGGGGGTGTCTTTCCCCCGCAAGCCATCGCAGTCTCGAGCTCAAATGTTAGTACTCTAGCTTTTATACAAACCGTAAGTCCGGGTTAGGTAAACCGAACTATAGTTGCATAGCCAGGGAAAAGATGACCAAGCTCGCCGATGGTAAAAATCTTAACTAAATGCCCCCGCACAAGCCGCGCAACAAAGTCCAAAAATCCCTGGTGGTGTGGAAATGTACTCTATCTCGCCGATTATCCAAAGCTCCAATCGCAGTAGTTTAGGCGCAGGATAAGAGATGTGCAGTGTGACAGAACATCAACTTTTGTGATAATATGCAAAAAGTTCCGCACATCTCTACCATCGAGCCACTTTCTCCTTGTGGACAATAGCATAGAGTAATTTTAATTCAACCTCATTCACCCATCTAACCCCGTGTCTAGGAAACAAAGTCAACGAGATCCAGCGGATGGATATATCTAAGTGATGGGTGCCGGATCCGTGAGTGGCGAGGTTTGAAAGTACCGGCCTCATGAGCACCGGATATCTCCCTCCCAAAAGTGGTTTCGACAATGCCGAAGAGCAAAGATCTATGTTTAGTGCACATCTATAGCTAAAACCCCGCTGACGAGCTAGGTCGGCCCACGTAACATGATAAAGTGTACCAAAGAGGCGGAAAGAAATCCCTAGCCGGGTCCTCTACTAGTGTGCATATAAAAACCGGATTGTCGAGGCGAGAACCTTCCTCCTCAAGAGGAGGGAATATCCTACCACCCGACCGCTTCCAAAGGATAGGGAATTCATCGCCCATACCGCTTTGTTCGAGGAGCTCGGAGTCGATTCCCGGCGTGGCCGGAACACACGGGCCCTGAGTAGGAGATATGCTTGCATCTCCCGATCTCCACGGATGTCGAGGTACGCCAAGGCCGGGCTTCGCCGATTGTCGGGGGAGCTTGAGCTTCTTCCTCCCCGACGGGTGCAAAGATCTTCTTGCATGGGGGAGCCTTCAAGATCGCCGAAGTTGAGGGCGGAGCTTGTGCTTGTATGCCGTGAGCTATGTCTTGATGACCGCCTCAACCCGTCCAAGATCTTCCCGCCTTTCTTCATGGCTACCGCAAAAATGATTGAGCGAGACTCGGGTGTGCAAGGGTTAGATGAAAGTATGAACTTTCACACCGTGATCTTGCTCTAAGACAATGTTTTTGGTGGAGAAAATAGAGTGTAGAGCAAGTGGGAGAGAGTGTGAGAGTGAGAGAGAGTGAAAATGAGAGGTGTGTGTTTCACACCGAGCTCGGCTATTTATAGCCGAGCCAACGGCCGGGACGCTCCACACAACGGCTAGGAGCCGTTGCGAGTATGGGCCCCACGGCGCCAGCAGGGGTGCGCGCACCCTCGCCCGAGGGCATTGCCGTGCTTTGGCGTGGTGTGCACAACGGTCACGTTTAAAGGCTTATACCGTTTGGTCGCTTTTCTCCCCTTTTTGAATTTCTTCAAAAATTTTCAAATATAAATTTATTTTTTAAATAGAAAAATTATTTTAAAAATATTTTTGTATATACTTTTATGTAGGAAATATTTTTCTAGTATTTTTCATGAAAGAATTTATTTTATTTATAAAGACTTTTTATTTTAGTTTTCAAAATATTTACTTATAGATTTTATGTAATAAATGTTTTTGTTAATTTTGATAATAAAATATTTTATAAAACATTTTTTTAAAAAAAATATATACCCCATTTTTTTTAAATATACCCCATTTTTTTTTTTTTTTTTAAATATACCCCATTTTTTTTAGGGGGCAGGTTATTTATAGTCACTGTCGACTCTCCTTGCCATCATCGGCGGAAGCACCTCGCCGGGGGTCTCTTGAGTCGATCCTTCAACACTCCACACCGTTTCGATGATGATGATATTCGGTGTGTTGTTGTTTGTACCCAATGAATGGGCACTTCACCGCCTTTACTCTCAACGTGGAAGACTATGAGGCCTTTCCCCATGCGTATATCGCTTTTGTCGAGATAGAGAAACGGTCTCCCCGTGAGAGAGAGAGACGTTTCTCCGATGGGCCCATATCCGTAATCCCAAAATCTCGGGATGTACCGTCTCAGATTTTGACTAGCACGCCTTCGAAAGTATTCCTCCGCCGCCTTTGTTGATAGATCCGCCATTTGGAGGACGGTTGGCGTGAGTAAGTGTTCCTCCATGGATTTCGTTGAAGGTGGCCTTGACATCACATTGATACCGCCCCCAAGTCACGCGCGCTCAAAGGTGTGGGGGGCCAACAAGCAGCCTCGATAAGCGACGCCCGTGGTCTACCTTCTTGGCAATGAATGGCGAGCTCACGTGGATCTTCTTTAGCTCACTGGGTTGATCGAGCCTTAGAGATATCATGTTAACCGACTCGTGTGGGACCTCAAAGCTGCCTGGGATCCTTCCCGAGTCGTTAACCGGGCACTTGGGCAAAGAACCGGGCCACCTGGTTTCTATCATCTTATTGAAGCCGAAGTTGATTCTTCACAAACCGATGTCAACCCTTCGAGCTTATTATTCACTCCTTCAAGGATCTTATCTTGATGGCTCATCTTTTTGGTGAGATTTTCATTAATCTTGGCTTGGCCCAAGCATCAGTCCTTCAATGATGGCCGCCCAGTGGTTATAGTTGAGTTGTACCCCGGTTGCCTTGGAATGGTGGCCTGGATCGTTATTCCAGCCTTTGCCGAGGTTGGCGATACCCGCTTGCCGTTGTTGATGAATGCAGTTTCTTCACGGGTCTCGTGGCGCTTATCCCCGAGTGGCCAACTTCACCACACGCCTCACGTGTCATGTGAGCATCCGGGCGTAAACCGGGCGCCGGGTAGTAGAGTCTCGTGCCGCGCCCTCCAACCTTCTTCGCCAGAAGATCATATCCGCCTCCTTCACGGTATGCATGCTTTTTTGTGTTTTGGCTAGGGCTCGCCCTTTTCCCCCCCTCTCCGATTTGCCACCATTTTGTCGATCGTGGCTGTTGCCCGATCTATGGTGAGCGATAGAAATGCGCCACCAAAGCGGGCGCCAAGGTGCCCCTTTGATATGGCCGTGAGACCATTGTAGAAGTTCTCCGAGCACCCCCCAGCTTCTCCATCCCGTGGTGGGCATGCTAGAATGTATTCTGCAGCCTTTCCCATGCCTCCGGAATGGGTTCCATTGAATTGCTGAAATTGGCGATCCTTCCCTCGTGGCATTAGTTTTGCCCATGGGGAAGAACTTAGCCAGTGAACGCCATGAGCACTTGGCCCACGTATCGACGACTTCCTTGTCCTTGTAGAACCATCGCTTTCGCCTTCCCACGAGGGAGAAAGGAAACAGCGGAGCCCGATAACGCCGGGTTCGATGTCCTTGATAATTGTGTCGCATACCAAGAAAGTGTTGGAGATGAGCATTGGCGCCCTCGCAGGTCCACAGTAATGGACCGGCCCGCACCATGGTAATCAGCCCAAAGGAGCAGCTCAAAGTTTTTATCCGCCACATTCACCACCAGCCCAAAGGCACGCTGGTGACAACAGAGTAGAGAAATCGCGCAGCGACTTCTGGGCCATGGCTTGAGATGCGGTTGGTGCAGGATGTCGGTCTCGACCGTCGGGGTTCCGACCGAAGAAGAAGCGCACGAGACCCGCTCTTCCTTAGGAGTGCCTCTCGATCGGAGATGAAGTTTTCCAGCCAGCTTGGAAACCCCGACATACACTATCCTCGTTTTCACCCACAATAGGGAGAAAACATAAAGATTAGCCTGTATGAGCAAAGTGGTAGCCACGCGACACAGCTCATATTCATAGCCGCCTAGTTTATTTATTATCTTTTTTCACAATGCCTTCCCCAAGAACGGGCGCCAGAAATGCTTGTTGACATTTCTTAGCGCAATCAAAGGAAATAGGTATAAAACCCATCCCCAATAAAAGCGCCAGAATGCGCCAACTGACATTCCCAAGTAAAACCACCATGTCGCTGATCCCAAAGGGATTGTCAACGGATAGATCTTGCCATCTTAGATATTTCATCCGCAGTTTACGTATCTATCATTGTAGCATTTCACCCGAAGTATTCGTGGTATCGTTATTTATATTTTCCCAAAGGAAGGCATGTGATTAATAAGCTAGCATGGCATCCGAATAGAGGAACATGTGTTTGCTTAGACCAATTTGTTCATAACAGGGTAAGCAATAATGGTTTATGGATAGTGTGACACACACTTAAGAATCCACCAAAGAAAAGGATAAAGAAAATAGATAAAGAATAAATGGATAACCTAATGGAGTAATTTAATGTATCTAGTCATGGCCTTACAAACCGATCTAGGCATGGTTAGGTCTAGGATAACAGGAGACTCCCTGGGATACCATACGGCCCGATGGGAAGCATTTACTTAACTCCTACAAAGACACACGTTTAACGTGGGGGGGATTTCAAGGGACGGTCAAGGCTTGTCACTTACTCAAGCCGCCTACCCCTCAACCATGGCATGCACTCATATTCGCAGGTGTCGTGAATACCCGGCACCATGCCCGCATATCGAGCACTACTCTTGTCCCCCCCAGATCCCCACTCGCCGAATGGACGGACTAGAACAAGAGCAAAACCCGAAGGAACAACGAACCGATATCCCACCTCTAATCAAGTTAGGCATATGATGATCAATGATGAACCGAGATGAACATGTCAAGTTTATGGTATGTAAACTATATGCTAGTTCATGTACCAACACAAGAACATGAACAAGACTATACTCTAGTTCATAAGTTAGGCCAAGAACATAGATATAAGACTTGCAAATAGAAGAATGCTCCATTGAGAAGATATATTACCAAGGCACTTTCTTCTAGGAGACAAGCCCTCCTTGTAGCTCTTCTACCCAAGTGCTAACCAAGAACTAAGAAGAAGAAGAAAGAAGAAGTAGAAGAAGAGAGAGAGGTAGAGGTGGTAGAGAGAGGAAGATTGCCGGTTTGTCGGACTCCAAGTGGTGTGTGTTGAGAGAGGGAGAGAGGGGGACTACTTATACACTTGGAGGAGGGGCCTATGCTAATTTACACCAAAACCGACTGTAAACCTTCCTAATCGAGCAAACCGACCATCCCACGGCGGTAGCCCCCATTTGGTAGGTGCATGAACCGCCCCCCGAGGTTGGGCCGAAACCGCCTCGGGGAGGGTGTGTGGCCGCACGTGGTGGTGCGCGCCAAGCACCCTCCCCGGCTCGGCCCCGCCCGGTCTCGGTGGGGTGTCGCCCTTCGCCTTGAAAAGTTGTGGGCCGTGCTTGGCTCGCCCAATTTTGATGTTTTGGGGTCGATTTGGTCCTCGGGCTTGTGTTTTGCAATAATGCGCTTCCCCGGATGGCGCATTTGGGACGACATTTTCCACTTGCTTTTATTATAAATCAAAAAAATAAAATAATAGACACTACAAGTGGAATTTTATTAGTGATAAATGTATATGAGTATAAAAAGGTATAGTTTTACTCCCTTTATGGTAGTAAGTTGACGGGAAAAATATGTCGTTGCAGACCGCCAACAGCCCTCGGTGGGGTGTCTTCCTTCGCCTTGAAAAGTTGTGGGCCGGGCTTGGCCTCGCCTTTTGAAGTTTTGGGTCGATTTTCCCTCGGGCTTGTATTTTGCAAGAATGCGCTTTCCTGATGGCTGATGGCGATTTTGGTCAGTTTTCCACTTGCTTTTTATTATAAATCAAGAAAAATAAAAATACTAGACAAGATAAGTGGAATTTATTAGTGATAAATGTATATGAGTATAAAAAGGTATAGTTTTACTCCCTTTATGGTAGTAAGTTGACGGGAAAAATATGTCGTTGGTGACCGTCAACAGAGGCGCAGGTGCTCTTAGGTGTTCGTGGTGAGGCAGGCCGGGTCGATCTCAAAGAACGCCGGCAAAGCCGGGTGAAGCACTCATGATCTTGCCCTCGCACCAATGCTCATTGGGAAAGTCCACAATGGCAACAAAGGCGAGCCAGGAGTGAAGTTGAACGGGTTGTTCTTTTCCTCCGGCTTCTCAAACGACGACATGTCCGGCCCCATTCAACGGACTCCCGAGGCGCAGGGAGTCTCTGGCAGCCATCGAAGTCGCAACGCAGAGCATAGCACCCCGAGACAATGGCAGAAGTCGATCGGGAGGAGGGGCTCGCTTTAATCGCAGAGTAGCGCACAGAACTCGCTCACCTCGACAACACGAACACAGCGGGTCGAGGTAGGCGAAGAGGAGCTTCTCGGTGAGCCCGACGACCGGGGAGACCAACACATCGACGCACCGGTGCGACGCTGCATCCAACCAAGGGCCGCCGGAGCAGCCGGAGTTGCTGAAGTGCTCGGCTCGCATCCCAAGAGCTCCCGCCGGGTGAGGCCGCCCCAAGCCGGAGCGATCCACCGGCAAGGGCCGGGTTGGCGTTTCTAACGCAAACGTAAAAGAGTTCCGCAAGCGCACGGAAATGTCGCCAGAAGCTTTCACCCTTTAAGTATTCGTGGTATCGTATTTCCATGTGGAAGGCATGGTGTAAAAAGTCTCTAATATGAACATGGACAAGATAACACGACTATGCAATAGACCACAATCCATAATAGGGATAAATCTAATGGTATGATAAAGGATATCCTATATAGCTTTATTAAGATAGCAGATATACATGCATGCCTTATACCGCCGAGATTCTAACTCGAGATGACCTCAATTACTATTGGTTTACTTGGGCACCGGATAACGCCCGGTTCCGCTAAGTTTATGCCGCCAATAGCCCTACTTCGAAACACCGACGGGGGGATTACAAGGGCCGGACAGTCTGTCACCACCGCCGCCTACCCCTCATTCCGCGGCGAAGTTCGAGGCAAACGAAGGCAGCCTCTAGCATAAACACCACGTTTACGCTTATGACTACTACTCTAGCGTTGATCGTGGTGAGGACCGCGGCGAGGCTCCTCTACTGCAGCATCATCCCACAAGGGCGCGCATTTACCTAACCCGTAAAACCGACAAGCAACCAAGAATTAACTCAAGGGAGAACTCATTATGGTCTAATCATGTATGTATAATACGCTTACACATAAAATTTATTTGACAAGATCATGACATGCAAACTATATACTAGTTCAAATGTTAAGATCATATCGCATGAACTGCGGCTCTATTTAGCTATTGATAATAAGAACAAGAATAATGTGGAGAGAAAAGTATTGATCAACATAAGTAAAACTATATTGATCATACCAAGTACCTCCAAGAAGATCTTGATCTTTACATTGTGCCTAACTCCTAACTAAAAAGGTAGAAGAGAAAGTGAAGAGAGAAAAACTCTAGTGTGTTGTGTGTGTAAAGAGAGGGGTGGCCTTCTTTATATAGGGAAAGGAGGGAGAGAATGAAGGGTTGTGCTTGTTTGTAGACTAAAACCCGCCCTCTTCCTCCCATGCAACCGCCTTAGCTCCAAGCCATGCAACCGCATAAGTGTTGGCGCCAATTTATTTCTCCCCGCATGCAATGCCATTGTAAGGTCGGACGGAGCTCCAATCACATGCAACCAAGGACTTTGGCGGAACCATATCTTCCACGCGATGCAACCATGTCTTCCGAGGAGTTTTCGGGAATTTTGGCGCCATCCCGAAAAGCACCGCATGCAACCGCCTTCTCTCCTCCGACACGTCAAGGCAAAAGCGCGGCGGATCGGGGCCATGTCCACGCGCGGGCGTCGCGGGCGTCGCCGCAGTTTGGCCCGTCTCGCGCCGGTTTCGCCGCGGGCTTGTGGCCCACTCTAGCTCAAGGCCCCCGGGGTGCTTTTGGCCTGGTTCACGTTGGTTTTGGTCCATGTGCATTTCCCTTGTCCAAAACGCAGTCCTCATGTGCGCTTTTCTTTCTTTATTCGGCGTGATTCTCACCGTTTCCACATTGTGCCCGCAGAAAACATATTTTCTTCGAATACAAGTGGAACTAGGTGAGTAGTAACGGTTTATGTGACATAAGTTTGCTCGTTTTTATAAGTTGGCGGTATTAATTACTCGATAATGACCGCCAACAAATCCCCCTTTAACCTTTGCTCGCCCCGAAAGCAAATAGTCAAGTGTTTGGTTGTTGATCGAGTTGCTTCAATAATGGAGATATTTCAAAATGCATCATGTTTATAACTAATTGTTCCTCCTTTGTTTAAATAAGTTGGCATTTTTGCACCATCCTTTTTACTCAAGTCATGTGGGGCTTATAATATTTTCCAACTCTTGGGTCATTGCAAGATAGAATGGTTTTTAACGTAAGCACTAGTCATTCATTCTTTGATCAACTAATCATCCGGAGATTTTGTCATATTTTTATTATTCCTCAAGTCATCTCAAGAAGTAAACCATATGAAGGAACGAGTCATAACTTTTTGATCAAGATGCATAAGTTAGATCTTTTTGTTTTTGGGAGGGTATGGGCTAGTTTTTTTTAAAGGGAGAAGTGGGCTTTCTCGCCTCTGACACTTGTCCATTATTCTTCTTTTTTTTCTTTTTTTTTTTTTTTTTAGGCGGGCATCGTAGTACCCATTGTTTTATTTATTTTATGGACACGCGCCCATTTTTTTACATAGCCCATACCCTATATCCTAGCATCATTGATCATAGGTGTATGACAGTTTCACATAAGTTATCACAATTCTAGCGGTTTGATCATTAAGGAATTTTTTGAAAAATTGTTCTCCTGATGTTAAGTTTCTCTTAGAACAAAATCATAGCAGCATTCTATTTGCACCATATCATATCGCATAATAACTTAGTGAAGGATCATATGTTTGCATTCCCACCTAATCATCAAGTTTCTAGGGCGAGGCAAAATTATCCAACAAATCTAAACATAAGGGAATTCAAAGTTATAAACTAGGCGCAAAATTGAACTATAAAGAGAGCAACTATTCATCACTTCAACTTTAGAGGAACTTAAGCATTCCTATGTCACATATAGGAGTGGAATAAATCTTATTATTATTATTCTTTTCTTTTTTTTTTTTTATCGCTTTCATTTCATTTTATATATATATATATTTTTTATTGTTGTTTTTATTATTACTAAAAATGAATTGGGAAGTTTGGGAAAATACATACTTACCTCTCGCTGGGGTCCTCCCCCAAGCTAGCTCGTGGCCTTTGCATCGGGGTTGTACCCTTCGCTTCTCCGTAAAACCTCTATCCGAGGGTCCACCGTAGTATGGTGGCATCTTCTCGTAGTCGGATTGATTGTCCGCAGGCGGCTCCCGCCAATGTTGGAAAAACAAGACAAAAGAGAACAAACTCGAGCGAGGGTTATGTCGGTGAGTGAAACCGCACGAGCTTTGCTTGTGGATGGGTTGTGACCGTAATCGCGCAGAGGTTTCTTGCACTAGAATTTGGAGAAGCTTGAAGAATGCAAGGATTGGAGCGAGCGCGACGGAGAGAGTGAAAATGAAAAGAGTGGAGTGCTCTCCCGGCCACATTGGCGTTTTTGATTGTGTGTTGCCCCCACGATACGCAGCGAAAGCACATTGGCCGTGAGTCGATAGCGGTGGAAAAATAGCGAACGGCCGCCTTTAGTGGCGCTTGGGTCGGGCGGGGTAACGCTCGCACCCGATCGGGTCCAATGCCGCCCAAATTTTGGCGTGCTCATGCCAATGGTCGAGCTCGATCAGACCGCTGGGGCAACAGCTTGGTTTCGATAGTCTGCCTCGATTTTTAATTTTCCCAAGTTTTTATTTGCTTTTTATATATTTTTTTATGTACATAATTTCTTCAAGAATAGAAACGAGAGTTTATTTTATTAGTTAAGGTATTTCTTTCATATTTTTTTCAAGGACAATCTTATATAGATGGTATATATAGGTTTTTTTTAAAATATATATAGTTCACTATAATGATAAAATAAATTAAAATGGTGAAGGATAACTAAATGTAAGAAAAGAATTTTAATTTAAATAAAAAGAATCATAAAAATTATTACCGACTTACCTTCCGCAGTAGGAGTACCGCTTAGTTGGCGCACGCCATAGTTTGATTTGTGGATTGTGGCCCCTCTTGAGCGCACTAGGAGACTCCCCCAAGCTTGTCTTTGGATGTCATCAAAATAACAGGACAAGAATACTTGGGTTGAAAGGTTTATATTTTTTTTGTTACTATTAATTTTTTTTTTTTGATTCACTTAAACAAGATTTCATCTCCATTATCATCTCAAGGACTTACCCTTATAAATTCGACAAATTCCTCGCATGGATTAGTCCATATGATCAACCAAAATCTATACTAGCAGCTTTTTAGTTCAATAATCAAACTCGACTCCATGTCTAATTTGATTAAGGTAGACTTAGCTAACCTAAGCACCATGCTTAATTTAGCAAGCCTATGAGAGTATGATCATCAATTTCATGATCAAAACTTCCAAACAAAAACATGCCAAAGATAGATTGAGGAGGTATGAAGTAGTAATCAAGATTTATCCAATGGAAAAGAAGACTTTGAATGGTGAACAAGATGATTTTTTTTTTGCAAGGTAATGAACAAACATGAAAGTGTAGGTTTCACATTACCTTGTTATGGTCCTCCCCCAAGCTAGCTCGAACTTCGATGGATCGGGTTGTACCCCGTGCTTTCTTGGCCTTACCTCCGCATGGTTAGTGTATGGTAGATTCACGAGTGGACTTACCATCCTTCGTGATTTCCCGTTTCAAAACGTATGTGAGGGAGCAATTGAGCAAGCTTGGTTTTTTATTATTATCAAAGGAGGACAACTTCACCAACTTTTCATACTCAAACAAGGCTAAGATAAATATGTAAGGTAAGTCTAGCCTTGTTTTATCTCCTTCATAAAGTAGCTCTATTGTTTATGAAGTCAGCTCCTCGGGTTCATTAATCAAACTTCAACGCCATGTCAAAATTTGATTAAAGAAGGTCATTTTAACCCAAGCACCATGCTTGATTTAAAAGACCTATGTATGTACCACATGTGCCCATGTAAGTGCATCCAAACCCGCATCATGTTTCATGAACAAAGGAAACAAGAATCTTTTATGGAGACAAAAGTAAGAAACATGATTTGGTGAAGAATTATCTTTGCTTACCCGAGTGTGTGTATATGTAGCATCATTAAACTTTTGTGGCAATAGCTTGATTGTCCACCTCAGCGGCCACAAGGTTTTTTGATCGATCATCATTCACAATTTTATGATTGAATTGTGAGTGATGAGTGTAGTCGTCTGGCCATATAAGATGATCATGTTTTCTCTTGACGATGACTTTCTCCATCCGCATAGAGTTAGTGTGTATACATATATACTTATCTATGAGATAGTAGGGTGGAGGAATTGATGGTTCATTATTGATTTGTCACCCTAGGCTCGTGATGATATTTTTTTATATTGTTTTTTTTTAGCAAGGCAAGATTAACATCAATTTTTTCTTTTTTTTTTTTCGAGTTGATGTTGCTCCATGCCCTCAAGCATGATATGTCCTATGGTCTTCTTGATCTTAACCTGAAATGGTTAGTGACAAGCATACCCAAGGTGCATACCAACTTGAAAACATGCCCTTGCTTTTTATTAGTAGGATTTTTTTTTTCAATATAAACCCGTCATGAACAATGGTTACTACACATGCATATCATCATGAACATGTTCTAGTAGATCATTCCTTTAACCAATGCCTTCTCTCGCAACGGCGCTTTTAAAGCTTGTTGCGCTTCTTAACGCAAACAAAAGAGTTCCGCAAGCGCACGGAAATGTCGTTGTAGCTTTCACCCGGAAGTATTAAGGGTATCGTATTTCCACAGGGGAAGGCATGGTGTAAAAGTCTCTAATATGAACATGGACAAGATAACACGACTATGCAATAGACCACAATCCATAATAGGGATAAATCTAATGGTATGATAACTTGACACACACACTTAAACCGGTCTCAAAAGGATAAAAAGAAAACATGCTAGGAGAAGGATATCCTATATAGCTTTATTAAGATAGCAGATATACATGCATGCCTTATACCGCCGAGATTCTAACTCAAGATGACCTCAATTACTATTGGTTTACCGGGGCACCGGATAACGCCTCGGTTCGCTAAGCGATGCCGGCCAATAGCCCTACTTCTAAACACCGACGCGGGGGATTACAAGGGCCTGGACAGGCTCGCCACCACCTACCGCCACCCCCTCATTCCGTGCGTGTCACGCCCGGTTTTTCAAGAAAGACCAGACTCCGCCATATGTGTGCCCGTAAAGTCCACACATATAGTCCGTAATAGATAAATATCAAAACAATGCTTTAAAACGTAAAATATAACTAAACAAACACTTACAACTTATCGAGTAACGCTGAACGTTGCTAAACTCCTCGGCTCCATTCTTATCGTGGACGCTTGATCGGGGGGGCTCCGTATGCTATGCACAATCGAAAAGTATCTTTTGGTGACTTCATCCATCTTCTCGTGCATCTTTACTAACGGACCGAGGGTGGGTGAAATAGCAAGAGTGAGTCCATGTCGAACTCAAAGAAAAATATAGCAAGGCAATATCTACCTAAAACCCATGATCACTATAACATAATAATGTAGAGCATAAATGATAAATTATGAACTATTAAACAAGCATAGGTCATCATCTTTAATGCAAAAGTTCCAAGGCCGCTCATGACCGCGAACACGGCCGACATGTCGTTTTAATTAACTCAAGCAGAGGTGTACACTTTCACTACGGGTCATGGTTTCCCCCCGCAGTAGGTTCATGACTCCCCAAACAAATGAAAACCATATAAAGTCGCTCAAAGGCCCTCCTAAAAATATTAAGTGGCCACCGTGAGCTACAACCCCGTTTCTCCCAATTCTGGCAAACCACCAACAAAGTTAGGTAAAACCCTTGAACAACTAGAGCCGAGCCATGTAGCCCCCATAGTCAGATCAGATATCCCGGATTATCACTTGCGCACAAGTCCACATGTTGCTAATTGTCATGTTTAAAGTTCATTGCATAAACATCATTCAAGTCATATGATCATAGTTTAAAGCTAGCATATCCCAAAACTATACTTGCCTTTTATAGTTGCTCCAAATTTTCTCATATGTTGCTTTCTACCATCATCTTTCGATCTTCAAGACTCACAAGTGGTCCTCGCTCTACTCAAGCAAGCACCACACATACAAGCTGCACAAAAAAGAATAAACTAAGAACAATACACCAACCAAAGCAAAACCTTTAAAACAAGAAGCTAAAAAGGGAACTCATCGCTACGCCAAGAGAAAGCGAGAAACGCCGATGAAAGAGCTCAAGTAAAGAGAAACGACTATCGAGAGTTTAAATTATAAATATAAAAGATTGGAAAAACCTAGATGCTTGACTTCTTTTAATATATGAAAATCATGTGAATAACATTAATTTAGATTAGTCACATCAAATTTGAATTCAAAAATCGAGTTGGATCTAGTCACATTTTAATTATAAACATGTCATATAAATTAATCAAGTTAAACTTTTATCTTTGCAAAATATTAATATATATGTGAATGCGATTAATCGATGTGTGGGCATATGAAACGTGTTTGAACTAAACAAAATATTATTTGTAAACACATTTATATTAGCAATTAATCACATTGACATTTTATCCCAAAATCACCGAGTATAAAACCTATATTACTTTTTAATTAGAAAACAAATTACATAAAGCATTAATCAAATAATTATTTGACTTAAACAAAATCATAAGTGTGTGACATGAAGAACTTCAGCACTACTGCGAAGAGCACGACGCTATTTAAAACTAACGCAACCGAATGGATTGATTTGGACTTAAAATGAAGAAATGACGGAAATTATGAACTGGATGGCAAACTTGTAATTACGGAGTGGCAAACTTGTAATTACCTGATCTTCTACCTTGCCTCCTCACGTACGTGCAACCATGGCCGATGGTTCACTGCTGCTCACGCCGTGGGAGGGGAGGGCTTCAGCCAGGTCTGGGCCGGCCGGCGGTTCAGGCCGCACGGCGGAGCGCCGGTAGGGGCCAGCTGGGCCCGCGGCCGCACACGGGACAGGCCCGAGCGGAGCACCACGCACGCACGCCTGCAGGAGACCGGGCGGGCGGCGGCGCTGCCCAACGCAGCAGGGCGCACGGGGATGCAAGGGGCGCGGGACGGAAGGCGCAGGCTCGTGGGACTGCGGTGTCTGCAAGGAAGAGCAGCAGGTGGCGGCGCCCGGGACCGAGGTGGCCGGAGAAGACGTACAGCAACCTGTCCATGGAGCAGTTCGCCGGATAATTCGATCGGAAACAAAACGAATGGATACTCGGTCAAACGGCAACGGATTCGGGAAAACGAGTATACCACGGCGAAGATCACGACGAGATCTACCTCATGGTGGAGACGGTTTTCGCCGGGGACGATCAAGATAGCCGGAAACGCTCGCCGGAAGTTCGCCGGAACCCTATGTTTTCTGAACTTCGGCGAGGGATACAGAGAGGTAGGAGGGACGATTCGGGATTCCGTTTTCAGATCTGAAACCAGCGCATCAAGGTGAACACCGGCATGTATATATATGTGGGGTTTTGAAACGTTTAGAATTTCCTTAATTTCGGGATTAAATAAATTCTAGAAAAGTCTAGAATTCATATTTAGGCCACGAAAAATACCCCGAAGGCTCTAAAATTCCGGAAAAATTCTTAGAAACACTAAGAATCATGATAAACCAAAATAAATTATTTGGATATCATGAAAAAGATATTTGAGAGGATCTAGAAAAAAGAAAAGGCTCACTAAAAAGCTGAAGAACTTCTAAAAAGCCCTAATAATTCTCGGGAAGATTTTAGAGATATATCTATGAATGATGAACTCAAATGAATGATTTAGACAGGAAGAATAAGGTTATGAAAAACTCCACTAGAAGGATTAAGCGATGAAGTTTTAGGATTTGATTATGGAAAAAGACCGAGAAAGGCCATAGAGATAATCGACTTAAACGCATTTTAAAAAATTTCACTCACTCATACCACCAAGTGAAGCAAACAAAAAAAAACATCATGTCATGCAACAACCTAAGATGGAAATTTTGGGGTGTGACAATTCTACCCCTTTTTAACAGAATCTCGCCCCGAGATTCTGAGAGACTAGAGAGAAAGATCAAAACAGATTGAAACAGTTGTTTAGGGACCATCAAAGGTTGATGGCAAAGCTAAAGGTTGGTCACTACAAACATAGAGTGTTCGAAAGTGTTCCACTTCCTTGATTTCAAGATTTATGAGATATAAAATAAAAAAGATTACAAGTTAACAAAGATTGACAAGGAGAATTGATATTCAAGGTTGATTTCAAGTGGCATGACATATATCCAAAGAATGACATATAAGCATTGCTAGAAAACAAAGATGAATTTTAGTCATCCGTTTACAAATGGAAGACTAAGCAAAAGACAAGGTTGGTCTAAGCAAAGACAAAACAAGAATGGAGATCGATCTTCAAAGTCAATTTTCCATGAAGCATGAGATATATCAAAAGAATGACATATTTGGAATTGCTAGAAAATGGAAGGTAAAGTATTAGTTAGCCACAAAACATTTGGGAAGGCTAAGCCAATAGACAAGGTTGGTTTGCACATTATGAAATGTGCAGGCAAACATTGAAGGTCCATAAAAATGATAAACCTAAAGTGTAAGGGCAAGAAAGGAGAGAGACTATGAGAGATACAAGGCAAGCAAGAGTGACGATAGTAAGTTTTGTCAACCTTACATCATAGGATGATGTAAAGTAATCAAGAATGATGATGATAAGCTTTTCAGTCTTACATCATAGGATGCACGAGATAGAAACAAAATATGATATGAAGATGGATCATATCTCATGGTGTTCAAGATTTCCTTGATTCAGGAATTATGATGTAAACAATAATGGGATAGAGAGTTAATAAACATCAACAAGGTTAATGAGGAATGATATCATAGACTATCTCAATCATCAAGAGATGCAAGGAGTAACATTGAAGTCTCACAAGAGATCAATAAACAATAAAGACAACAAGGTATTGGTTAGATCATTGCATCACAACAAGAAGCAAATCTTTATTAGCAAGGGATCGAAGATTGATGAAAGATTGACCAATCTTTTGTGGTTTGAGATTCTTTGAGATGCAAAGCAAGGATCAAGGTTAGCTAAATGATGGCAGAGGAGATCAAGGTAGATCTTTGATCCTCATTGTTTTCAACTAAAATACTAGATTGATGGTAGTAGAGGAAAAGTGCTACCCCACTTTAACAAAGATAAAACTATGCTCAAGATTTGTTTTTTAATTCCTAAGAAGGAATGATATCAAGGGTGCATAAGAGCTTGGTGAACAAGAAAGACAGCAAGGAATTAATATATCTTTGCATTATAGGATGGAAAAGCAAGAACCACTATTAAAAAAAAGACAATATCCAAATAAAGTTGTAGGGTAAGCAAAAATGGTATGGTATGATAAGGTGTAAGAAACCAGTTGGCAAAAAATTTCGTTGATAAAAGATAGATATGGGGTGAAAGAACTCTACCCCACTTAACAAGGATGGAACTACACCTTATGATGATACCTTAAGGGACTTCTTCCAAACACCGTAACAAGAACCACACACAAGCATTACAACAAACATGACAAGCACACAAAACATCATCGATGCTACACGTGCTTCTTCATCAATGGTGGTCATCCTAAAGGGAAGATTGGTTATGATGATGAAAGGTCATCGTACTTTTGAATGAGATAGGAGAAGAAAACTTTTTTTTTTTTGTAAAACAACGTAAAACAAAAATTTAAGGAGTTAAGAATTTTCATAGCTCAAAGGAAGCTATCAAGGAGGAGGTACAATAGAACAAGGAAGAGAAAAACAACCAAAATTCAAAAGCCAAGGAAGTAAACAATAACAACTCTAAGGAAGTTGTCAAGGAGGAGATAAAATAGGACAAGGATGAGGAAATACTCAAAATTCAATAGCCAAGGGATGATAAAATAGTTTTATGACCAAGATAGGTTTGGAAAAGTGCCAGTGCTATCTAGGTATACGCCCAACAATTAACATCGCCTCGATAATTATTCTCGTCACGCCCGGTTTTTCAAGAAAGACCAGATTCGCCATATGTGTGCCCGTAAAGTCCACACATATAGTCCGTAATAGATAAATATATAAAAAACAATGCTTTAAAACGTAAAATATAACTAAACAAACACTTACAACTTATCGAGAGTAACGCTGAAAGGTTGCTAAACTCCCCGGGCCCATTCTTATCGTGACAGTTTGATCGGGGGCTCCAGATGCTATGCACACCGAAAAGTATCTTTGGTGACTTCATCCATCTTCTGTGCATCTTTTACTAACGGACTGAGGGTGGGTGAAATAGCAAGAGTGAGTCCATGTCGAACTCAGCAAATATAGCAAGGCAATATCTACCTAAAACCCATGATCACTATAACATAATAATGTAGAGCATAAATGATAAATTATGAACTATTAAACAAGCATAGGTCATCATCTTTAATGCAAAAGTTCCAAGGCCGCTCATGACCGCGAACACGGCCGACATGTCACTTTTTAATTAACTCAAGCAGAGGTGTACACTTTCACTACGGGTCATGGTTTCCACCGCAGTAAGTTCATGACTGACCCCCCAAACAAATGAAAACCATATAAAGTCGCTCAAAGGCCCTCCTAAAAATATTAAGTGGCCAACAGAGCTACAACCCCATTTCTCCCACTCGCAAAACCACCAACAAAGTTAGGTAAAACCCTTGAACAACTAGAGCCGAGCCATGTAGCCCCCATAGCCGCATCAGATATCCCCGGATTATCACTTCTGCGCATAAGTCCACATGTTGCTAATTGTCATGTTTAAAGTTCATTGCATAAACATCATTCAAGTCATATGATCATAGTTTAAAGCTAGCATATCCTAAAACTATACTTGCCTTTTATAGTTGCTCCAACTTTTTCTCATATGTTGCTTTTACCATCATCTTCGATCTTCAAGACTCACAAGTGGTCCTCGCTCTACCTCGAAGCAAGCACCACACATACAAGCGCAAAAAAGAATAAACTAAGAACAATACACCAGTCAAAGCAAAAACCTTTAAAACAAGAAGCTGTGGGAACTCATCGCTACGCTCAAGAGAAAGCGAGAAACGCCGATGAAAGAGCTATCGTTAAAAGAGAAACGACTATCGAGAGTTTAAATTATAAATATAAAAGATTGGAAAACCTAGATGCTTGACTTCTTTTTAATATATGAAAATCATGTGAATAACATTAATTTAGATTAGTCACATCAAATTTGAATTCAAAAATCGAGTTGGATCTAGTCACATTTTAATTATAAACATGTCATATAAATTAATCAAGTTAAACTTTTATCTTTGCAAAATATTAATATATATGTGAATGCGACTAATCGATGTGTGGCATATGAAACGTGTTTGAACTAAACAAAATATTATTTGTAAACACATTTATATTAGCAATTAATCACATTGACATTTTATCCCAAAATCACCGAGTATAAAACCTATATTACTTTTAATTAGAAAACAAATTACATAAAGCATTAATCAAATAATTATTTGACTTAAACAAAATCATAAGTGTGTGACATGAAGAACTTCAGCACTACTGCGAAGAGCACGACGCTACGAAACTAACGCGAACCGAATGGATTGATTTGGACTTAAAATGAAGAAATGACGGAAATTATGAACTGGATGGCAAACTTGTAATTACGGAGTGGCAAACTTGTAATTACCTGATCTTCTACCTTGCCTCCTCACGTACGTGCAACCATGGCCGATGGTTCACTGCTGCTCACGCCGTGGAGGGGAGGGCTTCAGCCAGGTCTGGGCCGGCCGGCGGTTCAGGCCGCACGGCGGAGCGCCGGTAGGGGCCAGCTGGGCCCGCGGCCGCACACGGACAGGCCCGAGCGGAGCACCACGCACGCACGCCTGCAGGAGACCGGGCGGGCGGCGGCGCTGCCCAACGCAGCAGGGCGCACGGGGATGCAAGGGGCGCGGGACGGGAAGGCGCAGGCTCGTGGGACTGCGGTGTCTGCAAGGAAGAGCAGCAGGTGGCGGCGCCCGGGACCGAGGTGGCCGGAGAAGACGTACAGCAACCTGTCCATGGAGCAGTTCGCCGGATAAATGATCGGAAACAAAAACGAATGGATACTCGGTCAAACGGCAACGGATTCGGGAAAACGAGTATACCACGGCGAAGATCACGACGAGATCTACCTCATGGTGGAGACGGTTTTCGCCGGGGACGATCAAGATAGCCGGAAACGCTCGCCGGAAGTTCGCCGGAACTCTATGTTTTCTGAACTTCGGCGAGGGATACAGAGAGGTAGGAGGGACGATTCGGGATTCCGTTTTCAGATCTGAAACCAGCGCATCAAGGTGAACACCGGCATGTATATATATGTGGGGTTTTGAAACGTTTAGAATTTCCTTAATTTCGGGATTAAATAAATTCTAGAAAAGTCTAGAATTCATATTTAGGCCATTAAAAATACCCCGGAAGGCTCTAAAAATTCCGGAAAAATTCTTAGAAACACTAAGAATCATGATAAACCAAAATAAATTATTTGGATATCATGAAAAGATATTTGAGAGGATCTAGAAAAAAGAAAAGGCTCACTAAAAAGCTGAAGAACTTTTAAAAAGCCCGAATAATTCTCGGAAGATTTTAGAGATATATCTATGAATGATGAACTCAAATGAATGATTTAGACAGGAAGAAGAATAAGGTTATGAAAAACTCCACTAGAAGGATTGCCGATGAAGCGAGGATTTGATTATGGAAAAAGACTTCGAGAAAGGCCATAGAGATAATCGACTTAAACGCATTTTAAAAATTTCACTCACTCATACCACCAAGTGAAGCAACAAAAAAAAAACATCATGTCATGCAACAACCTAAGATGGAAATTTTGGGGTGTGATAAAGGCGAAGTTCGAGGCAAACTAAGAAAAACCTCTAAATAAAACACCACGTTACGCTTATGACTACTACTCTAGCGTTGATCGTGGTGACCCGCGGCGAGGCCTCTACTCAGAAAGCATCCGCCACAAGGGCGGACGATTTAACCCGTGAAAACCGACAAGCAACCAAGAATTAACTCAAGGGAGAACTCATTATGGTCTAATCATGTATGTATAATACGCTTACAAATAAAATTTATTTGACAAGATCATGACATGCAAACTATATACTAGTTCAAATGTTAAGATCATATCGCATGAAGTGTGCTCTATTTAGCTATTGATAATAAGAACAAGAATAATGTGGAGAGCAAAAGTATTGATCAACATAAGTAAAACTATATTGATCATACCAAGTACCTCCAAGAAGATCTTGATCTTTACATTGTGCCTAACTCCTAACTAAAAGGTAGAAGAGAAAGTGAAGAGAGAAAAACTTGTGTGTTGTGTGTGTAAAGAGAGGGGTGGCCTTCTTTATATAGGGAAAGGAGGGAGAGAATGGAGGGTCAGGCTTGTTTGTAGACTAAAACCGACCCTTCCTCCCATGCAACCGCCTTAGCTCCAAGCCATGCAACCGCATAAGTGTTGGCGCCAATTTATTTCTCCCCCGCATGCAATGCCATTGTAAGGTCGGCACGGAGCTCCAATCACATGCAACCAAGGACTTTGGCGGAACCATATCTTCCACGCATGCAACCATGTCTTCCGAGGGAGTTTTGGCGGAATTCTGGCGCCATCCCTAAAAGCACCGCGATGCAACCGCTTTTCTCCTCCTGACACGTGGGTCAAGGCAAAAGCGCCGGCGATCGGGGTTATGTCCCACGGCGCTGGCGGCCAGGCGCGGGCCGCCGCAGGTTTGGGCCCGCCTCGGCTCGGCTTCGCATCGCGGGCTTGTGGCCCACTCTAGCTCAAGGCCCCTGGGGTGCTTTTTGGCCTAGTTCACGCTTGGTTTTGGTCCATGTGCATTTCCTTGTCCAAAACGCCCTCATGTGCGCTTTTTTCTTTATTCGGGCGATTTTCACCCGTTTCCACATTGTGCCTCGCAGAAAACATATTTTCTTCGAATACAAGTGGAACTAGATGAGTAGTAACGGTTTATGTGACATAAGTTTACCCGTTTCTTTAAGTTGGCGGTATTAATTACTCGGATAATGACCGCCAACACGCCGGGCGAGCCCCGCAGGCCGGAGCCGGGCAAAGCCACGCGGGGAGCGGACACAAACGGAGGAGACGGCGGTGTTGCCGACGAGCCTCCCGAGGACTCCGAGGAGGTGAAGCACCGAGGGAGTCACCGGCCCATCACCCGACCCGCACGAAGACGTCAGAAACGAGTCCGGCAAGCAGGAGCAAAGTGAGGGACTGGGTGGAGCACTTCCACCGCAGCGAGCCTTCAGCGGCGGCAAGATGCAGCCAAGTAGACCCGAGGATGAGGAAGGAACCATGTTGACCGGTCGTATGCGCGAGAGAGGGGAAGGTGAACTCGGATGGCGGCGGCAAAGAGGGCGCGCAAAGTGGGAGGTCAGGGTAGGGGGCGTGGGTGGTTGAGGCGACGGGGCGAGGGGTTTGTGGGGGTGAGGGAGCGGTGGCGAGCGGAGGACGACGAGTGACGAGCTGGGCCGGGAACAAAGGGGCAAAGATCGCGGCACTTGAGCTCCCATGACCCGAAAGTAAAGGCAAACCTTACACCGCGACCGATCTCGGCAAAATCGTGCACTAGGTGATCGAGCGAGAGGCAACGAAAACAGGCCCTTTTGGTGTTCAAGGGCTTTAGGGTTTTAAAGCGAGGCGCCGCGGGGAGCCGGGGAGAGGGCGACTTCAAGGTAGGAGTGTTTGGGTTGTTGGGCATTGAAGCCCTGCTTCCTCGACAAGACAGCGACGCCTGCGGTCTAGTAAGAAGACATGACGGGCGCGGCGCCCGCATCAGCAAGAAAAACGTGGCTACAACGCTGAGGCGAGGACGGTACACTCAAAAGATTTTCGTGCAGCTGCCCAAAGACAATCCACCTAACATCATAGGGTCGCGGGACCGGGCGCCAAGAATGAGCCGGCAGGGGAGTGTTTGTGCCGAAGTCAGCTCTCATTACGGCCGTAGGTGAGCTGGGTTTGAATTTGGGACTCCGACGACCCGACATGGTGGGCAACCTAGGGGCGACCACGCTGGGCCGCCGATAGGAAACGTGGGAGGAAGATATCACCGTGTCAAGGCTGCCAGACACCACGGACAGCCAACGCGTCGTGATGTTCCGCTGGACACCGTAACCTTGAACACGCACTCGCTGACGCGAGACACGAAGGCGACCCGAACGTGGGACAAGGAAGCAATGCAAAGCACTCGAATGTAGAAACGGTCGAAGCGAGGGTCGCGGGAAGCAAGAGTTACCCAAAGGGGCGCTAGAGATGTTGAAGGAGCTAGTAGGTTGGGGACGATGGTGTCGGGCAGTCACAGAGTAGCCGGCCGCGGCAGCTTCTTCAATCGGGCGTTGCAGCCGGGCCGACGACGGCGGACGAGCGATTCGCCGGAGGCATCAACGCGACGAGACGACGCCAGCTTTGGGCCGGCGGTGAACGCCCCTGTGGTAGGTCCCGGCGGGTCGAGTAGGGGAGGTTTCGTGGTGGAGGTGGAACCGCTTGGGCGGTCGTGGGGAGGGCGGTGTGGGCGGTGGGCGCAATGGTGGAGGAGGCGGTGGGTTGGACGGCGGCGGCGAAGTGGTTTGGGCGACCGCCTCGGGAGCGCTCTCGTGAGGGGACGAGGAGCCCCATCCACCGTGAACTCTTCAAAAGTCCTTTTCTTTCAAAGAGAAAGCCTAAACGCCAATCGATTCTTCTTGAATCAAAGTCTTGAAAGGTTATTTAGCCCTACCCTTTACCTAATTGCTAGTGACCAACTGCAAGAGCTCAACCACATGCCGGAAATCAGAAACTTAGATGAATCCTCAAATGATTCTTGGCACTACTCATGGGGTAACAAAGCAGTACAAAGAAGAAGAAAGCTTACAAAATCCTAATTTGTTCTCAACCAACATCACCTCTATACAAATGGGTCCGGGGCAAGCAACCTTGAAATCAGAAATTTTTCTTTGGTTGCTCATCGAGAGAAAGCTAAACACAAGAGACATGTTAAAGAGAAAAAACATGGCTCTAGCCGCCATAATTGTGTCCTTTGCATCAAGCTTCCGAGGAGTCTTATTTTCATCTCTTCTTCTTTTTGTAGCTTCAAGAAACGCCGTTGGGATTCACCGAATATCTCATGGGACACAAGATGACACCCGTGAATATGTTCCTCAAAGCAAGATAGTACTTTCATAATGTCATCTTCGTGAGAGATTGTAATCTATGCCCGCTGGTCAATCCGAAAAACAAGAAACAAAATTATCTTTGATAATGGCAGGAATGAATTTACCGATTGGAGAAGAACTTTCATAGAAGAGTTTGGCTTGGTGTGTATCGGGGCCAAAGGTGCTAAAAGGGCAAGGTTAGAATCATGGAGAGATAATTATGTGTAAATGCTTTCTTCTTTCCTTTGGGCCTAGAAGCCTTGTAAACATTTTTGTATCCATTCTTTTATTTAATTAAAAAGAGAGCGAGGTCGGGGGCTCTCGACCGGTTCGTCCAAAAACATTGTTAAACTTAAGGGTTTCGATGCAATATTTTCTCTCCTTTTTCTACTACCCGCTCGTGTTTCCTACGCCCGATGCATCCACACCGTAAGAAGAAAAATCAAGTACCAAGAAGACAACTTATATATGTCCACCTAATGAATAGCTGAACAAATTTATGGAGCTATAATTTCCCTTAACACTCCCACAACACAAGTACACCTGTGGTCATTCGCGAATTGACAATGCATTTACACCAATCCCATATATTGTCTTATATATGTTGACCAATCGTAGTCACAACATTCATTTACTTGAAATCATCTACTGCCGTTCTATTGACCAACGAGAATTCCTTTGGAGAAGTTTTCTGGTGTGTGACCCGTGAACTTCCCATTTTAGTTGGGCGTTGCTTGTCCCTTTCGGCTTTGTTCTAAAATTCTAGGAGTTTTGGCTCTACCGGAATTACTTGAACGAGCTTGTGCTGACAATGGCCCGCCATTATGTTGTTGCGCTTTTGGCTTGCAGGCTGCGTGGTTGAATTGCACGCCTTTCCGCGATGCCGATGAGACGGGTTCATGATGAAGGCTTTGGCGCCCGCTGGCGCACACATAGTCGCTTGCAAATCATTTGTTGTGCTTTCGCTATGATTTTTTGCACGATTCGCCCCAACATTGCAACTTTGCAATTTTATGCTAGGGCGGCCTTTTGATTAGTAGAATTGTCCTTATCACTGCTTTGACCAAGAGACGCCTCTAGGTTATTGCCCGGTAGAATTGTCCTTCAGCTATATATAGTTTTCTTAAACCAAGCCAAAGACTTAAGGCTCGACCCGATACATGGCTTAGTTGGCCCAAAACCGATGACACAAAGACCATGTCGGTCATTACTGCACGATCCACTGGCCTTCTAGAGCGGCATCGATCCAAATTGATGGCGCCATCATCCCCTTCCAATGCATCCAGATCGCCTCGCTTTTGATGTCGTGATGGGGAAGTTATGACCAAAACAGTTGACGCATGTGTGTGCTGAATGCAAGGGTGACGTGGCAAAAAGCGTTGGGGACGATTTGCAACTTGGGGAAGACCATGACGCCTAAGATGTCCAAAGGCGGGCGATGTCCTCATCATCCTTCCCTTCTTGAATTGAGTCGCCCCTCGACTCCATCGAGCGACATGTCCGTGATCGCCGCCCATGCGAGGAGAAGGGAAGGAAGGAGTGGACATGGGCCAGGGAAAGGGAGAGTGAGGGAGTTTATGCCATACCCTGTTTCCATCTATGAATTCCCTTTTTATTTTCCTTTCTCCACACGCATACATACATGTACACATGTATATACATGGCCATATAAATATATGTATCCAATTATATCCAACCATGCATTTAGGTTTGCACACATATATAAAATAAATAAACTAGTACTATTACATGAATTGAAATTGGGATTTGGGATTTAGGGCTTTATTGGAGACGTGATCATTGGTAAATTGAAGGGGAGGTCAAGGAGGGGAATTTAGTGGATGATGATCAAGGGAAGAATTATTTGAGGCCAATATAAATTCTAGACAAAGCAAGCAATCATCCGTGCAATCAAAACATACATGTACTCAAACATATATCCTAAATCTATATGGTGAATTTTAATGCAAGGTTCTGAAAACATTTGTATTTTAAAAATACACTTTAAAAGGAATTAAACTAGGCAAGTTTTTAATTTGTTGTAAAATTTTAAAAATTTCTAATTCTTAGTGATTTTTAAGATGATGCAAAACACCGGAGTTATATATTGTTTGGCTATGATTTTAATTTTAAATATTCACTATTTTGTTTTGAGACCGAGATACGATTCTATTATTAATACTAGGTATCAATATTGTATATATATTGTAGTTGTGTCTTAGGCTTTTAATGTGGGGGCTATCACCATGATTCTTTGAAAATGAGTGAAAATCACCCTATGTATCATCATATAAATACTTTGGTCCGCTACAATTCCAAAATTAAGTCTAGTTAATCAATGTTGCATGCCAACTACTAGAATAATCAAATCCCTTCTTCACCTAGAGAGCAGTGAGGATACTATTATAAAAACAACATTTATTATGGCTACCACCTACATGAGTTTTCATTTAGTTTGGTATCCATTCTAAGATTCTTGGGATTAATAATGGAAGTCTAATACACTACATTTCCCATTGCTATCAAGAATCACCATTCCATTCAAGCTCGATCAATACAAGGTCCCAAAGAAAATCAACCCAATACTACTATAGAATCGCTATGAAAGAAGTCATTAACATCATTGTTGTGTGCGCTTTGTACTTACCATGTTTACAACAAGTGAAGCAATTATTGAATACGATTGTCGCCCAGAGAAAAGTTTGATCATCAAAGAAATGCCTAGTCAAGATAAGAATAGAGGGTGCTTACATCCCCCAAATGAGGAATGTCAGAAAAGAAGTGGAACGTTGTGACATGACTTGTGTTTGTCATATACTCACCCCTAAAGATGAGAAGCATATAGACCCAAAGAAACTTGTTCGCCTTGCAAGGGAATGCAACAAGCCCGTGCCGCTTGGATATAAATGTGGAAGTAAGTTCTCAAATATACTCAATTCATTGTACCAAAATAAACATTTGTAATGCTACATCTTTACTATATATATATATATGCAAAAAACCTTCAATACTAATTTTTCATAACTCTTACTAATGTTCAAAGTTGGACAGCTTCACCCACCAAATTAACCGCGCCACCGTGAGGCAACAACCATGAGTTACGAGAAAACATTCATGTAAACCATGGAATAATAATGAAATAATAAGTTTTTGGCAAGCATTTAAAAAAGTGTTCGTGACAAGCTATTGTGAAATGGTTGCAATAAGTGATGTTGTAGGTACCAATCTTCGCCGATTCTTTCCATAGGAATGATTAAAACCTCATTTTCAAAACCAAGCAATTGGAACATTTTCAAACCCTTAAGTAAAAACAACAGGTAATGAAAGTCTACTAGGTTTTGAACATGAAACCTCAAAGCCTAGAAGATAGTTACTTGCCACTAGACCATACATGTGTCAATGGATAAAGTAGTCATGATTCATTCAAATATACTTCTATTTGTGATATTAGGTTGTCATCCCTAACTATGAAACTATAAATATATACATGACGTAAAACATTAGTCTATAAGACTAGGAAAAATAATATAATTGTAATAAATAATTAGATAACAAACGCTCGCAAGTAGGCAAATAATTATACCAATTGTGGCATTGTTGTCGCGGGTCTAATACCACCGCCACAAGAATCGGCCCGCTAGCGGTGCTCCGTGGCCTAACTCAGAGACAATGACACACGATGTATACTGTTCGGGGCAAATTGTGCACCCTAGTCCAGCTTGTGATCACTATCCGAGCTCAAATGCTCATACAAGGGCTAGTACAAGGTGGTGAGAGAGGGAGCGGCCCCAAGTCTCTATGATTGAGGTAGGTGCCAATATCGAATGGAGTGTGGGTGTGAGTTTGAGGGTTTGGGAATGTTAGAGTCATGCCTCTACCCGGGTGGCCGTGGTCCCCTTTTATAGTATTAAGGGGGGATACATTGGTGCCACCGAGGCGCAGGACTAAAAAGGAGAAGAGAATACAATTCGGGGGTGAAAAACGCAAAATGATCTATGGCGCCGAGTCGCCGCCAGAGAGCTCATCATCCACTCCAATGCGCGAATGAAGTCGCGTGGTCGTTGTCGCACACCGGGATTCCCGGTCCGGACGGTGGTCGCCGCCGCCCGCCCAATCGCAGAACGCTGGCCCCTCCGTGATGGCAAGGGCCATACCGCGATGACGCAGCGCACGCCGGCCGCATCTCCGGTGAAAATCCAGAGGAGTGGTTGAATACGACAGGTATGACGGGTGAATCCATCACCTCCCCCGCTGCGACCCCACGTGGCTGGCAAAGTACGCTTGCCGAGAGTGGTTGGGCCTGCCAGTGGAGTGGCTGGCCAACCCCGCACCCGCTGGCTTCTCCGAGAAGACAGCGGATGAGCTCCTGTGCAGTTCCCCTCGCACGGGGTTGGGGAGCTCATCGGGAGGGAGCTCGAGCGAGGCGAAAGGGGTCCTCTGGCCAAGCCCCCCGCTCGTGAAGAGCGGGAGAGCTCCCCTCGCCTAAGAGCTCGAGCGAGCGAAGAGCGATGTCCCGCCCCGAGAGCCAGAAGGAGAGGAGCTCGAGCGAGCCTGAGAGAGGTTCGAGCTCATCCTTGTTATGAGGTTGGGGGAGGCCCTTCGAGTTCGAGCGAGGCGGTGGTGGTTGTCATAGGAGGTAGAAGAGTTCGCCCGGGTGACTCCGCCCATGAGCTTGTTATCCCGCTGGTACGACCGACTCGAAGTCTTAGCTCCCGAAAGGGCCATACTCATGATGTCGCGAATATCGATCCCCCAAAATTGTACCTAGAGTATTATCGGGTTATCGATTCATATTTATACCACAATGAAGGCCTCTAGTTATAACTAAAATGAATAGTTTTGATAACTCCTCGGAATGGTGTCAAGAAGTCGTTGTAAAATTTTAGATTTTTTTTCGACAAATGAGCGAAAAGTTATACCTGCTTTTATCGGTTACCTCAAGCTATGTTTTTTCCAGCAAAGTGTGCTAAACTCCAACACCGATCACGTGATCAATCGCCCGCGGTGACTAACAATAATAGGAATTCACCATATGATGTAAGGAGGGCTGCAATGCGTGCAAAACAGATGCGCGGCCGGGCAACCTATCTAGGGTTAGCGTGGCAAGAAGAAATCACACAAGGAGGCTAGCGGGGCAAGTTGAGTAATGTGGTGGATTTGACTTGTTATTTGGGAACGCTTGGACGTGATAGCGGAAAAATGTAAATCATAGCAACGGGCGATTGAACTATGACCATGAACACAATCCTAAATTTGATACCAATATACTTGTAGGATCCGATGGAAGCCTAGAGGAGGGGGGGTGAATAGGCTTACCCCTAAAATTGACCTCGCTCAAACTTCAACACACCGCCAAGACGATATGCGCTGCATCGCCACAGATAGGCACGCCACCGCGGAAGCCGTGAAGCCAATGCAGACAGACAGAGAGTGACGTAAAACCGAGAACCAAGCTCGCCGGAGTAATCAGCGCGGGTAATCGCCATCGCCCCTCGCGGCGGCACCGCCGCTGGTCACTTCGTAGATGTGACTGGGCGGTGAATCGAGAGCCGAGCCCTTTGCACTTGTGGATTCACACTAGTTCCCCGCACACAAATACTTCACGTAAATATACCCAGAGGTGACGTAAAACCTTGCAACAAAGTAGATCAGACCAAACCCTATCTCACAAGACATTATATGCAAGAATGTAAAGAACACAAGTGACACAAGGATTTATCCCGTGGTTCACCGTCGCCACACAGCCGGGTTACATCCACGTTGTTGAGGTTGCCACACAAGGCTTAGCTTGCCCACCGGCTTTGCTTTTTCCCTCGCTCACAAGTCTAGGAGTTAACCCTAGAGATGTGGGGTAATGTATTGTCGCTTTGTGTGAGGTTACAAACCTCCCAAGGCTGCCACACGAAGGGGGCAAGCTCAAGGGCGACGCCTAGCCGCCTAGGAGCAAGCTCCAAGAGTAAAGAACCCTAGGTTCCGGCCAAACGTGAACCAAATGCTCTTTGAGTGGGGAAGAAGTAGATCCGGTCTCCAATCGAAGTTTGCTGCCTTTTCCCTCAAGAATCCCCTCGGTTGGAAGTGAGAGATTGAGTGGGGAGCTCAAGAAGCTTCAATGGGAGGAGTGAGAGAGAGCAAAAGGTGTGAGTCGGTCGCTCTATCGCGAGGAAGAAGAAAGAGTGAGCCGATGACCGTTGTGGGAGGGGTAGAATAGGTATTTATACCCCCAGGCCCCAACGGCCGGGTTTAAGTGTGGCATCACAAGATCGCCACGCCGGGCAAGCTGCCGCGTGGGCGCAAGACCGCCGCGCCAACCCGACAAAGAAAAGGATGAAACCTTGAAGAAATGCTGGCTGGTCAGGCTTGGAGTGATGATGTGTGTCTGATTTGAGTTTTAGAGCACTTGGTCCACAGATACCCGAGAATCCTAGGATCCCTCTAATATACGGCATTTCCTAAACTCAAGATTCAAAATATGAAATAATTTAAACGCCTTGATCCTAAACGCCACCAACTAGCTCATTTGATACCTTTGGACCTCGTACATCAACCCACATTTTATTCCCCGCATGTTATCCCTCGTAAATCTCATTAGTCTCTAATTCCGTGGTCATCAACGCCAAAACCCACTTAGAGCTTGATTGCACTTACAATCTCCCCTTTTGGTGATTGATGACAACCAAATTAGAGCTTACATAAGATGTAAAATCAAACTTAGATTTCAAAACCAAGGATGTAGGAACCTCCCCTAAATATGTGAGTGAGTTTTGAATTCTCATTATTGACATAAAAGGTCAATTTCACATATTTAGGTGCAGTGAGGCCTCCCCTAAATGTGTGAGTGAGATTTGAATTTTAATTTTGACATGAAAGTCAAGTCACACATTTAGAAAGTGTGCAAGGCCTCCCTACATCCATGGTTGTTGTGGGGTGCCAGAAAAGGTGTCATAAAGATATCCGCGGATGCGTATGACAAAAAATAACCGATCAGAGCACAAGGGTTGTCTGTTCATGCACCGATGTGCGCGGCATCGCGCCAGGGCATTTAAGCCGCGCCTATCAGCACGTACAAAACGCACAGAGACACATCCACAAAGATATATGACAAGATATAGGAACTAAACATGCAGCAGATTATATAAAACAGAGTTTAAACAACCAAAGACCAAATCCGAGAAATAACAAGTCATAGGTGGCATTATTACATAAAATAGAGTTTCTCTCGAACTCACACCTAACAAGCTACTCTCAAGGAATCTAAACACCGAAGATCAGCCGCCGCATCATCCTCCCCGAAACATCCAGGCGCCAAAAAAGTTTGACCCCTCTCATTTCTTCTAATTTTTCCCTTTACGCCAAGCACCAAAAAGATCATAGAAAAGAGAAGAAAAGAAGCTGAGTCACCTCACCGACTCATCCCCGACGGCCGGGAAGCGGTGTCCTCGTCCTCCCTCCTCAAAAATGACAACACTAGTTCATACGAGCGACGAGTAGAGCGGCCGAAATGGATCCGCCGAGAGAGAAGGAATCAAGCAGGTCCGACAAGTCCCGGACCTGAGCAGCCGGTAGCCGACAACTCCGGGAGGTCATACTAAGGTGGTCTAGGATAGAAGGCGGAACAGGAGTCCTTTTGCTTCTCCCTAACACTCTTGAAAGCCCGCCTCACCTCCCCCGCAAGATCTCATAGGTCTGTTGTAGATGCATATGAGCAATGCCCAAAGATGGCCTTGATCCACTTCTTGATCTTGATCGAGCCACCGTGCCTCCCGGGCCTAGAGCCAGAGGGCTCCTCTAAGTCCTCTCTCGCCAACCGAGGTGCCTCCCCGGCCGTGGATCCGCCACCGGTCTTCCCTCCATCCAAGCCATGGGTCTTCTATGTTATAGGTCGTGTGGAAGCAGTCCTTGGGATAGATGTTCCCCAGAACCCTCTCAATGATGAACATGAGGTAGGAGCATATGGCAGATTTCTCCTAGCATCGCCCGTGGCATTTGCAAGTCGCCTCCAAATGAACCTCCCAACATTGAAGGTCTCATCATTCTTGAAGTGGGCTAAGAGGTTCCCCGCATACCCATTCACATCCGAGGCTGCCCCATCCTTGGGGTCAATGGTGCATCCGGCAGAGGTTGTTCATCACATAGAAGAAGTCCTTCAACCCCTTCCTCTTGCCATTTGCATCCCTTGGCTTTGCCCAACAATCTTTGATCACTCTAATCTCAACGTGATCAATCTCATGTATGTCGGTGTAGGTCCCGTGCTCAGCCCCAAAACCCAAGGATTCGATAAAAGGTGACAAAATCCAACCTATAGTGCTTCCAAGGTCGCCACCATCTAGTGGATTGTGTCGATTGCTTGTTCCAATGGTAAGTGGCATGAAACTGACTCAGAATCTCCTCATTCCAATCATGCTTAAAGGACATGATGTCCGGCCACCAAATCTCCCTCATAAGCCTCAATTGCCTCATTGAAGGCATCTTCCTCCTTCTCAGCCATCCTCCTCAAAGTCAATGTAGTGCATAGTTGTGATTTTGCTCTTGGATGAGTGAAAGAGGATCTGCCAAGTAGAAGTTTGAGTGAAAAGCCACCCAAAACCTCTCATCAATGACATCCGCCCCTCCTCATCCGCATAGACATTGACCTCTAGCATCCAGCCACTCCGGGCTCGAGGTAGCTTACAACCGGAATGGGTGGATCATTTGCAGGGGCCGCCATCTCAAAGACACCTCCATCGGCACCATGTAATCGCGGGCCATAGATGGACAGGTGCTCGAGTGCCTTGGTCACCATCAGCACAATGGTGCACCCATATTGCCGCTGCTCCCTCGCTTAGTCCCCGGTTGACCCATTGCCGCCCCACCCACCTCTGTTCAGATTCTTCCTTCCACGGCCTCTTCTCCACAGCCTTGACCCTCATCTTCCTTCTTGCCATGGGGATCGCTTCCGTGATCCATCTATGCAATATATAGAGTTTGATCGTAATCTAATGCCGATAGAAAATCAAAAATGATCAAATATATGTGAGAGAAGGTTTGGAACATAAACTTAGGTGGTTTGAGCAAGCCGTCCGTGGTGAAATTTACGCGCGGCAAGACGCCACAAGAGAGGCACGGCACGCCAGATCATGCGGCACTGCCGCCCCCCTTGCTCAAACCATCTATTTTTATCTCGCCAAACCGTTTCACTCATCTATTTGATACATTCTTGTATTTCTTTTCCAATTTCGTAGATCAAAACACAGTTTGAGTGCAAAATGCCCATGGATTTGACAGATGAGTATGAACCTAAATGAAATTTCTTCAATGTTTGGAGTCAATCGATTTCACAATTCAATAAAGTAAGTGATTTGAGGGATATTTGCCGTTGGAAGCAAAATTTAAGAATAAATAATTTCTATTTGGGGGCGATTGCCACGCTCCCCCTAAATCACCTAAGTCATGGAAGTATGAAATTGATTGATTCCAATCATCAAAGCTACTTCCCTAGAGTTCATACAATACTTAGAAATAGAAATCCATGAGAGATTGTTGCTCATTGCATAGATCGTGCAAAAACCCATGAACTAGGGTTAGGTTTACCTTGACTCGTGGGATTGAGGGGAAAAGAGAGGAAACCGCCGGGAAGAGGGAGCAGGGCCGCCGGAGACAAGGTAGAGGACTGGCGGGCGGCGGCGCCAAGCAAAGACTACGGGCGCGCCTGGGCCGAAGCGGCAAGCCAAGGCAGGCGGTGAGCGGGTACGCCTTCACGCGTGAGAAAGAAGGAGTGCGGGCGCGTGATGGTGACGGGCAGAGGAGAAGGAGAAAACCGGCGGGGCCGTGGGCCTAAAAGGAAAGAAGAAGATTTTGGCCCGAAAAACGGTTCGGACGTAATCGTCCTGAAAACCTAGGGCGGCAGATCGCCGCGCCTACGCTGCACCGCCGCCAAAATGCCCGGCTGTCCCGAGAGTATATTGCCACATTTTGACTTATTTCTCCTCAAACTTGATCACAAAGACACCAAAAATTCATTGCCGTGAACAAATAATCAATACGTAACTATGGCATTGAATTTCGGATTAGAATTTGAAATCCTTTTGAAACACAATATGAAAGTTTTCACAAACTTTTCCTATGTGGATCTAGTGTCTCAATCAACTTGCATGTGTGCTGGAATTCAAAACCAAGTTACGAGAATCGAGAATGTTTAGCTCACTACGCAAAGCACAAAACCATGACTCATCGAGAGGTTTGGTGAAGATATCGCTAGTTGCTTTTCGGTGCTCACATGGCGAATTGCGATATCTCCTTTGAGTTCGTGGTCTCTCAAGAAGTGATGACGGATGTCTATGTGTTTTGTTCTAGAGTAAAAAGCATCGGGTTATTTGCGAGTTTGATGGCATTCCTCGCTGTCACAAAGAAGAGGTATCTTTGTGAAATGACATCCGAATCCTTAAGGTCCGCTTCATCCAAAGTAGTTGAGCACAAAGATGCACCGGCCGCAACATACTTGGCCTCGCAAGGGAAAGGGCTACACAATTTTGCTTTAGAGCTCCAAGACACTAAGGACCGCCCAAGGAATTGACATGTCCCCCGGTGTTTTTGATCTACTTTGCAACCGACATAGTCGAATCAATAGCCAAGTAGATTGAACTTGGAACCCTTGGGATACCACAAGCCAAGGTTAGGAGGAGGACTAAGTATCTCAAGATTCTCTTAACAGCCATATTGTGACATTCCTTTGATTGGCTTGAAAAACGAGCACACATACACACAAGAAGCATTATGTCCTACTTAGATGCACAAAGGTAAAGCAAAGATCCAATCATGGAGCGATATACCTTCATGTCCACGGCCGGACCCTCCTCATCAAGATCAAGATGTCCATTGGTTGGCATTGAGTTTTGATTGGCTTTTGCCTTTAGCCATATCAAACTTCTTTATCATGTCATAGGTGTACTTTGTTTGGCAAATGAATGTCCCTTCCTCCATTTGCTTGACTTGAAACCCGAGGAAGTACTTTTAGCTCACCCATCATGGACATCTCAAATCTCTTGGTCATTGTCCTACTAAATTGCTCAACATACATATTAGTTAGTGCTACCAAATATTATGTTATTGACATATATTTGGCATACAAAGATATCATTGCTAACTTTATGAGTGAAGAGAGTAGGATCGCCTTTGCCTATTTCAAAGCCTTGATTGAGCAAGAATTCCTTAAGGTATTCATACCATGCTCTAGGTGCTTGCTTAAGCCCATAGAGTTTTTCGTGAGCTTGTAGACGTGGTTGGGAAACTTGGGGTCTTCAAAACCGGTGGTCGCCAACATACACTTCCTCTTGTAAAGGACCATTGAGGAATGCACTTTTGACATCCATTTGGAATAAATTTTGAAGTCATGATGGGCAAAAAAAAAAGAAGAAAGTAATTGCTTCTAGTCTTGCCATGGTGCATAGGTGTTGACGGTGAACCAACTACATATCAAACACCGCCAACATACACCAAAACCACTTAGAGATAGGGCTTTTTAACTAACAAATTCCATAGTTTTGGTGTATATTTGGTTCTTGTGTACAAGACAAGACATGTGCACTTTGGGCCAAAATACAAGGAAAAAAGAATAAAAAATACAATAAATAGAAAAAGCCCACAAGTGACAAATGGCAAGACCAATCCAACTTACTTCGCCAAAGCCACAAACTCAGTTCTCCACACATCCAAACCCAGGCCCAAGATAACGTAAACATGACGACATCGCCAAAGTCGGGCCTGCTTGGGGGTCAGACAGGTGCCTGGGTGCGCTCCGCACCCTCCTTCCGACAGCGGGCCGGGGCCGGTGCGAGGCGGTACATTAACTCCGAAGAACGCCTAGGGCGCCATGGACCAGGTTCGTTGAACCCGCAAACCGACTATTCTTGGCCGGTTTGGACATTATGGTGGTGGTGGCTATTTTCCAAGGACCCCCTCTACTCAAGCTATAAAAGGAAGGCTCCTACACCTCTCCCAACAAGCATTCCAAGGAGAATTCAGCACACTTGAGCAAGAGGAGTAGCTTAGCCTTCTTCCTACCTTGTAAATTCTAGAGAGTGAGAGAGGAAAAGCTAGAAGGGAACTTGGCCTTCTACTCCGGAGTTGCCTGAGTAGCTTCGGCGGATCCCGTTTCCTTAGGAGGCCTGAGTGCCGACTTGCGGCACCACGACGCTTGTACCTCTAACGGCTTCTTATAATTTGGTGAGCAAGCTTTGTGTTCATCTCTTGGCTTATTGTCTTTCCGGATTACATTATCTTAACTTGTTATAGTCTTACGGGATCGGGTAGATTGTCTCGTATGAGCGTTAGTTCTTGGTGAAGGAACTTTGACCGGGAACCTTGGCCAACATCAAGAATCGCGGACCAATAGTGCAAACGTGGTGTTTGGACTAGCGCTCACCTACCTTTTAAGCATCCCACGTCCGTGAGGGTAGGCGTGTGGTTGTGATAGCCTTGTCCGTCCTTTGTAATCCCTCCACGCTCGGGTGTGATGTAGAGCTAATTGCGACTCGCCTCAGCTTTGGGCGCAGGGCCTGCGTCCCGAAGTAAGGAGATAACAACGCTTAGAAATCACCGATCGGAAATCTAAGCCCATAGGGAGACCTCATTACTGTGAGAACCTAACCTTGCCTTGGGTAGACACAGCCCAGAAGCCCTCAACGCAACCGCCCTGCGACTATAACGATACCCTCGCTTATCAACGTGAAGTGCTACAATGGTATTTCCCGCGGCGCTATGACTTGTGCCGCTAAGAAACACCAACAAGCATTTCTGGGCGCCGCTGTCGGACGGTTGTCGAAGTTGTATTTCTGACCTAGTTGACCCGTGTGTCTAGAATATCTCCTATAAAACAAAACCCAAAACAGCTTCCTTACCCATGGAGCAACCCACCATTCAAATCCTATCCGGCTCCTAAGGGCGAGTAGCTCAGAGAACCACCCGACCGAAGCCAATCACAGCCTTCCGATTATGAGCCCGCCCGGCTTTATAGCCATGGTTCCCAGCCCCAGCCTTTTCGTGCTCGTAATATGAAAACCCCTATCATCACTTACGTGAGTTTGAGCAGCCTCGTGGGATGCCCGACTATTTCGTGCATGACACATGACACGCTGAGGTGGAAGTTGTTTCCGCTCTTCACGTAGAGGGCTACTCAATGGTACGCCCATAACGTAGGGGTTGGTAAACGGAGAATGGGAAGAATCGCGAACCGATTCTCAAGGTAGCGCTCTATCCCTTATCCGTAATCGCTGCCCCGCGACAAGAGATCCTCAACTTCCAACAAAAAGAGGGTGAAACCATAGGTGCAAAATCGGGACCGCTTTACCATTCTTACCAAACCGCCCCAGATTCGTCCATCCCAAACCATGTGTTGTTACAACACTTTTTGGCTAGGTTTGATAGAGCAAATGCACTATCGCTTGATTTAGCCACGGAGGGTCGCTCTCAAGACACATAAAACCACAAATGAAGGAGAAGTTTTCTAAATCAGATTCTTGAGAATACTCCTCCGCTTAGAACCCATCCGGTAGAACCCAAGCGTAAAACCGTAGAGGAAGTCTCTTCAAGCAACGCCAACCTCAAAACATCTTTTAGAGAGACCCGCCTCAACCAAACCAAAGGAGACCGCATGGACGGATCTCCCCGCTTTTCGAGGAAGACCCTATCAACAATTCGGTAATACTCTAATTACTTAACAATGGAAGAAACCAACTGGCCCCGCTTGGCTCCCGAACCACCCCCCGATGAACTTTTTCTCCAGAGTCTATTAAGGAGCTAACCGCTATCATGAGTACGTAATGGCTACAGGAGGAAGGGCCCCTCTTTCAAAGAAATTCGATTGAACCATCCCTCTACGCCTATTCAAGGTAAATATCAAGGGGACGAGTGGAGGTCATGTATAACCCTCGCCGCCGGCATAAACATCATATCCAAATCCTTTGCACAAAGAATGTGACAAGGAAGCACCTAGAACCCACACAAAGAAGGACATTACGCGCATAGCACCTCGAACCATCGTGAAAATGCCGCGGAGGTTATACACTACCGCATTCTTCTTCACGTGAATGTCAAATTATCTCCGGATTTTCATATTTTTGATATCCAAGATTTTGACATCCTAATCGGGCATCCCTTTGAAAAGATTCTCTGATCTACCACAACCGGGATTTAGATGTCAAGCTAGAGGCAAATCATTGTCCATACCAGCCACCGAGCCAAAAACTCCTAGAACGGATTCCCTCCATGAGTATGACACGCCTCCAGGAGGTCAAAGGAGTCATGCTCTATGAAAACCCCTCAAATGCACTCTAGAACGCGGACGCCCAATTCTTCATAGAAGAAGAGGACGACTCGGGGAAACCATAGAACTTCCCCAAGAGGAAGAGCTGACCGACCTCCAGTTGAGCTTAAAACCCCCGCCTCGCCTATGCTATGTATTCCTAAACGGTGACACACAAGCTCCGATTATCATTAGTGATAAACTTAGTGACCGTGAGAGACCCACCCACCATAGCCGCTTTTAGAGAAACATAGATCGGTCTTCGGTATTCCTTACAAGACCTAAAAGGGTAAGCCCAACACTCGCACACATCGTATACCTATTGACTTTTTCCAAAGACCCCTTCACGCCAACCACGAGAAGGCTCAATAATGCGAGCGCGTGAAGTCGCGTGAAGGAGGAAGTTCTCAAACTTCTTCATGCCGATAATCTATCCCGCACTACATAGCGATTGGGTTAGCCCTGGTCCAAGTGGTCCCTAAAAAGGGAGGAATGACGGTCGTTGAGAACTCTAAAAACGAGCTCATTCCACAAAAGACAAGTCACGTGGTGGAGAATGTGCATCGATTATAGAAAACTTAACAAGGCTTATTAAGAAAGATCACTTCCCTCGCCCATTCATTGATGAGATGTTGGAACGGTTAGCTTAAACATTCTTTTTTTGTTTTGTTTGACGGATATTCTCGGTACCAATTAGATTCCGATCCACCCCGGATGACCAAAGCAAGACCACCTTCACATGCCCATACGGAACCTATGCCTACCGTGAGAATGTCATTTACCGTAATGCACCCGCTTCCTTTCAACGCGTATGATGTCTATTTTCTCGCATATGATTGAAGAGATCATGGAGGTTTCATGGACGATTTCGCCTATGGTAAGACTTTCGAAAAGTCAGTCGGGCAATCTAGATAAAAAGTCTTGCAAAATATGCCAAGAAAAGGACCTGGTACTAAACGGGAAAAGTGCCATTTCATGGTCCGAAGGTGCATCGTTTTGGACACTTAGTGTCCGAGAGAGGGGATTGAGGTAGACAGAGCTAAGATAGACGTTTATCAAAAGCTACCTCCCCGTGAATGTCAAAGGGATCCGCAGCTTCTTAGGCCACGCAGTGTTTCTATAGGAGGTTCATAAAAAGATTTTTCACAAATCTCGAGGCCCCTCACAAACCCCGCGTAGCCAAGGACGCATCCTTTCGACTTCACGTGATGAGTGCATGCACGCTTTCAAAACCCTCAAGAAAGCACTCATCTCGGCCCCGATCATCCAACCCCCTGATTGGTCGCTGCCGCTTGAAATCATGTGCGATGCTAGTGACTATGCCGCTGCGGCGTCTTAGGCCAAACCAAAGACAAAAAGCAAAGATGCAATCGCGATATGCTAGCAAGACTCTAACAGAGCCCATTTTAACTATGCCACCACGTAAAAAGAGCTCCTTTGCAAAGAAGTTCGCTATCGAGAAATTTCGCCTTACTTAGTGGGTGCTAAGATAATCATTTATACCGATCACGCCGCACTTAAGTATCTGCCACTAAGAAAGATGCGAAAACCTCGACTGATCCACTGGATTCTTCTCGCTTCCAAGAATTCGATCTAGAAATAAAAGATAAAAAGGGAGTAGAAAATACCGCTAGATCATTTGTCGCTGCATGCGTGTCACCACAACATGTGAACCTCCAATCAATGACTACATGCGCCGATTACATGCTACTAAAGGTGTCGACTCCAATCCATGGTATGCAAACATTGTCAACTTTATGGTTGCGTGGATATGTACCACCCCGAGAGGACAAGCTGAAATTGCAAGTAGAAAGCCGACGACACCTTTTGGGATGAACCGCACTGCATGCAGAGTATGTGGTGACGGCTTGCTAAGAAGATGTGTACCAAGGGAAGAGGGATGCAAATCATCGAGAAATGTCATGCATCACCCTACTCGGCCATACCGAGTATTCCGCGACACAAGCCAAAAATCCGGCAAAGGCGGATTTTACCGCCAATGATGTATGAAGACACAAAAGAATTTATCGAAGATGCCTGCCGCCAAAGGACCCGAAATATCATCGCCAGGATGCGATGCCCTCGCAGACTACAACCTTCAAATAGAAATATTTGATGTGTGGGGCATTGATTACATGGGGCCATTCCCTAAGTCCCATGATTGCGAAAGTACATCCCCGGGTGGCAAAGTGGATTATGTGTCAAAATGGGTAGAAGCAATGCCATGCGAGTCCGCCGACGCCAAACATGCACGCAAGATGTTTCCACGAAGTGATTTTCCCCGTTTTGGAACCCCACGCATGGTAATAAGTGACGGAGGATCACACTCGCGGACAAATCATTCAGGCATTCCCCAAGGAACTTGGCGCCAAGCACAACATTGCTACCCCCCTGCACTATCCGCAGAAACTAGCGGCAAAGTCAAAACCTCAAACAAGCAAATCAAAAACATACCCGTAAGACGGTCAACGAGATGGGGAAGGATGGAAAAACAAGCTACCGGATGCTCTCCGGCATATCGGACAAAGATATAAAGCCCCCCATCTAAGCATGTCACCCTACCACCGTATATGGCAAAACCCGCCACTTACCAATTGAGCCGAACATCGAGCTCACCGGGCCATCAAGAAGTGGAACATGGACGCCAAACTCACCGAAAGAACCGACAGAGGCAAATCTCCGAGCCGAAGAATGGCAAGAGAAGGCGCACACGCTGCAAAGCTCTCTACAAAGAGCGCACAAAAAGATGGCATGATCGCAGCATAAAGATCAAAGAATTCACCACGGGCGATAAAGTACTCTTATTCAACCCCCCGGGTGAAATTATTCGCTAAGGAAAGCTGAGAAGCAAGTGGAAAGGACCGCATAATCGCCATCAACACCTCGCCACATGGCTTAATTACAATCCAAGATGACGTTTCTGCTCAATCCAAAAGGTAAATGGACAACGCCTCAAGCATTTCTTTGAACCCCGCCTCGATCTTAACCAAGAGCTTGATAGAATAGATTTATGCTTTGAAAATAATTAATTAATACAAAAAAAAAAAAAAAATGAGGTTATGTTTATTTTATTTATTTTATTTACCTTTTACTCACTTTTGCTGATTTGTGCTTGCTTTATTTATTTATTATTTTGCACAATTTTCTATTTTCAAAGAATAAATCCAGAGAGAAATCAAACCTGGGATTGGGAATCTAGGATTAGAGTCGCGCGGCAAACGCAGAATTCAAACTTTCAAACCCACGACTAACGTGGGGGAAAAAAACTCGACCAGGGGACGCCAGGAGGGTGCGCCAAGACTCCTAGCCGCACGGCCGGGCTCCCCCGATTTCGGCCCATCGCCTTTACCCCGGGAATGAATAGCATTGATGCCGTTTATTATTCAAATTCCGAATTGTGTCGAAAAGCGTAGGCTGACCCCTTGTCCTCAGAAATACCTCACCTCTCCCCTCTCCTCTCCCCCTCTCCTCACACACTCATCTTCAAGCTCACCACTCCCCAATCCTCCATACTACTCTTCACCAACCAAGAAGCAAATGGCTTAGCCACGCCTCATCCTCTATAACTCCATGCTGCCTTGCTCCATCAACGATGGAGACCTCTCCTTTCCAAGCAAGGAGGTTTGAGCCATCAAGCGTTGCTCCACCTTGCTATGATCCCTCCTTCACGCAACTCTTCAAGTGGAGGGGATCAGTAAGGTGGTGTCCACGGGCAGGTCCGCGGGCTTCAAGAGCATCCTTGGGCGCCTCGCGCCCCACGATGGGCACCACCGGCAACAAGAGGAAGACACCGAAATTTCGGCAAGGTCATCTTCCTCAACGGAGACTTCGCCCTTCCACACCTCCGATGCAAGCTTCCCCATACACCGTTGTTGGTATTGATCTACCAACAGGTGGGCGCGGAAAGGGGTTGATGAAGAGGCCTACAAAGGCCCCCCACCCGGCGACATCTCCCTAGCGCCCCCTTCGTATCCCCTCAGCAGCCCCTAGAAAGGCCCCCAATGTGTTTGAGAGTCGCTCGAGTAGTGAGGGGGGACCTTTGAGGGTACCCCCGGCTGTCCCCTAGGAAGGCACCCAATGTCTTAGAGAGCCTTTCCGAGGGCACTCCTTCGCTGCACACAGCCGTAGCAGCTCGGTACCCAAGGAGCTCGCATAGCAACGCTAAACGCTAGAGTCAATTTTTATGCATTAGTGAAAAAGGCTCAACAATCAAGTAGAAGCAAAGCGGAAGATGAGAACACGCAATTAGAAAGGAATTAGACTCCTTCCGCCTTGGCTTTAAGACTGCTTGTTAGGGTCGCTAAAGCCGCCAATGCCGGGCATGCCCCTCAAAAGGCCCGCAAGATAGGCGCTTTCTACGCCCCCAAATAATTAGACGCTACAAAACTTTAAATTTTCAGCATTTCCCTTTTCCAATTATTTTGTAATTCCTTCAAGTGCACGCCTACATTTGTATTATAATATATTTATGAATTCAATAAAGCTTGTCTTTGGAATATTGTGTATGTCTCCATTTGTTTTTGTCTTGTGCAAAAAAGAAAATAAAATAGGTACAAAAACAAGTGTGGGGAGGCAACCGCCTCACAAGTCAAGGTACGCAGAATGTATAAATTCAAAATTTGACTTGTGGCATACTTTCTACCACCCATGTTTAAACATGTTGCTAAACCTGAACCCAAGTTGGCAAAACTCCATCTCTAGTCTACCAATTGAGAAAAGGCATGCATACATTTTATTCCTAGTCAAAAACCATTCTTTTTGTTGAGCAACTACCTGTTAGGGACCTCATGTTCATCTAAACAATTGAGCTTTGAGATATGGTAGAATGACTTGACACTTGCTCTCTTTATGCAATGAGACTTGGTTTTATTTCAAAAATTCAAAATAAAGCATGGTCCCGGGTTTGACTTAGACAAATCCTACCAAAGCCCTAACATTGTCATGAATATCCATTATAGCTACTACTGGGCCGTATTGAGTTTTGTCGCCCGTTGATCTGATTCGCGTTTTGAGAGAGGCTCATACTCCCAAGATCTAAAAACACGCACACCCACAAATACACGCCGGTTCTCACAATGAGAATTGCGCACAACATGCATCTTTACCATCCACAAAATAAATACTCCATCCATCATACCATGATCATCTCCTCAGTGACGTAAAAGTACAAAGGCAAGAAAAGAGATACGTGCTATAGAAAAGAAAAGAATAAAGAGATGAAAAATGGACAAGTGTCCGAGGGCGAAGTAGAGCCCACATCTCCAAAAAAAAAAAAAAAAAGAGAGAGAGAGAAAGAAGTAGCCTCAGATCTCTCCAAAAAGTATACAAAAAGAAAGGAGAGAGATCATGAGTCATGGAGTAACCGCAAAAAACAAAAATACCACAAATATTTTCCACACACTTTTGCACATTTCGATCTAGGGTATGGCACCTCTTTCCAACGATCTAGAGCTTGACCCCACAAAACATACAGAGGTACGTATGCATCACTCCACCTTAAGATCCACAAAACCCTCGCAAAAGATAGGATGAGTGAGAGCAAGAGTGCTTTGGCAAGGAAACACAAAATGAGTAACCATGTGAGAATCAACCATGGAGCATTGCTATTTTATCTTTAAAAATTCAAAAAATCAACCAAGTCTTTTGCACATGAGTAGTACCAAGGAGATACGATTTCATGCCGTTCCATTGCTCAATCGCCCAAGATAACAGATAGCCACCTCCTGAATGCTCACAAAGCAGGTGAAGCCCTCGAATAACTTGTATGCAAGTCTACATCTTGGAGATTGAACCATTTAGTTCTTACGCCTTCACTGAGGACGAAAGTAAAGGGCTAAGTGTGGGGGAGTTTGTTGACGGTAACCAACTACATATCAAACACCGGTCAACATACACCAAAACCACTTAGAGATAGGGCTTTTTAACTAACAAATTCCATAGTTTTGGTGTATATTTGGTTCTTGCAGGTACAAGACAAGACATGTGCACTTTGGGCCAAAATACAAGGAAAAAGAATAAAAAATACAATAAATAGAAAAGCCCACAAGTGACAAATGGCAAGACCAATCCAACTTACTTCCTGGCCAGCCACAAACTCAGGCCTTCCACGCCCAAAACCAGGCCCAAGATAATCTAAACATGACGACATCATCCAAAGCCGGGCTCTGCTTGGGGGCCGACTAGGTGCGCCCGCACCCTCCTTCCGACAGTGGGCCGGGCCGGTGCGAGGCGGTACATTAACTCCGAAGAACGCTTGGGCGCCGGGACTGTGTTTAGTGAACCCGCAAAAACCGACTATTCTTGGTTGGTTTGGACATTATGGTGGTGGTGGCTATTTTCCAAGGACCCCCTCTACTCAAGCTATAAAAGGAAGGCTCCTACACCTCTCCCAACAAGCATTCCAAGGAGAATTCAGCACACTTGAGCAAGAGGAGTAGCTTAGCCTTCTTCCTACCTTGTAAATTCTAGAGAGTGAGAGAGGAAAAGCTAGAAGGGAACTTGGCTCGCTCTACTCGGAGTTGTCGAGTAGCTTCTTTGGATTCATGGTTCCTAGGAGGTCGGAGTGCCGGGACTTGTCGGGCACTGCCTTTAATTTTTGTACCTCTATGGGCTTCTTTTTACAATTTGGTGAGCAAGCTTGTGTTCATCTCTTGGCTTATTGTCTTCCGACATATTATCTTAACTTGTTATAGTCTTACCGATCGTAGATTGTCTCGTATGAGCGCTAGTTCTGGTGAAGGAACTCTTTGACCGGGGAACCTTGGCCAACATCAAGAACTGGACCAATAGTGCAAACGTGGGTGTTTGGACTAGCGTTCACCTACCTTTATAAGCATCCCACGGGTCGCGGAGGGTAGGCGCGTGGTTGTGTTGTGACCCTTTGTCCGCCCTTTATAATCCCTCCACGCTCGGGTGTGACGAGAGCTAATTGCTCTGACTCCCCTGCCCAGTTTAAGGAGGGGCGGCGCCCCGGGCAAGGAGATAACAACGCGAGAAATCACTGATCGTAAATCTAAGCCCATAGGGAGACCTCATTATCAGAACCTAACCTTGCCTTTGGGTAGACACAGGCCCAGTGAGGCTCCCTCAACGCAACCGGCCCTTGCGAATTATAACGATACCCCGCTTATCACCGGGTGAAGTGCTACAACGGTATTTCCCGTGACGCTTGTGGACTTTGCCGCTTTCGCTAAGAAACACCAACAATAGGTCTCATCAAGTCCTAGCCCTCTACTTGAGTGAAGCCTTGAGCAACCAATCTTGCCTTGTTTCTTTTGTCACCAACCCATCTTCATCTTGCTTGTTGTTGCGGAAGACCCACTTGGTACCAATGATGTTCGCCTTGGGTCTTTCCACCAAGTCCCATACTTGGTTTCTTTCAAAATTGTTGAGCTCTTCTTGCATGGCCAACACCCAATTGGGATCCTTTTGAGAGCATCATCTACTTTCCGCGGGTTCCAAAGATGAAACAAACGAGTAATGCTGACAGTAAAAGCAGTTTAGATGAGATCGAGTGGTAACTCCCTTCGAGACCCCTAAGGAGTTGTCAACGGGTGATCCCGCTGAATAGTTTGTCGTAGTCGCGGGTGATCAACGCTTTCCGAGATGTTCTTCTTGATCTTCATCATATTCATCATCAGCTTCAAAAAATTGAGCAAGATCAAGTGGTTGAACAGGTGATGCAGGTGGATCGGGCCGCCGCCGAGGTAGGTGGCGCGGCAAGCTGCGCAAGGATGGAAAAAGAGACTGCCGCGCTGACACTTCCAGCAGCATGCGCCGCACTTGGTCATCGAAAGTACGCGGGCCGAATCTTGTGCAAAGAACAACCGGGTGGATCCTCCCTCCATTAGCTTGATCTTCTTTTGAGGTCTTATGTCACCTATAGCCAATTGCTTGATTGCCTCACAAGGTGGATCCTCCTTTCCTACAACACTTTGATCAACTTGCTCTACTTGAGAGCATTATTAGATTCATCAAATGTCACATCTATAGTGATTTCAACCCTACCGATGGTTTGATTGAAAACATCTATAGGCATGCTCATTTGACCCAGAACCAAGAAGAAAACTTTCATCAACTTTAGGTGCAAATTTAGAGGTTCGGGGCCTTTTGTTCAGAATGAAACACTTTTGCACCCAAACACCCTAAAGTATGACACCTTTTTAGGCTTGTTACCTGCTAAGAGCTCATATGAAGTCTTCTTGAGTTTCTTGTGTAGATAGAGGCGCGTTGATGGCATGACAAGTTGTATTGATGGCTTCACACCAAAAAGATGTCCATTGAAGTCTTGTACTCATCAAGCATTGTCCTTTAAGCATCTCTATAAGTGTACGATTCTTTCTCTCTACTACACCATTTTGTTGAGGGGTATATGCAAACAAAACCTCATGCTTGATGCCCCTTCATCAAGAAACTCTTCAACTTGGGTGTTCTTGAACTCAGTCCCATTATCACTTCTCATTTTCTTGACAAGTAGACCAAATTCTCTTTGTGCCCCTCTTTGATGAAGGTTTTCACCTTCTCTTGTACCTCCTACACCTCTATCAAAGAAAAAGAAACCCCAAGTGAAGGGAGTAATCATCAACAATAACAAGTCCATATTTGTTACCCTCATGCTAATGTAGGTAGGCCACCGGTCCAAAGAGATCCATGTGTATCAACCCAATGGTTGAGTAGTGGTCATCACACTCTTTGGTGGGTGAGGTGCACCTACTTGCTTCCCCTTGCAGCAAGGTCCACATATATCCTCGGCCTTTGTCAAAATCAACATTTGTTAGTCCAATGATGTGGTTGTTCTTTCTGCAGTTTGGCCAAGTTTTTCATGCCAACATGTGCTAGACGGCGATGCCATAACCGCCCATGCTAGATTTTTACATTAGACAAAGTTCAAGCTTAGCTTTACTTTTTTGTTGAAATCAACTATGTAAAGCTTATTCTTGAGTTTGCCTATAAAGACAAATAGTAAGAATCCTTCCCCGCGAAAAACTTCCACACCAACATCTGTAAGAGACAATTGTAGCCTTTCTCACACAATTGTGAGACCGACAACAAATTGTATCCCAACTGAATCAACATGCAAGACATCTCGAAATATCATGCTCGGAGTAATGGCAACTTTACCAAGACCAATCACGCTTACATCATCATTTCCAAACCTTATGTTGTTCCTTCCTCATCATTGGTTTGGTAATATGATGAAAACATACTCTCTTTCTCCTGGCCATAAGGATTTGTACGTCACCGCCGCCAAACACCCAACTTGACCCACCGGAGGAGTATGCTCGCAAAACAAGTTTAGTTCATTAAGTTTAGGGTCCCCTAAGATTCTTGGGACCTTTTACCTTAGTCACAAGAACTTTGGGGAACCCATATAGAGGTGTTGCAATAGAGTTTTTTTTCACTGCCTGAAGTACTTTGCAAAACACCTCCCCTTGCTGTTTGTTTTCACCTCTCAAAGCAAGGATTGGAGTCCAACTTGCTTGCTTTTTGCCTTTGATTGATAGGAGTGGCTCCCTTGAACAGCCTGCATAAGATTTTCTGACTTCTCGACCTTCTTCATAGGCTTTTTGACCATCTTCTTGGTCTATTCTCGAGCTGAGGCGTAGTAGGTGACCTTCCCTTTTTCTTGGGCGCTGCACCGCCGCTTTCGCCCAAGCACCGCCGCTGTAGCGCATGTGACAGCTCGGGTTGGCTTGTGTCCCGTGCTCTCGGTGTGTCCCTCTGTACCTACCGTATCTTTGCTCAAGAATTTGACACATTCAACACCATTGATCGCCTTTCACCATTGGTTTTGTTTCCATGCTTGTGTCCAAGTCCATCTTTGATTGTTGATTTCTCCCCATCAATGTAGTTGGGCTTTTGGAGCCTCAACCTTTGTTGCTCATAGTCTGGTTTTTGACAGCTTTTACTTTCCTTTCTTACCAAAGTGGTGAGCCTAGTGATCTCTCTTTTCTCCATAGTTTTTTATGTTGGCAAGGTTAGTGGCATAAGCATTCATATCAACATTATAGCATTTACCACAACCTTGACTAGTGGAGGGAGTAGAGATATCCTTTGTGGCTAGGAGTTATGAGTTGCTCTCCCAAAGAATGCTATGTTTGGTTTCTGCTTTTTGTGCTTGTCTTGCAAGTCACAATATTTCCCATTAAGGACAACCATAGCCTTCTTTTTGTAGAGCATGGTCTCCTTGCTCATTAGCTAGGCTCTCTTTGCAAGGAGCCACCCTCACTTCTCTCAACTACAAGATATCCTTGTTATCAACATAGAGCTTTTTAAGTCTATCAAGTTGACCATCTCTAGTTGCTAACTCCTCGCTAGTACTCTCTAAATCGCTTTATTAGTTGAGCAAGAAAGCTTCTAGTTTTGGGATCTAGGTTCTTGGTGAGTCTAACATATTCTCATCATCACTAGATTCACTATCATCACTAGAGCTTTCACTAAGATCACTAGATTCATCACTAAGAGAGGAAGAAGGTTTGGGTTTGATTTTACCTTCTCATGCTTGGCCATGAGACAAACATGAGTGAAGTCATTTTCTTCCTCATCCTCATCATCGGTCATGTTGTTGAAGAGCTTGGGTGTAGAGGTCTCTTTGCATAGCAAATGTTGCAACATGAACTTCCTCTTCACTTGTCTCTTTAGTTGAGTCCCACTCATGGCCGATGTGAGCTTCACCCATGTTCCTTCCCTTTCTCTTTGTAGTCTTGTTTTGTCTTCTTTGCCATTGTCCTTCTTGTACTTGTTGTTCTTGTTTTCATAAGGACAATTGGCAACAAAATGCTCGGTGGCTGCTACACTTGAGTTTAAGTTCTCTTTTTCTTGTTTGGGAACCTTCTTTGCACCATCTTGTAGCCATTAGCCTTCATCCTCTTCCCATACTTCTTCAAGAATAGGGGCCATATCGCCTTTATCTTCTTGTAATCAGCCCCATCATCTTCATCATCACTTGAGGAAGAGGTTGCATCTATGCTTTCTTGCATTTTCTTCATTTCTTTGTCTTGACTTGTAGATGCTTGCTTGCTTCCCTTGACCTTTGCTGGAGGAGCTTGGCTTGCTTGTCTTGGTTGCCTTGAGAGCCACATCTTTGATCTTGATGCCTTCAAGCTTTGCTTGCAACTCTCCAAGCTTTCTTCTTTCATTAGCTTTCCTCTCTTTGCATGTCATAGGTGAGCAGTTCCTACCAAGCACATCATTTGGAGTGAAATGCTCAAACTTCTTCTTGTCACGGATCAAGGTGACCACTATGTCATTTCTAGGTGTGTATGCCTCAAGCATAATCTTGACAACGGTGTGGTCATCTAGATCCTCATCTCCAAATCCTCTAATCTTGCCAACTAGCACCATCAACCTATCAAACATTTCTTGGGCCCCTTCTCCCCCTCAAGGATCACAAATCGGTTGAGCTTGGCCTTCAACAAGTCAATCTTGGCTTTTCTCACTTTGTCTACACCTTCATGTGCAAGTACCAAGGTGTCCCAAATCTTCTTGGCTTCATTGACATTCATCACTCTATTGTACCTCATTGCCTTCTAGAGCACTTAGGGAGAATGCTTGTGGTTTGACCATTGATGTGGGCAGCCTGTAGCTTCCTCATTTGTCGGCTTTTGGGGGTTCACCGATGGCTGAAATCCACTGCACACAACCTCCCAAAGACCAGGAAGGGGGCTTAAGATAGGTTTCTCATCAAGTGCTTCCACTTGGCATAGTTGGTCCCATCGAAACGGGCAACTTTCCCCTGCAAGGCACATTGATGAAGGACTTCTTATCATGTTAGTCAAATAAGAAGAATAGTTAAAGGATATAGCAAAGAAATTTGTTGTTGTTGACGCTTCTCATCCTTCTTCTTTTCTTTTCTTCTTCTTGTTCTTGTTATAGGAGATATCATCATCTTCCATCTTCGAGCTACTTGATAGCTCACTTGACTCCGCTTCTTCTTCTTCTTGCCTTGTTTTTCTCTAGCTGCCCTTCTAGCAGCCCTTGCCTCAATGTAATCAATCTTCTTTTGATCTTTTCTTGAAGCTTCTGTGTTCTGACACTCAGCTTGATCTTCTAGCTTTTTCTTTTCTTCTGCCTTCTTGTGTTTCTCAAGGTCTTGCTAGTCTTGCGGCTTTTCCTCGGCATCGGTAGCATCACCCCTTTGATGGTGCTCGCCTGGCTGTACCTAGAGAGATCACCGCTAGCCTCCACCTCCTCCACGGGACCTGCGGGTCTTGCCTCCTTTGTTCGATCCCTCCGCGCTGTCCATATTTCACGGTGAAGCGATACTAAGTATCCTAGCTCTGATACCACTTGTAGGATCTTGAGGGAAGCCTAGAGGGGGTGAACAGGCTTACCCTAAAATTGACCTCGCTCAAACTTCAACACACAAGGTTAAGATGAGCTGCACTGCTGCGCCACAGAAGCACGTAATCGCCAGCGCGGAAGCTACCGCAGGTATTGTGAGACAGAGAGTGACGTAAACCGAGAACTAAAGCCTCTCTCGGAGGACCGCTCCCCAGCGCCGACCGCGGCCCCTCGCGGCGGTGCACGGGCCGCGGGTCACTTCTGAGATGTGACCAAAGAATTGGAGAGCCGAGCCCTTTGCACTTGTGGGATTCACACTCAGTTCCTCGCACACAAATACTTCACAAAAATATACCCAGAGGTGACAAAAACTTGCAACAAAGTAGATCGACCAAACCCTATCTCACAAGACAAATATATGCAAGAATGTAAAGAACACAAGTGACACAAGGATTTATCCCGCGGGTTCACCGCCGCCACATAATGCCGGGTTACGCCCACGCTGTTGAGGTTGCCACACAAGGCTTAGCTTGCCCACTGGCTTGCTTTTTTTCCCTCGCTCACAAGTCTAGGAGTTAACCCTAGAGATGTGGGGTAATGTATTGTTGTTTGTGTGAGGTTACAAACCTCCCAAGGCTGCCACACGAAAGGGGTAAGCTCAAGGGCGACGCTTAGCCGCCTAGGAGCAAGCTCCAAGAGTAAAGAACCCTAGGTTCCGCCCAAACATGAACCAAATGCTCTTTTGAGTGGGGAAGAAGTAGATCCGCCTCCAATCGGTTTACGCCTTTTCCCTCAAGAATCCCCGGGTGGGAAGTGAGAGATTGAGGGGGAGCTCAAGAAGCTTCAATGGAGGAGTGAGAGAGAGCAAAAGGTGTGAGCTAGCTATTCTCACATGAGGAAGAAGAAAGAGGATGATGACCGCTAGGGAGGGGTAGAATAGGTATTTATACCCCTCGGCCCCAACGTCGGGTTTAAGTGTGGCATCGCCAAGACTATCACGCCGGCATCGCCGCAAGGCGCGGCATCGTCAAGATTCAACAATGCGCCGGGTAATCGGCTACGCCAACCCCGATGCCAGAAAAAGGATGAAACCTTGAAGAAATGTTACCGGTCGCTTGGAGTGATGATTTGTGTCCGGATTTGAGTTTTAGAGCACTTGGTCCACGTGATACCCGAGAATCCTAGGATCCTCTTAATAGTAACGACATTTCCTAAACTCAAGATTCAAAATATGAAATAATTTAAACGCTTTGATCCGAAACGCCACCAACTAGCTCATTTGATACCTTTTGGACCTCGTACATCAACTCCACATTTTATTCCCTCGCATGTTATCCTCAGAATCTCATTAGTCCCCTAAATTCTGGTGGTCATCAACGCCAAAACCCACTTAGAGCTTGATTGCACTTTACAATACCGATGAGGATCGCACGATCTTCCATGAGGCAATGGATAATTTCGGATTTGTGGAGAACTCATGTTAATGAGCCAGCCTTCAAATCAACACGATTCAAACCCCCGCAGAATCGCTATATGGAGATCGAACTAGGTTCTATCTCATTACAATCAAAGTCATTGTAGCCTTGCTTCCATTGCCTTTTTGTCAAGTAAGCCACGTGTTAGATAGAACCTGGTTGAATCGGGTAGAGTACTTTGTGAGTACTACATCCATAGAACTTGCTCTAATTGCATAACATAACTATAATGATAATTTGAGAACAAGAACAAAGAAGAACTCTTCATATTATTCATACCAAGAATACTCCAAGGTCCAACCTCTCCAATGAAGCTTCTTTGCCTAACTCCAACTATAAACTAAAGAGAAAAGATACAATTGTGGGGAGGAAGAATGGCGCTTTGTGGTGGTGTGAGGGAGTGATAGGAGGAGGGGCAGTGGGCTAAAATGCAAGATTGCTACCCAAATTGATCTCGGGCGCCTAGGTGCACGAGGTAATCGAATCCAATCGCACTACACCGGCCGGCTAGGCCGCACTGGTTGGCCATGGCGCCGCCGCCAGGCCTAGCTTGGCAAGGCCTCGCTTTGGGCAGGTGGGGCCATGGTGCGTGGTGGGTTACTTCCGGTGTGGTTGCTAGCCCAGCTTTGCATCGCGGTTGAGCCTTTTCTCCATTGGGTTGAGATTGTGCTTCTTCACGCTTTCGAATGGGCTACTTTTGGTATTTTCTCACTTGTTTTGGGTATAAAATCCCGCAATGACATAATTCTCCAATATAGGTGGAACTAGGTCAATAGTAAAGGTACATGAGTGTAAAAAGTGTCTAGTTTACTTCCCTTTCCGAAACAAGTTGACTGGTGATAAATGTGTGTCGCAGGATCGGCTAATAGTTTCTCGCTACTACAAACTAAACTTGCAATAACTTTCAAGATTCTAATCTATGTAATATCTCCTTTGTACTTTTTTTTGTGAAATGTTTTAGCAATTGTTGTTGCTTGCTATATCATTTATCTTTTGTTGGTTTGAAATCTTACGAGATTTCATTCATGGGCTAAGTTATATGGAGTCAAGTCGAGGTTTGATCACTTTCATGATTAAATTTTCACACTTAGACACTTATTATTTTGGTTCTGCGGACAGGAGTGAGGGATGAGGGTACGGCGCGGGCTTATTACTCAAGCTACGCTACCACCACGGGAGAGATAGAGGGAGGAGTTGGAGCCGGGAGGAGGCGGGTCTCGTGGAGAGGAGGGGCGGCGGGGGTCGGTGAAGAGGAGCCACAACGCGGGTGGGCACAGTGGATCGATGATGAGCGAAAGTGATGAGGTTTGGTCCAGTGAATCTGATCCGCTGGATCCGAGTGTGAGAGAAAGAAGATATCGAGCAAATCTAGACAATTAGTTTCAAAGTTAATTAGCTTTGGGTACATTATGTTGGGTGCAATTTAGAAAAGATCAAGAGAGATAATTGACTATGATAGATGATTAGTGTGTGGCTCTAGAAAAGTTCAAATTGGTGCATTATTAGTCAAAGAAAAGTAGAGATAGAGATAAAATGATGGTCTGCAGAACCAATAGAAATATAGAATGATGTTAAGATCACACTCAAAACACATCAACCATGCTTATTACATACCGTAAGTTTAAATAAAATTGTTATGGTCTTATTTTTTCCATTCGCAATGCATAGGCCTTTACCTATGATTTAACTATATAGTTCTATATGCTAATGGTGAATCTTGCCACAAACACTCAAGTCAAATAGCTTTTTATTCTACGCGGAATATACCTAAAGCCACACATATTTAATATTTATAATGGTGATGAAATCTCATGTTTGGTTTTGGAAATTGATGACACACTTGTTATGCTAATCCTTTGCTCTAAGTGTGACTTAAGAGATAGGATTGCATGGATGACGTGGAGCATGATGATCAAAGGAACATAGACGATGATGATGGACATGATGGATTGTCAAGCTCTCGGATTCCGCTTAAAGGAACCCAAGATCAAGGCAAAGGTATATACTTGATAGGTTTTTCTTCGCGGGATCAAGACACAATAGAGCGCGGGATCACATTATAGGATAGACGCCGATCGTTGACGCTTTCTTAGCTAATCATTAGAATCAGTTTAGAACCCAACCTTGATGACTACGCTTAGGAGACGCAGCCGCCGATATCACTAAGTGGAATCACCGCGGTTCGGTGATAACGCACTTTCAATCAACGGTGATAGATCTTGCCATAGTTGATATTTCATCCGCAGTTTAACACGGATCTATCATTGTAGCATTTCACCCCGAAGTATTCGTGGTATCGTTATTTATATTTTCCCAAAAGGAAGGCATGTTGTATAAGAAGTAGCATGGCATCCGGATGATGAAATGTGTGCACGCAAAGACCAACTCATTCATAATGGGTGGGCAATAATACGTTTATAGATAGTGTGACACACACATTGGAATCCACCGTAAAGAATAAAGAAAATAGATAAAGAATAAATGAATGTCCTATGGAGTAATCTTAATGTATTCTAGTCATGGTCTTACAATGAATAGTTAAGATCATATGCTAACATGATATGAGCATGGTTATGTCTAGGATAAAAAGGGAGACTTCCCCGTACCATCCCGCCCAATGGAAAGCATTTATTTAACTCCTACATCACATGCTTAACGCGGAGGGATTACAAGGGACGGACAGGTCGCTACAACCCCCTCGCCGCCTACCCTCAATGCATCGCGGCATGCTCTCATATTCGAAGGTGTAAAATGAATACCCGGCACCATGCCTGCAAGGTACCAGAAAGCACTACTCTTGTCCCCCAGATCCCCACCCTACCGGATGGACGGACTAAGACAAGAGCAAACCCGAAAAGAACAATTTAAACCGTTATCCCATCTATAATCATGTTATGCATAATGATGATCGATGAAAACAAGATAAACTCTAATTCATAAGTTAGACCATGATCATAGAAATAGAACTTGCACAATGGAGAAAGATCCATGGAAGATATATATTACCAAAGCTCACTTTGTCCTAAGATTACAAGTCCTCCTTCTTGTAGCTCTTCTACTCCAATTCTAGCCAAGTAAGTAAGAAGAAGAAGAAGAAGATGGTGGTGGAGAGGAGGTAGAGAGTGTGAGTGTGCCGGGTGTGGTGACTCCAAGTGTGGTGTGTGGAATGAGGGAGAGGGAGGAGGTATTTATACACAAGAGAGAGGTGCTAAATGACTAAACTACCCCTAAACCCACCTATGACACGCCCAGTATTAAAGGAACTAGGCGCCTTCCACCACCGCAGACCTCCAGTGTCACTTTAATGTGCCGCTGAGTCGCCGGCCGGGCTCGAACTGCTTCATCGTGGTGCGGCCCACTTTGGGTGCGCCACACCTTTGGGCTCTACGGCCCAGCCTCGGCGATGTTGCCTTGATTGGGCCCCGAAAGTTGTGTTGTGGGCTTGGCTTGGTCCAGCTTTGCGCCATTTGGTCCTATTTCCACCCTCGGGCTTGATATCCTTGAGAATGCGCTTTCCGTGATGGCGCATTTTTGACGATTTCCACTGTAGATTTATTATAAATACTACAAAATATATTTCAAACACTACAAGTGGAAATATGTTAGTAATAAATGTATATGAGTATAAAAAGGTATAGTTTTATTCCCTTTTATGGTAGTAAGTTGACTCCGAAAAAATATGTCGTTAGTGACCGCCAACAAACTCCCCCAAGCTTACCCTTTTTGCGCTGGCCCTCGAGCAAAAGATAAATACTTGGTTGTTGATCCGAGTTGCTACAATGCCGTTATGTTTCACAAGTGCCGTGGTTATAATAAGATTTTCTACTATAGTTTGAATAAAATGGCACATCTTTTTCTCACCCTTTTATTACCTTTCATCGTGAAGGGCTTTTTAGCTTTTCTCAAAAGCCTTGATGGTTGCCAAGCGATAGAATGGTTATAATGTAAATACTTTTCATTCATCCTTTTGATCAACTTTTCATCCGGATTTATTTAGATTAAGATTATATTTGGTTTTTTGAGAGAAAGTATGGGCTTTTTATGTATATATATATATATATATATTTTGGAGAGGTGGGCTCTTTCTCCGCCTCTAGACTTTTGTCTTTTATTTCCTCTTTGTTTTCTTTTTTGGAGATGTGGGCTCTTTCTCGCCTCTGACACATGTCCATTTTTCATCTCTTTCTTTTTTTTTTTTTTTTTTTTTTTAGCATAGCCCATAGCATTTTCTTTTCTTTTCAAATTAGATTCCCGGATGTCAAGTATCTCTTTTGGATCTAAATCATAGTAAATCTATTTGTACCATATCATACTTGGCAACAACTTAGATCGATAGAGCTTATGCAACCCACATGAATTAGGTTTTTCGTGATGAGTTTTTAGATTTAGCCACTAAACCCAAACTTTAGAGAAATTCAAATTATAAACTAGGCACATGCAAAAGCATAAGACAAAGCAACTATTCATCATTTCAACAAGGGACTAAGACTAAACATTTTCATAGCTCATATGTATAGACATGAAAGCACAAGAAGAGCTACTTATTTATTCTATTTTTTTTTTTTTTTTTTGAATGCAAGATTGCTGGAATTTAAACATGCTAAAATAAAATAAAGTTTGATGAAAGGTAAATATGCAATGCAATGATACCCGCGGGGTCCTCCCCAAGCTATCCGAGGCCTACCGATCCGATCAAAGCCCCGGTGCCTCCTGCACGCTTCCTCGCGCTAAGTGAAAGTAGCCATGTTTGCCTCGAAATGGGTCCCATCGCTGTTTTGTTCCGGGTATTCCCGCTTTGTTGCCACCGGATGGGTGTTCGCATTACGAGTGTTAAGTGTATGCTCACGTTACCCCGGGCGAACGCCGAGGTTCTACAAGCTGCGACGCTGATAGCCTCCAAACCGTGATAATCGATGGTCTTGGCCGACTTCGGGGCATACCCTGAGCCGCCGGAAAGATCCACCATGTTGGCCCTCCATGCGCCTCAATCTCCTTCAGCCATTGATGGTGCAGGCGCCATGGGGGAGGTTCCCACCTTGGATCATACCCGCATGAACCCCGGGTCCCCAAAGGATAGAACCCTCCTCGCCGGGGGCGCTCTACGCAGCCGTGGTGGTGGCGTGAAGTATGCCGCGATGAGAGCTTGAGCCAACCCTCCGCCTCCCTCGGTAATCGCGGGTGGAATCGCCGAGGCCTCTCCCCGCAATACCATCGCCAGCCTCGAAGCTCAAAAAGTCAAAGATCGAAGCTTTTATACAACCGTAGATCCCGGTTAGGTAACCAATCACGCTTGTATAGCCAGAAAAGTATGCGCAAGCTCTCCCCGCTGGTAGTGTCTTTGCTAGGTGCCCAACTACTAGCCGCGGCGGGTACCAAAGATTCACGGGTGTGGATATGTACTCAACATGCTCGCTGTCCACGCCCCAATCGCAGGTTGGCGCGCGGTGATAATCGATGTGTAGGGATCGAAATGTAAAGAACTTTGGTGATAATATGGTGAAGGTTCCCGCACATCTCTACCATCGGGCTACTTTTACCTTATTGACAACAAGATAGAGAAGCTTGAGTTCTCGCCTCGCTCACCCATCTAACCCCGCGGCCTAGAAAAAAAAGGCCAAAGATATCCAAATGGATGAATGAATCTAAGTGATGGGTGCCGGATTTGTGAGTGGCGAGGCTTGAAGACACCGGTCTCGCGGAGCACCGGTAATCTCTTCCCAAAAATCGGGTCGAACGGCCGCAAAGCAAAGATCCACATCTAGTGCACATCTATAACTAAAGCCCAAGTGACTAGCTAGTTCCGCCCACTTAATATGATAAGAACGTCCTCAAAAAGGCGAAAGAAATGCCTAGCTTGTCCTCTACCAAAGTGCATAGAAACCGGATTGTTAGGAGGCAAGAACCTTCCTCCTTGAGAGGGGGATAATCCCCGCCACCCGACCGCTTCCAAATAGTACGGAATTCATCGCCCATACCGCTTTGTTCGAGAAGGTTTCGGGTCGATCCCGCGCGGTGTTGGAACACACGATCCTTGGAGTAGGAGATAGGCTTGCATCTCCCCGTTCCCCCCGATGTCGCAGGTATGGAGCATCGGCTTGCCGAGAGTCCGGGGAGCTTGAGCTTCTTCCTCCCCCGACCGGTGTGCAAAGATCTTCTTGCATGGGGAGTTTTCTTGCTCGCCGAGGTTGAAGGAGCTCATGCTTGTGTGCCGCGAAGCTATGCCTTGATGATCGCCTCAACCCCGCTGAAAATCTTCCCAAATTTCTTCATGGCTAATGCGAAAAAACGCAATTGAGCAAAAATCCTGGGTGTGCAAGGGTTAGGTGAAAGTATGAACTTTCACACCCGCGGATCTTGCTCTAAGACAATATTTTTGGTGGAGAAAATTGAGTGTAGTGCAAAGTGGGAGAGAGTGTGAGAGTGAGAAAGAGTGAGAATGGAAGGTGGGTGTTTTCACACCCGCGCCTAAGCTATATATAGCCGAAAAAATAAACCAAGGGCGCCGCCATGCAACGGATAGGTAGCCGCTTGGCAAAGGCGGGCTCACGCTGGGCGCCGCAATCGGTGCGCTACAAGCATCTTTGCGTGCGGCCAAGACCGCCTCGAAGGCCGCCGCTGTTGATTTTTGGTCGGGCGTGTACAAATGGTCATGAAAAGTTTGTGAACGCTTGTTTGCTCACTGTTCGCCGCTTTTCCCCTTTTTTGATTTTTTCCCAAAAGGTTTTATAAAAATTTATATTTTTTTATATACTACAAATTTATTTTGAAAACATATTTTATCTAGGAAATATTTTTCTTGCTTTTTTCATAGAAAAATTTATTTTATTTATAAAGATCTTTATTTTAGTTTTCAAAAATATTTACTTATAGATTTTATGTAATAAATATTTTTGTTTTGTTTTGATAATAAAAAATATTTTGTAAAAACACATTTTTTTTTTTGAAAAAATATACCCCATTTTTTTAGGGGCAGGTTATTTATAGTCACTGTCTCGACTTCTCCCCCGACATCGGCGAAAAGTATCCGCTCGGGTTTTCGGAGTCGGGGATCCCCAACACACCACACCGTCTTGACGATGATACCTGGGTGTTGTTGCTTGTACCCAATGAATGGGCACTTTACCGCCTTTATCTCTGACATGGAAGATGATGAAACCCTTCCCAAGCCGATATCGCTTTGGCAAAGTAGAGAAATGGCCTCCCGTAAGGAGAGACACATCCTCCTTGGGCCCATGTCTAGGACCACGGTCAAGGGGATGTATTCATCTTTGATTTTGATCAAAGATGTTCGAGAATTCCCCGGCCGCCGTGTTGTTTGATCTCGGCCATTTGAGGACAAAACTTGCGTGAGCAAGTGTCCCACCATGGATTCTATTGAAGGTAGCATTGACATCATATTACCGCCGCCCCCAAGTCACGTAATGCATTAGCTTAAGATGTGGGGGCCAATGGCACAAACCGATGATCTGACGCCTGTGGTCTCCCCTTCTTGGCAATAAAATGGCAGTCCACGGGATCTTTTGCCGCCTCTTTGGGTTGATCGAGCCTCTGATATCATGTTGATCGACTCGCGGCGGACCTCGTGTTGCCCCTGGATCCTACCCGAAGTCGTTAACCGCACTTGGCAAAGAATTGGCTAGCCGTGTTTCCATCATTTTATTGAAGCTCAATTGATTCTTCACGTACCGATGTCAACCCTTCTAGCTTGTTATTCACCCCCTTCTAGGATTTTATCTTGATGGCTCATCTTTTTTGGTGAGGTTTTCATTGATCTTGGCTTGGCCCAAAACCTGTGTCCTTGAGTGAAGGTTGACCGAGCCGTAATTGGGATTATAGCCCCGTTACCTTGGAATGGTGGACGGATCGGGTTGTTCCATTTTGCCGAGGTTGGCGCATACCCGCTGTTGTTGATGAATGCCGCTTTTTCACGGGTCTCGTGGCAATTATCCCCTCGAAGGGTTAACTTCACCACAGTCTCACATGTCATGTGTGAGTCCTGCGGGCGTAAACCGGGCGCCGCTGATAGTTGAGTCTGCGGCCGCTGGGCCATCCAAATTTCTTCAGCAATAGATCTATTTTTTGGCGGCAAGCATATCCGCCTTCCTTCACGGGATGCATGCCTTTTGTGTTTTGGCCGGGTTCTCGCCTTGCCCCAACCGGGTTTGCCACCATCTTGTCGATCGTGGTCGTTGCCCCATCAATGGTGAGTTTACAAGAATGCGCCACCGCCAGCCGGGCGCGCCTAGGTGCCCCTTCGATATGGCCGCGGAGACCATTATAGAAGTTTTGGAGCACCAGCCTAATTCTCCATTCCGCGGTGTGGGCATGCTTGAATATATTCCTCGCAGCCTTTCCCACGCCCTGATGGGTTCCATTGAATTTTCGGCCGAGTTACGACATTCTTCCCTCAAGGCATTGGTTTTGCCTATGGGGAAGAACTTAGTTAGGAACGCCGCGGGAGCATTTTGCCCACGCATTGACCGCTTCCTTGTCCTTGTAGAACCATCGCTTTCGCTTTCCCCACGAGGGAGAAAGGAAACAGCGGAGCCCCGAGATAACGCCGTTCGACGCCCTTGATGAGAATCGCGGCGCATGCCTCAAGGAAGTGTTGGAGATGTGCCATGCCTCGCTAGGGCCCACAAAGGGACCGCCCGCACTACGGTGATTCAGCCCAAAGGCGGCTCGGTTCTATTCGCGAATATTGACCCCGCCCAGCGGCACCGCTGGCAATACAAATGGCACGAGAAATCGCGAGTTTAATTTTTGAGCCATGGCTTGGCGGTTCAATTGGTGTAGGGTGTCGGTCTCAACCTGCCGAGTGTTCCTACTAAAAGAAGAGGTAATGAGACCTTGTTCTTCCTTAGAGTGCCCCTCGATTCTTGATGAAGTTTGCGGCAGCTTGGAAACCCCGACATACACTATCCTATTTTCATCCACAACAGAGAGAAAACATAAAGATTAGCCCGTGATGAGCAAGGGTTAATATCACGATGCACATTTCATATTCATACGCCTAGTGATTTCTTATAACAATGCCTTCCTCGCATAACGCCGTAAATGCTTGTTGACGCTTCTACGCCAATCATTAGAATTAGGTTTAGAACCCAACCCCCGATGACTACGCTAGAGACGCAGCCACGATATCACTATGGAACCACCGCGGTCGTTTGATGATAACGACTTTCAATCAATCGTGATAGATCTTGCCATAGTTGATATTTCATCCGCAAGTTGCATCGATCTATCATTGTAGCATTTCACCCGAAGTATTCGTGGTATCGTTATTTATATTTTCCCAAAGGAAGGCATGTTGTATAAGAAGTAGCATGGCATCCGGATGATGAAATGTGTGCACGCAAAGACCAACTTGCTCATACCGTGGGTAAGCAATACGGTTTATAGATAGTGTGTGACACACACATTGAATCCACCGTAAAAGGATAAAGAAAATAGATAAAGAATAAATAAATGTCCTATGGAGTAATCTAATGTATTCTAGTCATGGTCTTACAATGAATAGTTAGGATCATATGATACAACATGATATGAGCATGGTTATGTCTAGGATAACAGTGGAGACTTCCTGCACCATCCGCCCAATGGAAAGCATTTACTTAACTCCTACATCACATGTTAACGCGGAGGATTTCAAGGGGACCGGCTGTGGCTGTCACAAACCCTCGCCGCTCACCTCAATGACCGCATGGGCATGCTCTCATATTCGAAAGGTGTCGAATATCCCGCACCATGCCCGCTGCAGACTGAGAGCACTACTCTTGTCCCCTCAGATCCCCACCCTACGGATGGATCTGACTCAAGACAAGAGCAAAACCCAAAGAACGATTTAACCGTTATCCCATCTATAATCATGTTATGCATACGATGATCGATGAAGAACATAAACTCTAATTCATAAGTTAGACCATGATCATAGAAATAGAACTTGCACAATGGAGAAAGATCCATGGAAGATATATATTACCAAAGCTCACTTTGCTCCAAGATTACAAGTCCTCCTTTTGTAGCCTTTTTTACCCAATCCTAGCCAAGTAAGAAGAAGAAGAAGAAGATGGTGGTGGAGAGTGAGGTAGAGAGTGAGTGTGTCGGGTGTGGTGACTCCAA
>JADLZK010012805.1:0-135601 GCA_015847255.1 Hyparrhenia diplandra
TTAGAACAAATGTAGACTACGAGAGAGTTTTTCTAGAATCACTTGTCATAGGCCTCAAAAGTAGCACTTGTTTAGAAGTGAAATCTTGGAATTGCATCAAAAATCTGCATCTCGACCTACATGCGTGCGAAACAAGAAGGGAGCGACACGAAGCGGTACATAGAAAGTTAGGGTGGATAAGGTTAGATGATGGTAGGATCTGAATTACATTAGATTTCCCCAACCGTTAATATATGTTTTGAGGATGTGGCATTCAATTTAGCGCTGATTTCAGCGCAAACTCGAAAAACAAAGAAGTTTCAATCCGGCTATAAAATGAGATAGACTTTTTTGATTTGTGGAATCAAATGCCTCACCCTAGAAAACCTAAATTAGAACAAGTGAGAATGTCGAGAGAGTTTTCTAAGAATCACTTGTCATAGGCCTCAAAGTAGCACGTGTTTAGAATGAAATCTTGGAATTGCATCAAAAATCTGGTCTCGACCTACGTGCAAAACAAGAAGGAACAACCTGAGCGGTGCATAGGAAGTTAGGTGGATAGGTTAGATGATGGTAGGATCAATTACATTGTGTTCCCCAACCGTTAATATATGTTTCGGGGATGTGGCATTAGGGACTGGCACGGTGCTGATTTGCGCGAACTCGAAACAAAGAGAAGTTTCCAATCCGGCTATAAAATCGAGGTAGAGTTTTCATGGTTGTGGAATCAAATGCCTCACCCTAGAAAACCTAAATTAGAACAAGTAGACTATGAGAGAGTTTTTTCTAAGAATCACTTGTCATAGGCCTCAAAGTAGCACTTGTTTAGAGTGAAATCTTGGAATTGCATGAAAATCTACATCTCGACCTGCGTATGCAAAACAAGAAGGGAGCGGCATGAGCGGTACATAGGAAGTTAGGGTGGATAGGTTAGATGATGGTAGGATCAATTACATTGCGTTCCCCAACCGTTAATATATTTTCGGGATGTGGCATTAGGGAACATTGCTGATTCCAGCCTTGAACTTCAAAACAAAGAAGTTTCCAATCCGGCTATAAAATGAGATAGACTTTTTGGTGGTTGTGGAATCAAATGCCTCACCCTAGAAAACCTAAATTAGAACAAGTAGACTATCGAGAGAGTTTTTCTAAGAATCACTTGTCATAGGCCTCAAAAGTAGCACTTGTTTAGAGTGAAATCTTGGAATTGCATGAAAAAATCTCTGTCTCGACCTACGTCTGCAGAAACAAGAAGGGGAGCGACACGAAGCGGTACATAGGAAGTTAGGGTGGATAGGTTAGATGATGGTAGGATCAATTACATTTGCGTTCCCCAACCGTTAATATATGTTTGGGGATGTGGCATTAGGAATTTATTGGCTGATTTCAATTGTGAACTTCGAAACAACAAAGAAGTTTCCAATCGGCTATAAAATCGAGATAGACTTTTTCACGATTTGTGGAATCAAATGCCTCACCCTAGAAAACCTAAATTAGAACAAGTAGACTATCAGAGAGTTTTTTCTAAGAATCACTTGTCATAGGCCTCAAAGTAGCACTTGTTTAGAGTGAAATCTTGGAATTGCATGAAAATCTCTGTCTCGACCTACGTTAGCGAAACAAGAAGGGGAGCGCACGCGAAGCGGTACATAGGAAGTTAGGGTGGATAGGTTAGATGATGGTAGGATCAATTACATTGCGTTCCCCAACCGTTAATATATGTTTTCGGGATGTGGCATTAGGGACTGCTGGCGCTGATTTCAAGCGAACTTCGAAAAAAAAAAGAAGTTTCCAATCCGGCTATAAAATGAGATAGAGTTTTTCGCGGGTTGTGGAATCAAATGCCTCACCCTAGAAAACCTAAATTAGAACAAGTAGACTATCGAGAGAGTTTTTCTAAGAATCACTTGTCATAGGCCTCAAAGTAGCACTTGTTTTAGAGTGAAATCTTGGAATTGCATGAAAATCTACATCTCGACCTACGTAGCGAAACAAGAAGGGAGCGGCACGAAGCGGTACATAGGAAGTTAGGGTGGATAGGTTAGATGATGGTAGGATCAATTACATTGCGTTCCCCAACCGTTAATATATGTTTTGGGATGTGGCATTAGGGATTTGCTGGGCGTTGATTTCAGCGCGAACTTCGAAAAACAAAAGAAGTTTCCAATCCGGCTATAAAATCGAGATAGACTTTTTTGCGGTTGTGGAATCAAATGCCTCACCCTAGAAAACCTAAATTAGAACAAGTAGACTATCAGAGAGTTTTTCTAAGAATCACTTGTCATAGGCCTCAAAGTAGCACTTGTTTAGAGTGAAATCTTGGAATTGCATCAAAAAATCTACGTCTCGACCTACGTCTGCAAAACAAGAAGAAGGAGCGGCATGAAGCGGTACATAGGAAGTTAGGGTGGATAGGTTAGATGATGGTAGGATCAATTACATTCGTTCCCCAACCGTTAATATATGTTTGGGATGTGGCATTAGGGAATTGGCTTTGGTGATTTGATTAGCGAACTTCGAAACAAAAGAAGTTTCCAATCGGCTATAAAATGAGATAGACTTTTTTCGCGGTTGTGGAATCAAATGCCTCACCCTAGAAACCTAAATTAGAACAAGTAGACTATCAGAGAGTTTTTTCTAAGAATCACTTGTCATAGGCCTCAAAGTAGCACTTGTTTAGAGTGAAATCTTGGAATTGCATCGAAAATCTACGTCTCGACCTACGTCTGAGAAACAAGAAGGGGAGCGGCACGAGCGGTACATAGGAAGTTAGGGTGGATAGGTTAGATGATGGTAGGATCAATTACATTCGTTCCCCAACCGTTAATATATGTTTTAGGGATGTGGCATTAGGGACTTTGGCGCTGATTTCAAAAGCGAACTTCGAAACAAAAGAAGTTTCCAATCCGGCTATAAAATGAGATAGACTTTTTGCGGTTGTGGAATCAAATGCCTCACCCTAGAAAACCTAAATTAGAACAAGTAGACTATCTAGAGAGAGTTTTTCTAAGAATCACTTGTCATAGGCCTCAAAGTAGCACTTGTTTAGAGTGAAATCTTGGAATTGCATCGAAAATCTCTGTCTCGACCTACGTACCAGAAACAAGAAGGGGAGCGGCACGAAGCGGTACATAGGAAGTTAGGGTGGATAGGTTAGATGATGGTAGGATCAATTACATTGCGTTCCCCAACCGTTAATATATGTTTTAGGGATGTGGCATTAGGGAATTTGTTGGCTGATTTCAAGTAGCGAACTTCGAAACAAAAAGAAGTTTCCAATCCGGCTATAAAATCGAGATAGACTTTTTAGGCGGTTGTGGAATCAAATGCCTCACCCTAGAAAACCTAAATTAGAACAAGTAGACTATCGAGAGAGTTTTCTAAGAATCACTTGTCATAGGCCTCAAAGTAGCACTTGTTTAGAGTGAAATCTTGGAATTGCATCGAAAATCTCTGTCTCGACCTACGTACCGAAACAAGAAGGGGAACGGCACGAACGGTACATAGGAAGTTAGGGTGGATAGGTTAGATGATGGTAGGATCAATTACATTGCGTTCCCCAACCGTTAATATATGTTTTGGGATGTGGCATTAGGGGCATTGGCTGATTTCTGATTTCAGCGAACTTCGAAAACAAAGAGAAGTTTCCAATCCGGCTATAAAATCGAGATAGACTTTTTCGCGGTTGTGGAATCAAATGCCTCACCCTAGAAAACCTAAATTAGAACAAGTAGACTATCGAGAGAGTTTTTCTAAGAATCACTTGTCATAGGCCTCAAAGTAGCACTTGTTTAGAGTGAAATCTTGGAATTGCATCAAAATCTCTCTGTCTCGACCTCGTCTGCGAAACAAGAAGGGGAGCGGCACGCGAGCGGTACATAGGAAGTTAGGGTGGATAGGTTAGATGATGGTAGGATCAATTACATTTCGTTCCCCAACCGTTAATATATGTTTGGGGATGTGGCATTAGGGGGCTTTGGCGCTGATTTCAGCGTGAACTTCGAAACAAAGAGAAGTTTCCAATCCGGCTATAAAATCGAGGTAGACTTTTTGCGGTTGTGGAATCAAATGCCTCACCCTAGAAAACCTAAATTAGAACAAGTAGACTATGAGAGAGTTTTTCTAAGAATCACTTGTCATAGGCCTCAAAGTAGCACTTGTTTAGAGTGAAATCTTGGAATTGCATGAAAATCTCTATGTCTCGACTACGTCTTAGAAACAAGAAGGGGAGCGGCACTGAAGCGGTACATAGGAAGTTAGGGTGGATAGGTTAGATGATGGTAGGATCAATTACATTGCGTTCCCCAACCGTTAATATATGTTTTAGGGATGTGGCATTAGGGATTCTTTGGGCTGATTTCAGCGCGAACTCGAAAAACAAAAAGAAGTTTCAATCCGGCTATAAAATCGAGGTAGACTTTTTCACGGTTGTGGAATCAAATGCCTCACCCTAGAAAACCTAAATTAGAACAAGTAGACTATTAGAGAGTTTTTCTAGAATCACTTGTCATAGGCCTCAAAGTAGCACTTGTTTAGAGTGAAATCTTGGAATTGCATCGAAAATCTCTGTCTCGACCTACGTCCTTAGAAACAAGAAGGGGAGCGGCACGAGCGGTACATAGGAAGTTAGGGTGGATAGGTTAGATGATGGTAGGATCAATTACATTGCGTTCCCCAACCGTTAATATATGTTTTGGGATGTGGCATTAGGGGACTTTTGGCGCTGATTTCAGCCGCGAACTTCGAAACAAAGAGAAGTTTCCAATCGGCTATAAAATCGAGGTAGACTTTTTCATGGTTGTGGAATCAAATGCCTCACCCTAGAAAACCTAAATTAGAACAAGTAGACTATCGAGAGAGTTTTTCTAAGAATCACTTGTCATAGGCCTCAAAGTAGCACTTGTTTAGAGTGAAATCTTGGAATTGCATCGAAAATCTACGTCTCGACCTACGTGCGAAACAAGAAGGGAGCGGCACGAGCGGTACATAGGAAGTTAGGGTGGATAGGTTAGATGATGGTAGGATCAATTACATTGCGTTCCCCAACGTTAATATATGTTTAGGGATGTGGCATTAGGGGGACTGGCGCTGATTTCAGCGCGAACTTCGAAACAAAAGAAGTTTCAATCCGGCTATAAAATCGAGATAGACTTTTTTGGTTGTGGAATCAAATGCCTCACCCTAGAAAACCTAAATTAGAACAAGTAGACTATCAGAGAGTTTTTCTAAGAATCACTTGTCATAGGCCTCAAAGTAGCACTTGTTTAGAGTGAAATCTTGGAATTGCATCGAAAATCTACTGTCTCGACCTACGTACCAAAACAAGAAAGGGAGCGGCATGAAGCGGTACATAGGAAGTTAGGGTGGATAGGTTAGATGATGGTAGGATCAATTACATTGCGTTCCCCAACCGTTAATATATGTTTCGGGATGTGGCATTAGGGGACTCTTGCGCTGATTTCAGGCGCGAACTTCGAAAACAAAAGAAGTTTCCAATCCGGCTATAAAATCGAGATAGACTTTTTCGCGGTTGTGGAATCAAATGCCTCACCCTAGAAAACCTAAATTAGAACAAGTAGACTATCAGAGTTTTTTCTAAGAATCACTTGTCATAGGCCTCAAAGTAGCACTTGTTTAGAGTGAAATCTTGGAATTGCATCGAAAATCTGTCTCGACCTACGTGCGAAACAAGAAGGGAGCGGCACGAGCGGTACATAGGAAGTTAGGGTGGATAGGTTAGATGATGGTAGGATCAATTACATTCGTTCCCCAACCGTTAATATATGTTTCGGGATGTGGCATTAGGGACTGCTGGCGCTGATTTCAGCGAACTTCGAAAACAAAGAGAAGTTTCCAATCCGGCTATAAAATCGAGATAGACTTTTTTCGCGGTTGTGGAATCAAATGCCTCACCCTAGAAAACCTAAATTAGAACAAGTAGACTATCAGAGAGTTTTTCTAAGAATCACTTGTCATAGGCCTCAAAGTAGCACTTGTTTAGAGTGAAATCTTGGAATTGCATCGAAAATCTGTCTCGACCTACGTGCGAAACAAGAAGGAGCGGCACGAGCGGTACATAGGAAGTTAGGGTGGATAGGTTAGATGATGGTAGGATCAATTACATTGCGTTCCCCAACCGTTAGTTAATATATGTTTCGGGATGTGGCATTAGGAATTTCATTGGCGCTGATTTCAGCACGAACTTCGAAACAAAGAAGTTTCCAATCCGGCTATAAAATCGAGCTAGAGTTTTTCATGGTTGTGGAATCAAATGCCTCACCCTAGAAAACCTAAATTAGAACAAGTAGACTATCGGAGAGTTTTTCTAGAATCACTTGTCATAGGCCTCAAAGTAGCACTTGTTTAGAGTGAAATCTTGGAATTGCATCGAAAATCTTTGTCTCGACCTACGTCTTAGAAACAAGAAGGGAATGGCACGAGCGGGGTACATAGGAAGTTAGGGTGGATAGGTTAGATGATGGTAGGATCAATTACATTGCGTTCCCCAACCGTTAATATATGTTTCGGGATGTGGCATTAGGGACTGCGGCGCTGATTTCAGCTTGAACTTCAATCAAAGAGAAGTTTCCAATCCGGCTATAAAATCGAGATAGACTTTTTCGCGGTTGTGGAATCAAATGCCTCACCTAGAAAACCTAAATTAGAACAAGTAGACTATCAGAGAGTTTTCTAAGAATCACTTGTCATAGGCCTCAAAGTAGCACTTGTTTAGAGTGAAATCTTGGAATTGCATCGAAAATCTCTGTCTCGACCTACGTCTGAAACAACAAGGGGAGCGGCATGAGCGGTACATAGGAAGTTAGGGTGGATAGGTTAGATGATGGTAGGATCAATTACATTCGTTCCCCAACCGTTAATATATGTTTCGGGATGTGGCATTAGGGGCTGGCGGCGCTGATTTCAGCGAACTCGAAAAAAGAGAAGTTTCCAATCCGGCTATAAAATTGAGATAGACTTTTTTCGCGGTTGTGGAATCAAATGCCTCACCCTAGAAAACCTAAATTAGAACAAGTAGACTATTGGAGAGTTTTCTAAGAATCAGTTGTCATAGGCCTCAAAGTAGCACTTGTTTAGAGTGAAATCTTGGAATTGCATCGAAAATCTCTGTCTCGACCTACGTGCGAAACAAGAAGGGGAGCGGCACGAGAAACGATTTATAGGAAGTTAGGGTGGATAGGTTAGATGATGGTAGGATCAATTACATTGCGTTCCCCAACCGTTAATATATGTTTCTAGATGTGGCATTAGGGATTTGGCGCTGATTTTTCCTTGAACTTCAAAACCCCCTCAAGTTTCCAAGATCCGGCTATAAAATCGAGCTAGAGTTTTCACGGTTGTGGAATCAAATGCCTCACCCTAGAAAACCTAAATTAGAACAAGTAGACTATCGGGAGAGTTTTTCTAAGAATCACTTGTCATAGGCCTCAAAAGTAGCACTTGTTTTGAATGAAATCTTGGAGTTGCATCAAAAATCTACTGTCTCGAAACCTACGTACTTAAACAACATGTTATTGATGATGATATGGTTTACAAAGTGGCCATTCAACATAGCGATTACAAAGGAGGTCAAGGGGTATTTATAGGCCCCCCGACCGTAGTTGTACAAAAATGTCAAGAACTACGAAATGAACTTCTACGATGTAACTATTCAAGCGAAGATGTTTCTCTTGTCTTCGCGGCGCTATATACATGGTCTTCATCTCCACAAGGCCCTTCATTCTTTCGGAGATGACTTACAACAACTTTGCCCGAAACCGACCACCTTAAGCTTGGAATCTTTGGATCGATTTTCTTAATTCCATTTTCTTGCCGGATCGTGAAGCCATTTTCTTTGTGAAGTCACCTTCGGTCTTCACACTCTGTTCTTCTCTTGCTAATAGTTCATGCACCATGAAAAATATCAAAGTTTGGGGCAAAAGTTTTAAAATTAGAAATCAAAGTTGGATCCCAACGGCGCCCCTCGTGGGAAGGCGGAACTTCAAAGGCATGAAACCCACGAATCATAAGTTTTTCTCAAAACTTTGTTTCGATCCAAAGCGTCGTCCAGACTTTGAAGTTGGACTTTTCGATTGTAACCCGCGAATATCTTCGCTGGATTCTTCTCTCTTTGTTTGATGATTTTTTTGTTTTTTATTTGATTTGATTTTTTTTAACGGCTAGTTTGTTTGGCCAAGAAGGGGTCTATAAATAGCGAAGGACCCCGTTTTCTTCATCTTTTCGAAGAGGGGCCACCTTTTTGAATTTTTTCTCGTGTTGCGAGTTAAATTTTTTGCTAAAACCTCCTCGAAGTCGATCTCTTAGAAGCTCTTATTCTTCCTACGATTTAGGTATGTTTCTTCGAAGTGTATTTTTGTTATTGACTTTTGTTTTCGATGAACATTTTTACGTTTCTTTTGTTTTCGAGAGATAGGTGACCAAGATGATGTTGTTCTTAATTCTCAAAGAGAATGAAGTTGAAGAAGAAGAACATTCTCAAGGCGAAGAATCGATGAAGGACTATCGAATAAATGCGCATCCAGTCGGTTGCTTCGAGGACGATAGGATCTCATATACTTTTGGTCGGAACAAGATGACTGATGATGATTTTAAAAGATGGTAAAGATGGTCTTTTGAAAGAGGGTCAATATAGGCCCGGCCGGCCGAGGCGTGGGTGTCAAGCCTAAGCCGGATGAATGCATTGTGTTCAAAGATCTATTCCTGGCTTTGGTCTTCGCATGCCACCCCAAAATTCTTTGGAAGAAGTATTCAAAAGATATAATATCGAGATGCATCATCGACACCCTAATGCTATAGTTAAGCTATCGGTTTTCATATGGGCTGTGCGGTCAAAGGGTGCGGCCAGGATATTGATGCTTTGCATTGCATTGCACGAGTTACACCCAATTTCGGACCAAGAAAATTGAGGCGTCTGAGTGAAGCTCTATTTTGTTCTTTGTAGCTTTAAGACGCAGGGTCGAGAAGCAAATATCCCTGCATCAAAGAACAAGTGGGCGGATGGATGGGTTAACTATTGGTTTTACCATAAGGTTCCCATGGTAGAAGAAAATCTTGGCGAGAAAGGGTGTGAAGAAAAGCTATCCTTTGGCCGGCGCATGCATAGGGATAAGTTTGAGTGCAAGCACGGATACACCAAATCTCGAATTGTTACGAGTGTTTAAAAGCTTTCGCGGAGTTGTATCTCGGCGATCTACTCGTGATCTAGTTGAAGAATATATCCTTTTCTTTGGAGTTTGGCCGCCGACTTGGATGGGATTTTCTTAGCTATCACAAGAAGAAAGTCGGGGACAAAGATTATATTTTAGGAGGATAGGGAGGCAGTCTTGCCTTCGCGGTTTAAAAGCGAAGAAGAATTTGTTGCTGATGTTGAAACGAGGGGCTTCGATTTACTTGGAAAATATCTTCATCTGAGAAAGGAAATTGATGGATGAGATTATTGGCCAAGATTATGTTAGGCTTAATCGCATTTTCACTTTGGCCAACATAACTTATAAGGTCGATCCACCTCCGCCTATGCACGGGAAAAAGACAAAGGCTGAGGTTGATAAGCCTCAAAGAGGAAAAGAAATGACAAGGCGAAGCCATCTTCTTCCTGCGAAGACACCCTCGAAGATTTTGTTGTTCGAAGCCTCGGAAGAAAAAGGCTAGGAAGGTGGTTCTGATTTGCTTGAAGCGTGATCTAGCGACCGGTGACATTGATTCCCAATCCTTGAGAGGGTTCAAAATTTGGTACTTCTCTTCAAGATTTGGAGGTGAAAAATTTGCAAGACCTTTGCTCCCACCGGTCGACTCGGACTTGCTTACTCGGATTAGCGGACTACTTACAAAGTTTTGGGTCTTGAAATGGGTGCCTCGGGGCTTCTTGGCGAAGATGACGTAGGTGATGCTTACGCTATGGAAGCCATCCCAGCGTACTTGCATCTCCCTTTTCCCTTAGACTTAGAGACCCAACTCGGATTTTCTGTGAAGTTGGTGATTGCATACGCTTTAAGTGATGGCGTAATAGTCTTAATTTAGCTAAGTTAGCCAAAGATATTCATATGAGTCACTTGCTAGTGAATCCGAAATTCCATCCTCACTTCACGATATAGAAGTACTTGAGAGGAGGGAGCGGATCTTTGTGGCTCGGTTACTGCGGCTTTGTTTGAACTTTTGCAAAGGTTTTCGAGGATTGTTGAAAAAGCCAGCGAAGTGCAAAGGCGGCTATTGTTGAATGCGTGTTTGATGCTTCGTTGTTATTTCTTGGATACACTATCTTACTTCTTTTGCTTCCCCTTTTTGAGGAGAAAACCTTGAAGGAGAGAGGCGATGAGGCTATTAGATTTGTGAAGGAAAAGCTTCACAAAGAAAAGGAACAAGGGAGCTCAATTTTTCTCTTGATGATTTTGATGATGTGGTGGATGAGGTGGTGAGGGTGGACCAGTAGAAGCCGTTTATCGAGTCTTCCGGGTAAGCGTTGAATCTCAACGAAGGATCCGTGCCCTTTGAAAGAAGGGGAAAGAGTTAGTAAGTATTTTTGACTTCGCTTGTTTCTTATGATTGAAATCTTACTTTTTCGATAATTTTTCTTTGTTTTGCTCTAGCTCAATTTTTCCACGATCTTTTTAACTTCATCAAAAGGAAAAAAGCGTCGATGTTGGAATGATGAAGGATGTTCTTTTGGATCACCCTACTCCTCAAGTGGTACATTGATGAGCGAGAACTTATACGAAGCCATTTCAAAATCCATTGATAACACTCTAAAGTTTTGCTTTGAGAGTGGTATCAATTTGGATTCTTATAAATTTGTTGGAGTTGGGGTAGACAAGCTTCGCGTGCTTAGAAGAAGGCGAAGCGATTGACTAAATGTATTGATGATGCTTTTTTGGTTCACGATCGAGAAGCGAACCGGCGAAGATGAACCCGTTGGAGTTAGCGATCTTTGGCATAAATTTGATGTACAAGGTTGGTTGATATGATCTTTATGCATGCGAAGTTGATTGTCTTGCTATTTTTGTAGTTAATTTTTCTTGTGTGTGTAGGGTGCTCTTGTTAACCGTGGACTTTGAAAATCTCTTGAGGACGGTAGTATTTGCCTTCGCTGGAGAAGAAGTCTTTGCTAAAGAGATTGAAAATTTGAAATCTCAAGTTGCTTCTAAGGAGAAAGAAAGGGGGAGAAGGCGTGGATGAATGGCATAAGATTGATCGTTTATACCACAAGGCTTCGGATAACATATAAGGAGGAGAAAGATAGGCAGCTTGAAATTGCGAAGACAACCATTGCTAACCTTACAAAGGGAAAGAATATTTGGAAAAGAAAAGATCCGAAATGGATGAGTTCTTCCTTAGGAAATTTAATAGGATGTGGGATCTTTGCAAGATTGCATATGAAAAATGGGGTCTTGTTCAGAAGATCCTTGTTGGGATCTTGGGGAGATAGATCCATTCTTGAGGTTGGCTTTGCGGGCAATCACGAGGATCTTGGCGTAGTTGTGCAAAACGCCATACGATACAAGTGTCATGTATTCAACCAAGGCGCTTTTGCATATTATGAAGGAAGCCAATGATCCTTTGTATGATATTTTTTCTTTGATCCTACTTACAAGTTCCCACGGTGATGCTATCATCGGATCTCCCCTCGTACTCATCTTACGTGCAAGAAATTCTTTAATGAATCTTTTGGTGTCGGTGTGGTGAGAGCATTGCCTTGAGAAAGTTAAGGAAAAAGCTGAAGAAGGTACTTTACGATTCTTATTATATATTTTTCTGTTTAGTTCTTTATGTTTTTATTATACTTTTTGCTGCGACTTGTGTTTTTTTAGCGGCTTGAACTTCGATATCTTACGGGGAAGAGGAGGCTCTTAAAAACAACAAATGGAGGAAGAGAGGAGGATTCTTGAGGAGGAGGAGAAAAATCGCAATGATGTTAGTGGTCGAAGAGCTTGAGTGCATTGATTAGTTTTTATTTTATGCATTTTGTGAGGAGGGAGTGAGAAAACATGGTGACAAGGAATGTTGTAAAAAATTTGTTAAGTTACTGACTTTGTGTGATCTATGTTTTTATTATTTAGCGAAGTTGTTATTTTTTGCTTGAAGTTATATTTTGTTCTCGATTCTTATGGCGAATTTTGACTTTGAAAAATCTTGCGCGGGTTTCTCACTTGAAGCTGCGCAAAGATATTGTTGTCGCGATGCCTCTCATGATTGCGAAGAGTGATTTTGTTTTGAAGCCGGAGTTTTTTAGGCTTACGGTAGTGCTAACGTTGATGAGTTTGTGGATAAGTGCCTTGGGAAGTCCCAAGCCAAGGATTCTTATAGGATGCCTAGGGTTGTTGATTTCGGTAACATTGGACAGGTAAAAATTAGGTGTTATTTAGGTTCTTTCTTTTTTGATCTATTCTTGCTCTTTCTTGATGTATTTAAGGTTTTTGTTTTGATCTTCTTGCTCAAGTGCATCAGGAGAGTTTTATCTTTGGGGATGGTTTGCAAGATCTTTGCGGATAAAATAATCAATGAAGTTGTCGAAGATATTACGGCGAAGTAGCAACTAGTGTTGCGAGAAGAATTTTGAGTGTTTTGAGCTTTAAATGTATTGTATGTAAAGTTGAATAAGTGCCTTGCGATGTTGTACCTTTGTATACATGTTTTGTGTAATAAAACATTTTTTGTTAATTCAAAAATCGCTATTCTCCTTTTCTTGCGAGTAAGACTTTGCGAAGACTTTGATTTGAAGTAAAAATTTCTCCTTAGAGAATTTTTGAAAGCGTCGTCCCCTTCTTTTTGCGAAGTGGGGGCGAAGACTTCGATTTTGAAGTCAAAATTTCTCCTTAGAGAATTTTTGAAAGCGTCGTCCCCTTCTTTTTTTGCGAAGTGGGGCGAAGACTTGATTTGAAGTCAAAATTTCTCCTTAGAGAAATTTTGAAAACGTCGTCCCCCTTCTTTTTTTGCGAAGTGGGGGCGAAGACTTGATTTGAAATCAAAATTTCTCCTTAGAGAATTTTGAAAGCGTCGATCCCCCTTCTTTTTGCGAAGTGGGGCGAAGACCCGATTTGAAGTCAAAATTTCTCCTTAGATTTTGAAAACGTCGTCCCCTTTTTTTGCGAAAGCGTCGTTCCCCTTCAAAATTTTTTGAGAATTTTGAAAACGTCGAAGACTTGATTTGAAGTCAAAATTTCTCCTTAGAGAATTTTTGTAGGTAATAATTTCAGTTTTGTACTTAAATTATACCTACTTATTTTTGTTTTTGTGAAAACTTTTAGCCCGATGTTGAGGCGTTTTTGCTTTTCGGCTTTGCAAAAATGTAAAAGTAAAGAGAACACATGTTTGGGGAAACTACTTTCTCATTTATATTTGATATGAGAATTTACAATAGAGTTTGCCTCGTTAAAAACCACTCACCTACGAAGGGCTTCCCTGAGTGGAAAAAAAGCGACTCTTGATTGAAATGATAAAATGCTTCTAAGAAATTGAATCTAACTTGCTTGTTTACAAAAAACTTTGAGGAAAGTAAAAATCTAGGGATAGTACTTGCGAAGATCCTTAATGTTCCAAGTATGACTTAGCTCTTCCCCTTGAGATTCTCAAGTGATAAGATCCTTGCTGTTTGATTTTGTTATGATGAAGGGTCCTTCCCACTTTTTCTTTGGAACTTTCCCCTTTGTGTCTTTGTTTCTTTTTCTTTTCGGCCCGCGAAGTCTCTAGTTGTAACTCTCTTTTCACTACTTTCTTGTTGTACCACTTGCTTGTTTCTTCTTGGTATTTCACGAGATTCATCACTGACTTGGTTTCTTTCTTCTTCAAGCAAATCTTTGCTTGTCTTTTTAGTCCTCTTAAACTGTGATTTGAACACTTGTTCTTGGACCTTGAATTGTATTTCTTACGGAGTCATTGCTTCATCACCATATAGTAACTTGAAGGGTGTAAACCGTTGATCTTGTTGTGGTTGTATTGTGACTCCAAACAATCCTGGTAATTCTTCAACCCATTTTCCTTTTGGGAGTCCTACTAGATTTTTGAGATTCCCACACATATGATGCCATTTGCTCTTTCAGCGGCTCCATTGGATTGAGGATACTTGGTGATGCGAAGCAAAGTTGGATTCCCATACTTTCGCAATAGCCACGAAATCTTCGCTATCGAATTGAGTTCCATTATCAAAGTTATGTGCCTTGGGACTCAGAATCACACGCAAATTATATTTTGCCAAAGGAACTTCTTCATTGTTGTGGATGACATGTTTGTGATTGGCTTGGCTTCTATCCATTTTGTGAAATACTCAAGCTGCGACAAGCGCATATTGATGATTGCCTTGAGCTGGTGGAAGTTTTTCAATTATGTCTATTGCCCATCTTGCAAGTGGCCAAGTAGGTTCAATGTCTTTGAATTGGATTGGCTGGGGCATTTGACTTGTTTCTTTGAGATTTGGCGGTTGTGACAAGTTTTGACTATTTCCTTGCTATCTTTTTACATTTGTTGGCCAATAGAATCCTTGTCTAGCGCCTTTCTGCTATGGCTCTTGGGCGACATGATTTCCACATGTTCCACTATGTATTTCTTTGCGGCAATTCTTTGCCTTCTTAAGCTTGATATGCATTTGAGTAATGGTTCACAAATGCCATGCTTGAAAAAGTTGATTCTTAGATGAGCTTGTAATTTCTTGTCTTGTGCTTCATTCTTATTTCTTGACGGCTTTACGGTTCATAAAATCCTTTTAGGAATGCTATTATTCGATCTCAATCTTAAGCTCTCAATGATGTGGATGTACTTTGGCTCTTCAATTTTTGCTTTTATCGAAGACTCGATAGTACTTGATAAAACACATCGGTGGCAATTTTATTTTTTTGCCGCCTTGGCGATTTCATCTGCTTCTTTGTTGTTTGTTCTTGAAATGCTTCGCAGGTGAATCCTTGAAGTGTTTTTCTTGATCTCTCACACTTTGCAAGTACTTTGCCAATTCTTGATCTTTTGCCTTGTAATTTTTCTCAACATGGCACCTTTCGACTTGAGAATACTGTTTTTATCAAGATTTTACGTATACCCATTGCTCTTGCCTTGCGAAGCCCCAACAATCTTGCTTCATATTCAGCGATGTTGTTGGTGCATCGAAATTCAAGTCTTCTTTGCATATTTCATTTTGACACGATGGCGAAGTGATTATTCTTTTACTACGCCGACCCCTTGAGCCCCATGCCCCATCGCAATTCATTGTCCATTCTTGATAGGACAAAGTCCACTCTTGATGATTTTTTTGATCTTCGCAACTTGTTCTTTGGTGTCAATCGAGATGAAATCTGCCAATACTTGTGACTTTATTCTTTGTTCTCTTCTCAAATTCAATGAAGTATTGTGAAATTTCGCGGCCCATTTGCCAAGTCTTCGAGGATTTGCAACTGCGGGACATCTTTGAGAGGTTGATTTGTTGGGATTCTCACTTTGTGTGCCAAGAAATAATGTTTCAATTTTCTTGTTGCCATAAGTGCTGCGTATGCTATCTTCTCAATTTTTGAGTAAAACACTTTTCGAGCAGGGAGAGGGCTTCGGAAACAAAGTATCTTGGTTCTTGTTTCCTTGGCGTGGTCTTTCTCTCTTTCTTGCACTAGTCTTTGGCGCTTCTTTGCTTTCTCGGATCTTTGAGATATATAAAAGCAATTCTTGATCGATATTTGGTGTTGTTAATGTTGAAGGACTTGAAAGATACTTCTTTATTTCTTGAAAGCTTTTTTTGTTGTTCTTCTCCCCATGTAAAGTTTGTCTTCGGCCCCTTTAAGTGCTTGAAAAATTGGGAAGCTTTTTCTGCGACTTTGATATGAATCGGTTGTTGGCGAAGCCAATCTTCTGTCAACTTTTGGATGTCCTTAATATTCTTTGGAACTTGTTTTGCATGATTGTTTTTTTTTTTTACGAATTTGGGTCGATGCCTTTTCTTTGAAACTATGCATCAGAGGATCTTTCCTTTTACGCACTCAGAAGGTGCACTTTTAGGGATTGAGTTTGAGGTTTGACTTTCTCAAGTTCTCAAATGTTTGCTTCAAATCTTTCAAATGGTCTTGGCGTTTCTTGCTTTTTACTATTATGTCATCAACATATGCTAGACAAATTGTCTCGATTTGGTCTTTAAGTGCTCTTGAAGTCATTACGATGAAATTTGAACCGGCATTCGCGAAGCCCCTCGCCATTCTTTGGAAGCTTGTAAGTCCCAAATGGTGTTATGAAACTTGTCTTTTCTTCATCTTCTTTCTTCATGTAAATTTGATGATATCGAGAAGCAATCGAGGAAGCTTGGCATTTCACTTCACGCGGCAGTCGACTAGTGTGTCGATTCTTGGTAAAGGGAAGTTGTCCTTAGGGCAAGCCTTGTTGAGATACGTGAAATCTATGCACATTCTCCATTTTCCATTGCTTTTCTTTACCATTACGATGTTTTGCCGGACCAAGTTGTGAATTGGACTTCCCTTATGACTTTTCAATCTAGTAGTCTTTGAACTTGAGCTTTTCGCGGCCATTGTTCTATCTTGAGGAGATCTTTCGTAATTTTTGTTTCTTTGGCTTCATATTTGGGTCGATGTTGGGGATTGTTCAATGATGTCTCTGGCGACCCCTTCTAGATCTTTTCTTGACCATGCGAAGGCGTCTTGATTGCTTCTTAGGAAACTTATAAGTTGCTCTTCTTCTTCTTTTTGCTAGATTGGCGCCTATGATGACTTTCTTATGCATTTACCATCGGATCTAGCAAGACTTCCTTAGTTTACGCTTTTTGACATGTCTTCGCTTTCTTTTGTGACTTTGCATTTTGTTTTTCATCTTAGTCTTGATTTCTTCAATGGCCAAAAACGTTCCTTTGGGGTTTGGAGTTGAATCTTTCTCAATATTTCTTTATACATTTTGATTTCCATGAATTGATATTGGTCCATTGATTCTTTGGAATTTTCATGCATACGTAAGAATAGTTGATCGCGGCCGAAGATATTTAGACTTCCTCTTCCAAAAGATTGCATTATGCGGCTATGCATTTCGACAACATCAAATGCCACTTGTTACGTTCTTGCATTGTTTTGTGTCTTGAATGATCTTGGTAGTACAATTCTTCCAATTGAATTTATCCTTTTGCCACGAAGCCAACTAATGGATATTACGCTCTCCCCAAGTTTTGCCTTTTGATTCCCATTGCATCTAGTGTTGATGCGAAGAGTATATCGGTAGGGCTTCCTCCATCTACTAGGATTTTTTGGTGACATCCCATCCATCAATATTTGCTTCTATGACCATGGCATCCATGTGTGGGTAATCTTTGAGCTTCATGTCTTGTTACGTGAAAATGATTGGTTGGTGTGACCATCTTGTTTTCTTATAAGGTCCTTCCATTGTTATTGCATTGACTCTTGAGTAGTTTCTTCTTTCGTTATTTGTTGCATGTTCTATCTTTGTTACCTCCATAAATTGTCATTATTCGCCTCACGCTTCTTTGTTGGGGCAATTTGGTGAGCCATTGTTTTTTGCATACTTGGGTGTTATTTGCCACGAGAAGCTTCGGGTTGTAAAGTTTGTTACTGTCCCCATTGTGGCGGGGCTATTGCTAGTGGTTGACAATTGTATATTGGAGGTGGTCTGGTAACACTGGCGATGGTAGTTTGGATCGAAGTATGCTTGATTATGCGAAGTGCTTGCTTGGGACAAAAAGTTTATTGATCTTTGATTTTTCTGGCTGATTTGCTCTCTTGTTGAAATTGCTCTATGCTTTTCTTTACCATTGGGCACATCTTCGATGTGTGACCGACCCCTTGCCATGAATGATGCAATACATTTCTTGAGGTTTTAAAATTCTTATTTCCCCAAATCTTTGATTTGAAACCTCCTCTTTGGTACATTATTGAAGTTTACATTTGTTATCTTGGCCCATTTGGTTATTTTGTGCACTGAATGTTGTCTTCACTATGCTCGTTGTTGATTTGGTTTCACGCAAAGTGGTGGTTGATCTTGATGGTAATATGGTCTTGCTCAAAATTTTGTGGTTTGAATTGATTGTTTGTCTTCGCTTGATTTCTCTGTGCATTCTCTTCTTGGTCTTTTTCACGAAATCATCGTCGATCTTGCATATTTTTGGATTTCTTCATATAATTGGCGGCAGTTGTTGGTCTTTCCCTCTTTAGATCACGAAGACAATTGTCGACTCGAGGCCCCTGATTGCGGCAATGATTACGACTTCCGTCGATACTTTACGGAATTTGGGTCTTCATTTGGATGAATATTTTATAGTATTGGATTATTGGCTCTTTTGGATATTGCTTGATATCAAGCGGATCATCACTTGTTAAGCTTTGTGTGTTGGAATCCTTGGAAATCAACTAGCAAATTTGTTACGAGTTGTTCCCAACTTTTGAGGGATCTTGGTTTGAGCGAAGCATACCACTTTTAATTTGGTCCTTTCATTGCCATGATAAGTGCCTTTGCTAGTGTTTTGTCATCTCCACCTCGATTCAACAATTTTGCTTCAAAGCTCATCGGGAATTGTCTTGGATCATCAAACCTTCATAAGTTGGTATGGCGTTGAATTTGAATCCTTTTGGCCATTTTGCCATTTGTAAGTCCAGCGACAATGGAGATTACGGGTCAATCGTGACTATTGCCTTTTCATTGCTCGATTTGTTTTGGCTTCGCTTGTTTATGATGACTTAGCGATCTTGATCTTGAGCTCTTCGCTTAGTCTTTTTAGCTTTGCCGACTTCCTCTATTCTTTGCTTCAATGTCTTTTCTCTTGTTACGGCTTTGCAAGCCTCAAGTTCTTTCTTCTTTTTGATCACTTCTTCTTCTAGTTGTTGCAACTTTCTTGTCTCTTCGCTTTGATCCTCGTGGGGAATGGCTTCTTTGGAGCGTTGTCTTCGCTTGTTCTTGGTGCTTCATTCTCTGGCATTTGTTGTGTCCTCGAGACTTTGGCGACTTGTTCTTGGGGGTCTTCCCATGATTTCTTGGTGGTAGGTGGGATAGATCGTTGCTCACACACAAATGGTGGGCGCCAAGATGTTGGGTGATTGCTTAACACAACATGTTATTGATGATGAAATGGTTTACAAAGTGGCCATTCAACATAGCGATTACAAAGGAGGTCAAGGGGTATTTATAGGCCCCCGACTTTTTGTAGTTGTACAAAAATGTCAAGAACTTCGAAATGAACTTCTATGATGTAACTATTCAAGCGAAGATGTTTCTCTTGTCTTAGCGGCGCTATATACATGGTCTTCATCTCCACAAGGCCCTTCATTCTTTCGGAGATGACTTACAACTTAATTGGCGAAAGCGGAACCACGACCACCTTAAGCTTGGAATCTTTGGATCGATTTTCTTAATTCCATTTTTACTTGTTGGATCGCGAAGCCATTTCTTGTGAAGTCACCTTCGGTCTTCACACTCTGTTCTTCTCTTGCTAATAGTTTATGCACCACGAAAATATCAAAGTGAAGGGGTGAAAGTTTTAAAATTAGAAATCAAAGTCAGATCAACAATGTGGCATTAGGAATTTCTGGCGCCTGATTTCGATCTTGAACTTCGAAACAAAAGAAGTTTCCAATCCGGCTATAAAATCGAGGTAGACTTTTTGCGATTTGTGGAATCAAATGCCTCACCCTAGAAAACCTAAATTAGAACAAGTAGACTATCGGAGAGAGTTTTTTCTAAGAATCACTTGTCATAGGCCTCAAAGTAGCACTTGTTTAGAGTGAAATCTTGGAATTGCATCGAAAATCTACTGTCTCGACCTACGTACGAAACAAGAAGGGGAATGGCACGAGCGGTACATAAGAAGTTAGGGGTGGATAGGTTAGTTGATGGTAGGATCAATTACATTGCGTTCCCCAACCGTTAAGATATGTTTAGGGATGTGGCATTAGGGAATTGGCGCTGATTTTCAACGCTTGAACTTCGAAACAAAAGAAGTTTCCAATCCGGCTATAAAATCGAGGTAGACTTTTTTGCGATTTGTGGAATCAAATGCCTCACCCTAGAAACCTAAATTAGAACAAGTAGACTATCGAGAGAGTTTTTTCTAAGAATCACTTGTCATAGGCTTCAAAGTAGCACTTGTTTAGAGTGAAATCTTGGAATTGCATCGAAAATCTCTATGTCGAACTAAATCCAGAAACAAGAAGGGAGCGACACGAAAGGTACATAGGAAGTTAGGGTGGATAGGTTAGATGATGGTAGGATCAATTACATTGCATTCCCCAACCGTTAATATATGTTTTAGGATGTGTGGCATTAGGGAATTTCTGTGGCTGATTTCTTAAGCTTGAACTTGAAACAAAGAAGTTTTCAATCCGCTATAGAATCGAGCTAGAGTTTTTCACGGTTGTGGAATCAAATGCCTCACCATAGAATACCTAAATTTGAAGAAGTGGACCATTAGAGAGTTTTTCTAAGAATCACTTGTCATAGGCCTCAAAGTAGTACTTGTTTAGAGTGAAATCTTGGAATTACATCCAAAATCGTATGTGGACGACCTACGTGCGAAACAAGGGGAAGGGGAATGGCGAGCGGTACATAGGAAGTTAGGGTGGATAGGTTAGATAATGGTAGGATCAATTACCGTTAAGATATGTTTAGGGATGTGGCATTGGGATCATTGGCGCTGATTTATTAGTGAACTTCGAAACAAAGAGAAGTTTTCAATCGGCCTATAAAATCGAGATAGACTTTTTTCATGGTTGTGGAATCAAATGACTCACCCTAGAAAACCTAAATTAGAAGAACAAGTAGACTATCGAGAGAGTTTTTCTAAGAATCACTTGTCATAGGCCTCAAAGTAGCTCTTGTTTTAGAATGAAATCTTGGAATTGCATCGAAAATCTACATCGCTTTCGACCTACGTTACCGAAACAAGAAGGGAGGCGGCACGAGAGCGGTACATAGGAAGTTAGGGTGGATAGGTTAGATGATGGTAGGATCAATTACATTCGTTCCCCAACCGTTAATATATGTTTGGGATGTGGCGTTAGGGGCTGGCGTTGATTTCAGTAGCGAACTTCGAAACAAAAAGAAGTTTCCAATCCGGCTATAAAATCGAGGTAGAGTTTTTCGCGGTTGTGGAATCAAATGCCTCACCCTAGAAACCTAAATTAGAACAAAGTAGACTATGAGAGAGTTTTTCTAAAATCACTTGTCATAGGCACGAAAATAGCACTTGTTTAGAGTGAAATCTTGGAATTGCATCAAAATCTCTGTCTCGACCTACGTCAAGAAACAAGAAGGGGAGCAGGCACGAGCGGTACATAGGAAGTTAGGGTGGATAGGTTAGATGATGGTAGGATCAATTACATTCGCGTTCCCCAACCGTTAATATATGTTTTGGGATGTGGCATTAGGGGCTTTGGGGCTGATTTATTCTGAACTTCGAAACAAAAGAAGTTTCCAATCCGGCTATAAAATCGAGTAGACTTTTTCACGGTTGTGGAATCAAATGCCTCACCCTAGAAACCTAAATTAGAACAAGTAGACTATCGAGAGAGTTTTTCTAAGAATCACTTGTCATAGGCCTCAAAGTAGCACTTGTTTTAGAGTGAAATCTTGGAATTTCATCAAAAATCTCTGTCTCAAACCCTACGTACCAAAAACAAGAAGGGAAGCGATACGAGCGGTACATAGGAAGTTAGGGTGGATAGGTTAGATGATGGTAGGATCAATTACATTGCGTTCCCCAACCGTTAATATATGTTTAGGGATGTGGCATTAGGGACTGCTGGCTTGATTTCAGCGAACTAGCGAACTTCGAAACAAAGAAGTTTCCAATCCGGCTATAAAATCAAGGTAGAGTTTTTCCGCGGTTGTGGAATCAAATGCCTCACCCTAGAAACCTAAATTAGAACAAGTAGACTATGAGAGAGTTTTTCTAAGAATCACTTCTCATAGGCTCAAAATAGCACTTGTTTAGAGTGAAATCTTGGAATTGCATGAAAATCTACGTCTCGACCTACGTGTGAGAAACAAGAAGAGGAGCGGCATGTGAGAGCGGTACATAGGAAGTTATGGTGGATAGGTTAGATGATGGTAGGATCAATTACATTCGTTCCCCAACCGTTAATATATGTTTTAGGGATGTGGCATTAGGGATTCTGGCGTGATTTCATTGTGAACTCAAACAAAAAGAAGTTTCAATCCGGCTATAAAATGAGGGGTAGAGTTTTTCCGCGGTTGTGGAATCAAATGCCTCACCCTAGAAAACCTAAATTAGAACAAGTAGACTATCGAGAGAGTTTTTCTAAGAATCACTTGTCATAGCCTCGAAAATAGCACTTGTTTAGAGTCAAATCTTGGAATTGCATGAAAATCTCTGTCTCGACCTACGTCAAAGAAACAAGAAGGGAGCGGCCACGAGCGGTACATAGGAAGTTAGGGTGGATAGGTTAGATGATGGTAGGATCAATTATATTGCGTTCCTCAACCGTTAAGATATGTTTGGGGATGTGGCATTAGGGATTTGTTGGCTGATTTCAGGCGAAATTCGAAATAAAAGAAGTTTCCAATCAATTTGTAGAATCGAGCTAGAGTTTTTCGCGGTTGTGGAATCAAATGCCTCACCCTAGAAAACCTAAATTAGAACAAGTAGACTATCAGAGTTTTTTCTAAGAATCACTTGTCATAGGCCTCAAAAGTACCACTTGTTTAGAGTGAAATCTTGGAATTGCATCGAAAATCTCTATCTCGACCTACGTCACCGAAACAAGAAGGGAGCGGCACAGAGCGGTACATAGGAAGTTAGGGTGGATAGGTTAGATGATGGTAGGATCAATTACATTGCGTTCCCCAACCGTTATTATATGTTTGGGGATGTGGCATTAGGAATTTGATGGCGCTGATTTCAGCGCGAACTTCGAAACAAAGAAGTTTCAATCCGGCTATAAAATCGAGATAGACTTTTTTCGCGGTTGTGGAATCAAATGCTGTCGTCGGTTTATCGGGCAATAGTCTAGCGAGGGGGTATGCCGGCTAGTAGATTGGCGGTAGAGGTGCGCTAGGCGGCTATGAGGGCGTTAAGCGAGCGGCGATGGTCAAAAACACCGCGGGTTTTTACCGAGGTTCGCCGCCTTGATGGCATTAAAACCTACGTCCTGCTTAGTTTGTATTGATTGATTGAGAATATCGTTGTCCCTCGGGGGGATCGGCTCACCTTATATGGTCGGGGAGCGGGGTTACGGGTCGGATCCGGTCCGACAAGTCTATCTGTCGGTTACAATAGGAAAGTATGCGGTGATTACGATTGAGCTATACTAGAAACTATCTTGGCGACCAAGTTTGGCGTGATTTCAGATAATTGCGGTCTTCTAGCACAAGGGCTTGATGCGTCATCTAGGCGGCCCAAAAGGCCTAGCCGAAGTGACCCGTGAGGGATAGGGGTTTATCCCCGCGGCCCCAGTCCCCAGCACGCGTATCTTTGCGGTGAGAGAGTCTTGGCGCTTCAATCATCGGTAGGTGTTGTCGGCCAGTCTTGATCTGATTATCGACCCGGACTAGGTCGCGCCGACTATCCTAGGACGGCTCTCGACCAGCCACCCATGTTCACGTAACTCCTTTCCATTGCTTCCGCCCGGTCTAGTCTTGTGAGTCCGCTTTCTTTGGATCTTTGGGTGCTCAATATGAAAAAATCTTTTCTTTCGGCGAAGTGTGCCCACGTATAGTGGAAAAACACTCAAAAATGTAATAATGAAAATGAGCACGATTCACGTAGGTGAAATTGTGCCCACTTAATCCCGAGCCTAGGGTAGGTGAGTAATCCGCATCTCTTTGCTAGGGTCATAAAAAAATGTGAGCAAAAAGTCGAGTATTCGAAACCTAAGCTGGCGCCAAGACCAAACTCGAGGATGGAGCCCGTGCGTGGAGTCCCGAGACCTTTGTATATACGCACGGGCGTAGGGGTGCCAATGCATCATGCATGGGTCAAGGTGCGCATACGGCACCAATCTAGAGAATATCCGGGACATACCATAATGGTAACAAATCTCAATAGCGGGGGTTTAAGGAAAAGTTGATCGAGAATCACGTAGACCCGGGATATCGATGAATCTTGTCGAAGATTGGGTCCCCTGTCCCAAAAACTGAAGGCAGCGTATCTCGCCAACTAATATCGGATTGTGTAGGGAACGCCGGGAGCGAGAATCGAGGATAGGGCGCGTGGCAATGCCTCAACTCACGCGCGCCCGGGAGCGCAATGATAGGCCCGACGCCGCCCGCTGCCGCACGCACTCAACCCGGGGAAATGGGGAGGCACAGCCCGCGGCTGCACGGGTTACCATGAAAACCCCAGGGGCGGGTTATAAATCGTGGGCGCCCCGCTTCTTCTCGTCTCATCGCCTAAGTCCCTTTGCCTCTTCGAGCCCCTTCTTCTTCTTCCCTTTCTGATGAGCACCCGGCTAGGTTTGCGACCGCCACCGCCAGCATCTTCAATCGGCGCCGCCACCGATCCTCGAGAAGTACCTCATAGATCTATGATTTGCCATTGCTTTTGACTCCCCAATGTAGTCCATTTGGATTTGGATTTGGGTCGTTTTGAGTTTGCCGACTTTGTTCATCTTCTTTGAAATAGAGTCAATTTGGGAGAGATGGATCGACTATTACGCTGAGGGGCGCCCGAGTCGAGCGGAGGTGCTTCTTGGGCGCGGCGTGGGCAGCGGCTACAGGCTAGTCATGGGCGCCCACCACTTGTGGAGCGTGATGGACCCGATGCAGCTCTAATCCCAATCCGGTAATCGGATGGATTGGGAGGGCGGGCTTCATTTGTCAGCCGAGGGGACGGTGAGGGAGCCGGTGGGACGCCCGTGTATTGCTTGAGGAGAGGGTCATCGCCCAGGTTGAGAGTGCTGAGAAGTGAGCCATACCTCCTATGCCTCAAACCGATGATAGTGGTGTTTGAGGAGCCACTTACAGCTGAGGATTTGGGATGCCGGCCAAGACCACGTTCCTACTAGAGCTCCCGATCTGCATCACGAGCTCCAACTCGCCACACCCGCCGAAAGCCATCCCCGACATCGCCATCTTCATAGCGCCAGGAGTGTTGCCGGCATCCCGCCCCAACCTTAGTCCGTGGGACGTATTTCTTCTATGTTGGGTTGAAGGGGATTCGGGTTCGCGTGGTGGTCGGTGGCGTGTTTGTGAAGCCCGGGGCAAATCGAGCAAGTCGATTTCCTTCCACACCGCCGCCATCGAGCGTGGCTTTCGCTGTACACGCGGTGGTTCTACTACCCTGGTCGAGGTGCCCATCCCGGCCCATCCCACCCGTGCCCGGTGAGACAAAGCGAGCTGAACGAGGAGCAGCTGACTCACCCGGCATGCCCACACGCCGTGGCGGAGCCGCCGGGCCATGATCGAAAGACCTTCATGTGGACGGCATCGACCTTTCCGCGCAGCCCGTGAGTGCCGATCCAGCCACTCAAGTGGAGGATCACACGGGTTCGATTTCGACCGGGCTGAATGATCCCACCCGCGCGAGTCGGGCGGAGTTTCGACCCGTCGGTCCGAGTCGGGGAGCGGGTAGCCAAAAATCTACTGGCGGCGGTAGGGGCGCCCTCCGCGATCGGCGTCGCGGTGCCCACGATACTGCAGCGGGAACGCCACCGTGGTAAGTGTAGTACGGATTGGATTGATCGCGGCGTTGCTATTGATTGCAATTATCTTTACCCGATGATATTTGCGAGATCCGCGGGATGGCCTAGCGGCCGTGCGCTTGACTGTGTCACGGAGGAGGCCGCCGTCGTTACGTGCCCGCGCTCTTGAGCAGGTAGCGCGTCGCAGCACCCGGCACAGTGCCGGAAGGCGCGGCGGCGAGGGTGTTGGGCGGCGACAAGCGCCCGTTGGAGAAACCCATCGGCACGGCGTTTCAGGAGGAAGGTAGCGGCTATCGCGGCCGCCTGCGTCGTCCGCGAAAATGGCGAAGCTTACGCACGAAGATGACTTTCTTGCGTGATGAAGATCTTGAAGCCTTTGTTGGAGTCGAAGCGCGGTTGTGAAAGTATGCTTCAAAGCGTTACGGGTCCACGGTAAAGCTAGGTAGGCTGATTGGCGCTATGTTATGTCGGCGACGATGCGAAGGGGAAAACGCGCCAAAGTGCACCAACCTAGTCCACCAAAGTGCAACGAGCCGGCCCACCGCGGTGACATGGCGAGCCCGCGGAGTGGAGGAGGCGCTGATGGTGGCGAGCTTCGGGAGGCGTATCCGCGGTCTATATGCCGCCAATGTGTAAGCATACTACATGCGTCGTGATTGAGTCACATTGCCGTATGAGAACATGTGAATGGCCATTTGTTGATATAGGGGACCCGTTCTTAGAGCCAACCACGGCCAGCGGCGCGTCGCTCGAGCACGCAACGGCGGGGGAGTGAGCTCTCTGCCGCCGTACGACCTCATGGTGTACTGGCCGAAGTGCTGCGGCCAAAAGGCGGCTCCATGCGCCCGTAGCACCACAAAGGGTGTAGCGGGCAGCAAGCAGTTTGGCGGCAGCGCCACGTGGCCGGCCAGCCGACAGGGAGCCGCCCCTTATTGTCATCCTGAGTCCCCGACTACATCCAAATCGAGGCGAGGACCGGGGAGATGGAGGAGGTTGTGGATGGTGCGAGGCCGCCCAGACCCGGGTTCCCAGTGGAGCAAGGTCTGGCCTCGACGTTGAAGAGGAGGGCGAGCCAACGCGCATAGCTCGCTGCGGGAGGGAGGGAGCCACGGCCCTCGCGGCGTAAGTATCGCGACCACCCTGCTTTTGCATTGTGATTTCAGCCATACACATCCTGTGATTGCATGTCATTGTATAGCATATCCGGAGCGAAGAACCGCCCGTCTAATGCCGAAGAGCCGGAGGAGTGCCAAGGGGCCCTTCTTGAGGCCACAGTGGCGGGATGAGCTCTCCCGTGAACGCGACCGCCTTGCCTTGGCCGGTGCTTGCGCCGAGAGGGATCACCGCTGGTCGGTAACGGCGACGCGGCAGCCGCCACGCCTTTGCACAGAAAGGGCGGTAATCAAGCCGGAGCGTGAAGTCCTAGAGATCGAGCGAACCCGTCGGATCATTGAAGCCGCTTTCGGGTTGCCGAGGAAGGTAAGGCCACAGTATTGGCGGGCCGCGCAGCTGTCCGCCATGCGCATAGCGCCTTGAGAGGAGCGCAGTCGAGCTCATCGCCAGAGGAAGCGTGAATATGCGCCGATGCCGGACAAGTACTTGGTAATGTATGATGAACCCACCGAATAATTGATCTCAAGATACCAAGAAGTGTTAGTAAAAATAATTAATGTGCCTATGGTATAATACCTTTACTGAGTATGAAGCCGTGGCCGAGACCCTCTGTGCAGCTTGGCTGATGAGTGAACGGTAGCGGATTTGATCTTGAGGGAGTCGTAACACCCGATTACCGGACCGTGATGGTATGTCCGCTTGAACAATTGCACCTTTCAAAAAATTATATGAATCGGAGTTTCTGGCGACCTTCGCAGTGCATGGATTATGCGGCCCTTGCGTGCGCGGCCTCCGATTACGGATTAAAGTGATCACGGAGGTCGTCGTGCTGATATGGAAGAGTAAATGCGCAAAAGTCTCTAGCGAGCGTCGGGCCAATCCTTGATGCCATTCAGTGGCTATGCGGTTGCTGAGGCCAATCAGGAGGAAACCTGCGCCGACAGCAGCGCAAAATGTGGAGCGGTGAACCGCGGCGGCAGGGCGAAAACTTCATGGAGTTCGCTTTCGCCCGGGGCTACTGCGTGACCGCGGCTCGACGCTGCTGGCGGTGGCGGCGCTCCCACTATCAGAGTGCGGTTTTCGGTAGCGTCGCCTAAGCCACGCACTTTTCGGGGCAGCCAGGCCGCCGCTCACGGACTGCGCCAAGAAGCCGATGAGTGGTGGTGACGCTGCGCCGACAAGATGAACCCACTCACGTGAGCGTTGAAGGTAAAGTCACGGGTGAGAGTTGCGGGCACTAATATTATTGCTTCTTTTGGCGTGGCAAAAGCGGAGATAGAGTAAAAACGGTAAAACCCTTTGAGATTTTTAGCGAGGAACCCGCGCCCGGGATGTGGGTGGCATTAATAGCTAAGTACTTTGTTTTTTATCTCACAATCATTTTTAGCATGCACATACGATTTTGGTCGATGATGAAGTGTAGTAGTAGGCGAAAAAGGGGTCACTTATGATAGAGCGCCCGTCCTAGCCTTAGCAGCGCCCGGTAGAGCGCGGCAAGGAACACCACTGTTGATGCTCAGCAAGCGCTATTGGGCTGTTCGACTACGCTAAGGAGTCATCGCGGTCGTCGATCTATCGGGGAAGTACACGATCCACACATCGCGTGAAGCGACCAAGTCTGAGAGCGACTCTAGGGGTCGATGACTTTGGAGTGTGGTCGAGCATGGAAATAAAATTCACGTCGTCGAAGAAAAATATAACCATGTCAGCGTACTCAAATAAACTTTATTAAACTGTCTGCGACTAGCGAAGGCAAAAATGATACAAAAGGCGGCCTCTGAGTCCAGAGTTACGGGAAAAATACGTCGCAGGTGCTCGATGTTCCAAGAGTTGGGGATATGCGATATCCTCCATGATGTCGTCAATCCGTGCAGCGCTGGCGGGTAACCTCTTTAACTTTGAAGGGGGCCTTCCCAATGGGATCCGGCTTGTGAACACTCTTCTACTTCGCCCGAAGGACGAATGCGCCAACCGCAAAGGCTCTCCCGCATTACATTGCGATTGTAATATCTTGAGGCGCCCTCGAGGTATTTAAGCGTTCAGCGTGCGGCGTACAGCGGGTTTCCTCAGCCTTGACGAGCTCATCTTCTCGGTAGCGTTGAAGTTTCTTCATTATAATTCGACACAGGGGAGCGAGCGGCGATATGCGGCGGGAGGATTTATACGAGCCAAAAATCATGAAGTATGGGAAACACCATGCTTGCGGCTAGGCTAGGTTCGAAGTCGGACAACTGGCCGGGCGAGCAGCCTGGCTTGTGACGGTATTATTTCCCATCCGGGTCGGAAGAGTCGCTTCCGCGATTACCTCTAATATCATACCATTTGCTCGGCCTACCGCCCGTTACGAGGGTGGGCTTACGAACACATATTTCACCAGGATGCCCTTATCTTCGCAATAATCCCAATAGTAGTGACGGTAAATGTCTTTGCCAAGATCTGTGATGATGGAGTTTGGGATGCGGCGATGGACCACCTCATCTAACATCTCAACTGACCTTGTCTTCCGGTTGGCGTCGACCAGCGGGAGGTATTCAATCCACTTGGAGAACTTTGTCGACCATGGCGAAGACTCCACTTGAACCACCGGTGCTGCTTTGAAAGGCCGATGGCGTCAAGTCCCCAAAGACGAAAGGCCATGCACGAGAAAAAGCTCGTATGGCCGGCACGTCGCCCACGCTTTGCGAAGAATTGACGATTGTGCAATGCGTACCGGTGTTCTCGCATCGGCCACCGCCGTCGGCCAATAAAATCCTGCGGAAAGCCTTGCCGAGCCAAAGTGCTGAGGCGGCATGATTGCCGCAAATCCCGCCATGGATTTCGTCGGCGGCTTTTATACCATCTTCCCTGAGATGCACGCGAGACCGGTCTCCTATACTCTTCATAAGGAAATCGTCGACTAGGACATAATTCTTGCCGTCGGATGAGACGCCCTCACCCCACACGATCACCGGGGACGAGAGCTTCCCGCGCAGATATTTGATTATCGGGACCCGCCGATCCTGCCGACGGGTATTGAATAACGCGGGCAACGATGTGGTCGGTCTCAAGTGAGTCCCCGGCGGGATCGCGATTGTCGGTTTTCCATAGATCTTCGACGAAGACGCTGCCGGTATCTTTGCGGAAGAACTGGAAAGTTTGAAAGTTCATCTACGGCTTTGGCTGTAACCTCAATCACATGATCAAAAGCGGGCAGTAGAACTTGCCTTCCAACTTTTCTTATAGCGCCACATATGCATCCATCTTCTCACTCTTGCAATCCCAATCTTTATTGACTTGCTTGATTACCAACGTCGAGTCCCCGAATACTGCGGTCTGCTAATCCCAAGTTGGGCCGATCACGAGGTCCGGAAGGCTGACCTCATATTGGCATTGTTAGGCGGACGAAGTGGATCCATGAGGGGAACATACGGAGCGTATCCGGACGGTGATATGATGTAGACACCGCCCCGCCCATCGATGTTGGCGAACCATAAGTACATCGCCCGCCTCACCGGTGTCTTCGAGGGGAGTCTCGTGATCTCGTCCACTTTCGCTTGACGAAATCGCCAATGCTTGCGACTTGATTGTACTCCTGTTCTTTGTACCGATAGTAAAGCGCTGAGCTCGATCGCCCACTTGCATATCGACCATTGGCATCCTTATTCCGCGGGGCGCCGCCCAATGGGTAGTCGGACACCACCGGTGATCGGGTGAAGGTCGAAATAGTGGCCAGCCTTTGCGGGACATGATGAGAATCCGTATTAGAGCAATTTTTGTATACGTAGGTACCTTTGTTTAGAGTCATTTAGTACCTCGCTCACGAAGTAGACGGTATTTGGGCCGGGGTACACAGCCCCTTCCTCCGTAGGGCTTCGACAACTAAGGGCGCATTACTAACCACCCGCTGGTCGCTATGATGTAAGCGATATCGTCTCCGCGTCGTTCGGGGCCACCAACACGGAGGTGTGGTGAGAACTTCTTGAAGCCGTTGAAGGCCTCTTGAGCCTCGTTGGTCCACCTAAAAGCTTCTCACAGTGCGAAGGAGTTTGAAGAACGGCGGTCCCTTGCCCGCCGAGCCGTTAACGTAACGGCTAAGTGCGCCATGCATCCATTCAATTACGGACATCTTTTGGCGTTTTGGGGGCGGTTTCATGCATGATGGCGCTGATTTTTACGGGTTTGGCTCAATGCCATGCACGCTAACAATGTTGCCGAACAAGTTACGGGGCCGGGGCGCCAAAAACACACTTTCGGGTTAAGTTTCCATTGGTATTTTCGTTTAGCTTGGCGAACACCCTTGTGAGATCGTCGACTAGGAAAGGGCGCTCCGGGTCTTCACCACGGCGTCGTCAACGTAAGCTGGCGAGGTCGGGGATAAGGTTCCCCAAGCACCCCTGTATAGCCCGCCGGTAGGTGGCTCCGGCGTTCTTGAGCCCGAGCGACATGGTAGTGTAGCGGGGCGCCAAACGGATTGATGAAAGAAGTTTTTCTCCTGGTCTTCAACCGCGAGGGCAATCGATGATAGCGGTAACAATCGAGGAAGCTAAGCAGCTCGCAACTGCGATTGGAGGTCGACAACCCGGTCGTCTACGCGGGAGACCGAAGGGTCTTTAGGGGCAAGCCCTATTGAGATCGGTATAATCAAGCGCGCATCCTCCATTCATTATTCTTCTTTCTTACAAGGACGGGTTAGCTACCCGGTCGGGATGATACACTCTCGCGAATAAAGCCCGGTGACTAACAATCTAGTTATACGCCTTAATTGCGGCCGACTTTTCTTTATTAAGCGGCGTATTTTCCGGCGCGCGGCTTGGCCGTTGGCTATTTGACGTGAGGCGATTGCTCGATCCAGCCTCGAGGTACTCGGGCATACGGGCGGGTTTCCACGCGAAATTCTCACGTTCTCCTCGGGAACCGACGGCCGCATCTTCCTATTTGGGGTCAAGGTTGACGCCTATCTTGGTCGTCTTGGGCCATCGCCCTCCACTAGCCGGATGTCTTTAGTGTCCGACGGCTTGGTGGTCTTCTTCGTCCCTCCTCCCTGCATATCACCGGTCGAGGGGTTCAACTTTTCGCATTCTGATGACCTCCTCCCCCGTCAGACGATCGGAGGATGAACACCCACTTGTCGAGGCCCTCTTTCTCAGACATAGGCCATGTGTACGTTGGCCTCGCATGTGAGGACCCACTTGCACGTGGGGATCTTGAGGATGAGGTAGCCGTGAGTGCGGGACCGCCATGAGCCTGGTTAGTCCAGGTCGCCCGATAATGGCGTGGTACGATGAATCAAAGTCACGGACAACGAAATCCATATGTACCGATGGCGATGCTTGAGCCGCGAATCCAGACGCGTAGCGAACCTCCCGAGGGGCCCGATGACTCTCCGGCAGGATCCCCCGTAACGGTGGTCTTGCTTGAGGTCGCCCGTGATGTCCGTCCTTTCATCGAAGTTCGAAAAAGCATGTTCGTGGCGCTCCCTCCATCGATGAGGACCTTTCGGCGCCAGTGTCCGATCACCGGTCTAGGACGAAAGTGGGAAACGCCCGGGTACGGGTTGTTACACCACCGTCATCGGTGGGCGAAGGCGACCCGCTCGAGAAGGTGGGCCATATCGGCACTGTGCCGGTGACCCCTCACCGTCTTTGACGGCCAGACATTACGGCGGAGATCTTGCGATCCCGCCCGTAACACCCTAGGTGTTAAGCATCTTGAAAGCATGAGCATTTGCATATCGTGATCATCATTTCATGCATAAGCATGTTGCTAGTGACATTCACTTTTAATTTACTCTCATTTCATGCTTGCTTGACCTAGCTACTATAGAATCATAGCTATAATGATGTTTTGGACCTAGATTGTGCCTAGATATATTTTTGACATAATTTAGGACCATGTTTGAGCTTGAGTTTCAATTTAGAAATTTTATTTTAAATCTGCCCTAGAGGTCAAACCTCTTTGAGTCATTTTGAAACTCCTTTCAAAAGTGCTTGATAGAAGTGTTTCTAGCAAAAAGTTTCTATAGATGAAATGTAGTACTTTTTATGTAGAACAAATTATCTTTTATGAGTTTCTTGTGAAAAAGGTTTGGAAATGGTTCAAATAGTGCCCAACAGTTTGGGTCAAATTTGAGTTGAATTCAAACTCTGTTTTGAATGGTTTGAGTTGACCTTGCTGTTTTTAATTTTTATCTCCAAATCTAGGCCGAATTAGAAAAAGTTCATATTTGAGTGTTTTGTAGCTTATGAAATTCTCTACAAAGTTGATGTTTTTGACTTTTCCAAATTCCGCACGAATCTCGATGCACAGGCCAAAACCGGGGCTGACTCAGAAAATGTAGTAGGGGGACCTATGACGGCTCGCTTTCCGTCGGCGTACCGGGCCGGCGACGCGGTCGCATGCGCAGACGCCGATGTACGGGCCCGGATGGGGCGGTACTGGGTCGCATACAAGATATAAAGGACGGGCAACGGTTGCCCTAACCCTAGCCCTATTCCCCGCCGCGATGCTACCGCCCGCAGCCGCGAACAAGGCCGCCAGACGCCATTGCCGCCCCATGAGCCCGCCCGCTCCATCGCCGTCGCCGCCGCCTTTCAAACCGCACCAAATCGTGTCCTTAGCTCCGCCCCATCGTGTGTGCTACGCAAAGCCATCGACGAATCGGTGTAAAACTACGGTGAGGACCCCATTTCGCTTCTTCCCGAACGCCCACGGCCGCCGCCCGCCATGGCCGCCGCTGGGGCAAACCGCCGCCCAAGCTCATGGATCGAGTTTGATTCGTTCTTTTTCGTGTTTTAGAGTCGCCTTAGGGTGCTTTGAGCTTGTGAGCTAGCTGGATGAGTGGATCCGCCGCCATTTCGGGACACGCCGTGCCGACGATGCTTGCCCGTGAGCGCCGCCCGCCGAGTCCGATCTTGTCGCCGTCGTTATGCAGATTAGGCCTAGAACCACCTTGCATGTCGCTTTTGGAGTTCTGTGGGTCGAGAACGTAGGTTAGGTGGGATTGAGCAATTGGCAGACCGCCGCCGTGAGCCGCCGACGCCGCCGTGCGTCTTTTCCGCGGTTTCGAAGCCGAACCAAGGGCACCATCGTCATGTTTGTCTCGCCGAGTGGCGTCGATTAGAGTAGCCGGTTGCCTCGCTTGGTCATCGCCCGGCGAAAATCCACCGCCGATCCGCCGCCGCGTCATCGCGTGCCTTTTTTTGAGCCACTGGACATGCGGGCCCCGCCCGATTTCCTTTTTCTTTTCTTTTTCTGTTTTTCTAGTTTTGAATGCAAAGCTTAGAAAATTCATAACTTGGTCATTTTTGAGTCCTTTTTGAGTGAAACAAATTTTTTTCATGCTTGTTAGATGATAGGCTACAGTATAAAATTATGAAACCCTATTTTTGATAACTTTTATATAGAGTTTTAATTATGGCTAGAAATGCATGGAAATTGAGGAAAATCATATCTTTTAATTGGTGCAAGATAAAAATATGCTTCCTGTACAAACTATGCTTGTTTTTGTGAGTAGAGTCCAGGAAAATATCATGCATAGTATGTTCTGTAGAAGAAATGTGATTTTCTATTTATGTGCTATTTGCCATGTGATCTTTAGAAATTAGGTAGAAAAATAAATATTAGGATTTTGCATGTGAGACTTGGTGTGCTTGTGTTTGATAGGTTTTAGAAGCTATTCATACTCAGAAATCTGTTGTCTGACACTTTTCATAGTATAAAGTATTTTCATGCATAGGTTTGGTGTCAACTTGTCATTTTTGTGTAGGACTATATATGCATGATCTTGCAATGAAATTTTTTTATGGTAGTGTTATATTCAATTACTATGCTCTGGTAATTTTTGTAGATTTTTACGAAGTAGTTATGTATTTATCATATTTGTGGTGCATGGAAAATAGGCTAGAAATACATGTTTATATGAAGGTAATATGTGATGGTATTTTTTATTATGTGTTCCTAGCATGAATAGGATGGAGTTAGTGAGCTTGGTTTGGTTAAAACTTAGCAGTTTTGACATTTTCTTGTTCCTAGCATTTTATATATTCATAGTGTGCATGTGTAGTGTTTGATAGGGCCTATCATTTTATGTGCTTTAATTCATCCTTTGGCTTGTACAGTAGATTTATTTGATAGATAATTACTTGGTTTACTGTTGGTCAAGTTTGATAAGGTTTGCATGAGTAGTTTGCAAGTTATGAAGGTTGTAAGTTAGGTTTGAGTTGAAAACAGAGTCTCTGTTTTCCTTAATTTCGAGGCTGTTAAGTTCAGATTCAGTTCTGGGTGATGTGGAATGTTTTTGTAGGAAATTTCATTAGCTTTCCATAGAGTCCTAGTTCACTAAATTTGGAGTTGTAGAACTCCTTGTGTGATTTGTTTTAGTGATAGCATGTCGATTTGTCATTTTTGTTGATTAGTAAGTTAGGGTGTTTGATTGATGTGGGTTATTAGGTGTCTTGTGTAGAATTAGTTATGTTTCTACGGAAGAGATATCCACTTACTAATAGCTTGCATCATAAAGCATCCATCCATCATATACATATTACTTTATGCAAGTCGATATTCATGTAATCGTAATCATATCTTTTCTCCATCATATGCATCATCCGCGGGAGGGGGAAGGGTTCGAGGAGCTGTCGAGGAGCAGACGGGGAGAGCTTCACCATGCGGGAGTGCAGTTCGGAGGAGCCATCGGAGGAGAAGAGTTTGGACGGACCGCACGAGTGCCCGTGAGCACGTTCGGCCGACGTTCTGCGAGGCAAGCCCCGAAGCATTACGCCCCTTTCCTAAATTTCTTCCAATTAATTTGACTTGAGTCTTTTATATGTTTCATGCATTAAGTATAGGAAATGGTTGAAACCGTTGATGCACTGAGATCCTTGTTGAAAGTTGCCCTATCCTAATAGGAGTCTAGGTTAATGCTTTCGATTATTATGTTTTGCATTAGATAGTGATTCCGGTCACTTGAGGAAATGTTGTGAGCAATCACATGGGTGATTGTCAATTTAGCTCTTTGAGAACACCTTAAATAAAAACATGTTAGATTGGATGGAAATTGTGGTCCTTCCATCCGATCGATTAAGGACTCATACTTTGTTGGAATGTGGTCGGAAGTTGAGCGCACGGCATATAGTAGGCTCGCGAGAATCGCGGAGCCCGAAGCTCGCGGGAATGTTAGGGGGGTCGGCTTTGCTTGCTTTATCGCTCCTCCTTTGGTGATGGTTGGTGTGGTTTGTCGGGTGCGCGAAGATGCGCGACGAGGCGTCATCCTCGTTGCTTCGCTCACCGGGTGGCCCGAGAAGGAGGGGTAGCCGGCGGGGACCCGAGACTTTACGTCCCGTAACATCCGGGGGTGTCGGGTACGCCTTTGCAATGTAGAACTGGTTTGTGTCGTGGTATTCGCCCCGGTGGTTTGCAAATCGATTCGAATCGCCATCTCTCCCCGGTTAGTGAGAACCCGAGAGTTTTGCGTCCACGGCAATGTAGTCTAATTATTACAATATATGTTATTTATCATGTTGCGGTGATATAATTTGATCAAGTTACTTATCTTTGTTATTTATTCTCTTGAGCAATGATTAATCTTGACTATACAGGACCTATGGTTATGTAATTAGATAAGTAACCCTTTTAACTTGGAAAATAGACAAGTAGCATGCATTGGCACACTAAACAACTTATTTGTGAAATTAATGTGAGTCGGCTAAACTCGGATAAAGCCTAGCATGATCCTTGGAGTCTTTTATTTTGTTTTTGGGCCGGGTAAGTCTAGCCGAGTATTTTTGTACTTTCGGGGTTTTATTCCGTTATTTGCGGGTGAGCATGTGTACCATGGTTATTGTAAGACTTAATACATTTTCTGTTGATGACGAGTAAGGCGAGGGGCAAGGCAATTCTATATCCCCTGTCTCATCTCGCTCTGAGGGATATTTGTCTGGCGGCACTATCTTATATTTGTTTTCGCTAAAAGACTATTTGTTTTCAAAACTCGCTACGTACTTGAACCTGAATTTGTAATAAATTATACTACACACTCGATGTTTAATATATCGAACTTGGTTTGAAATACTGCTTGGATTTTACTACCGAGCTCAACGATCCTGTTGTATCGTTGATGAGTTTGAAATCACTACGAGATTTCGAATACGGGTTTATATGGACTCAAGTGTAGACTACGATTGCTTCGGTGATTCGCGAATTATACTTGATTTCTTATAAATTGGTCGGCTCTCATCACGGTGGCATCGAGCTTAGTTCGGTAATTACAAGTCGGACGGTATTTAAATTAAAATGAACCACTAATCTTTTTTGCGAAACAAAATCTTTTTAAGTGGTGTGAGTAAAAGATTTGCAAAATTAGTAGTACCATGGTCATACCCTTTATGCCCAATTAAGGGCGGTCGGGTGGCTTGGCTAATGGGAATGGGTTAATGCATCATATTTTGTTGTTTGTGATTGGTTGCCGCGGCGGCGATGAGTGCGAGGGCTACTCACTTGAGTAGTCATGAATGGATCGAAACACCCTACGCCCGGTAATGGTTGTTCAATGCCTCTACGCCCAAGGTAATGGTGTGATTTGTGAGAGCATGATCGGATAAATGCGGTCTAGGGGAAATAAAATGATTTTGAGAGCTCGGTGGTCGGTAGTGCCCCCGTAGACTTGTGTATGGGTACACGGGTGTCTTTGGGTGTAAAATGTGTTTTTCCGCATGGTATGCGATGCCGTCGGGTGGACGACGAAGCGGTATATGCAATTTAATTTCTTGCATTGCATGAATATATTGTGGGCTGAAATGGTTTGCGGTACACACTTGGCGCAATGCGTGTAGATCGACTAGTCACGTCTTATTTTCTTTTTGAGAGATCGTAGGATGCCACCATTAATACGAATAGAGAAATCTCTTTCTAGTCCGTGAGATATGTAGGAAAACGTTCATGCATCATATTTAAAATTTTCTATCATGTCATTCATGCATCTTTCCATCTTTTCCCTAATTAGTACTTGCCCTATTTGGTTAAAAACTGGACTATTGTTTCTCAATCTCACATTATCTCCTAAATCTTGCTCTGAGATGGCCCACTACTTGAGCCCTACTCACCCCAATGATGTGGGAACACCGGCCTTCTTTGTGGGAGGCGCGGTCGGTTGGGTACAGCCAGGAGCCCATCTACAGGTGGAGGCGTACCCATGGTAGAGGAGAGGTGCCGTGGATTTTAGTTGAGGTGACAGTGCAACCACATCCAGTGGACCCCTATTGGCCAGCCTGGCGGTGCATTGGGCAGGGGGCCCGATGCATGGACAGCCGCCTAGGTTGCGGCCATGGGAGTGTTGGACCGGATGACGCAGGACCGTAGAGAGCTGCACTTGTCGGGCGGCCCCCGCCGCAGTGTTTCCCGAGATGTACCACCTGAGGAGAATGAGCAACTTGGGTGTGTGAGTACACCAACGTGCGAGGAGTACTACCGCCTGTACTATGCCTACCACTACCCCATAGGTGCGGGGACGAGGACCTTCGGATAGAGGGTGCCTGCAGCGGCGCCGGCCGGAGAGGTCCGCGGGGAGGACCAGGATGGAGACCCCACTTCTCGTACTTCACAGGGGTAGGCGACTGTGATGCCACGCTTAGATTTCGGCTAAATGCTAGCACGTAGACCTTAATCTAGATGAGACACCCTTGTAGCCGAGCGGTCTAGTGCCACTATTACCATGTAGTTTCCTTTTAATTTGTGAGACTATCAGCATGTAAGACTTGGATCCGTAATATTTGAGACCTTATTGTATCGGGCCGAGACCTTAATTTAGTTCGTGGCCTATAATTGTGATCGGTTTTATGGTAATTACGACCCATTTGTCAATTCTTGAGAAATCATGCGGTTGTGCAACATTTTGTTGCCATTGTTGCGAAATCTTGGTACACATATTGCGTTGACATAACCGTGATGTTGATGAAAGACCGTATTGATTTTATTGTTTTTGTTATTGTGGATGAATTTATTCTCTCAATAAATTCGCGTAACTTAAATTCAATATCTACACTTTGGACAACATCATCGATGGTTATTGTTGATTCAAATGTGCGCATGCCGCAAACTTCGATCAGTCTTTGGGGAGATCGGCAAAGAACCACCTCAAAGTGAACGTAGAGCAGTTCTTTGATCGGTTCCGGGAGAGTTGCATGTAATATCGCACGCAACACGGCGAGGGAGGAGGAGGCCGTGGGTGGTGCTTGATAGGGATGGATTCGGTCGTACAAAGGACTTTAAAGCCCACGGAACCACCAAAGTTTCTTGTGGCAAATGAACCCATGGAGGTCGAGAGGAATGGCTTACCTCGGTGGAGGAGAAGTTCCGTTTGGTGAATCACGTATGAGACCCGAGAAGGCGAGACTATGCGGCGCACTTGTTGGAGGACCCGCAGGGATATGGTGGAAGAATCACGTGCTACTTTTTCCCGCCAATGTTCCTATCACTTGGTTCCGGTTTATAGCGACTTTTCGTAATACCTACATACCTGGCCGGTGCTCGGCAAAGAAATTGGGAGAGTTCATTAAGCTCGGTCAGGACAACAAGACCATGAATGAGTACGTGAGGCTTTTTAACGGTTTGTCTAGGTATGCTCCGACATGGTCGATACGTCTGGAGGCGAAGAAGTTGGCTAGCTTCAAGAGAGGGTTGAACCCTAAAATGCGAGAAAACCATGGGAAATTCCACTAGGGATACTTTTGGGGCCTTTGTGATTGCATTCATCGGGGAGGAAAGTAATGCCTTGTATACTTTGCATCCAAAGGCAAGAAGAGACCGTTTGAGGGTAACATAGGACAGGGCAGTGGTTCCTTTGGACGTCGTCAGAACTACCGCCCACCTGCCGCGCCTTCACGTTATGCCCCACCCCAGAAGAAGAATCAAGCTGGAAACTCGCGCTTCAGGAAGTTTGTTGTGCCTGCTTAGAAAGAAAAAAGCAGGGGAATGTTCCACGCCCGTGCCCTTCAACCACAATAATTGCTTCAATTGTGGTAAGCCCTGCATTTCTCCAAGTCTTGCCCGCAGCCCGGGGAAGAACTACAAGCAAGTATGTGGGACAGGCACACTTTGCCAATGTCGAGGAAGTTCCTGAGGGAGAGACCGTGACAGCCGGTACGTGTTGTTGGTATACCTTATAGCATAAAATATAGAGATTTTTAAAACGAAAATAAGGGCTTAAAATGAATATCAACATAGTATAGGGGCTTTCTTGACATAATTCCACGAGTTTTGGTGATTTATATATTTTAGGGGGATTAAACAGAAAAACGCCAAGAGTTTGCAAGCCCTACGACATAAAGATGTATCCGTGAAGTAATCAACTTGGAACCCACGCAAGAACATTCTAGAAGACACTAGAGGACACGACGCTGAAGTTGGGGCCCACGGCGTGTGCGGGCGGACCCCTTTCGGGGGCATGGCGGCGCCCACAGTGGGACCCCCTCGTCGACCTCCCATTCAAGGTCGGTTCACCACCGCCTATGAGGAGCAATCTAGTCCATCCATCAAGGTCGGTTTGATCCAAGGGCTATCGTGCATCCTCGGGGCTATATAACAAGACCCCCTGGCCCCTGGGTGAAACCCTAATTCATTCTAATTCATTCCAACTCCAAGTCATCAAGTCAAGATCCCAAGCCCTAGTTCCACCATATTAGAGCATTAGCTATCTAGGCAAGTCTCTAGAAGAAGTCAAGTATTGTCTTGGATTAGGATAGTCAAGAAGTAGCGGGGAGCGAAGCTTCACGTGGCTTCTCTCTTGTATCTCATTTGTAAGTATTTGTTAGAATACAATTGCCATGACTTTATTCTATTTAATGATTATATTCTTAGTTATATGTTTCAATGTCTATTATGATTATATGCTTAGTATAGCTAGATTGTCTTTATATTCAAGCATGGAGTCGTATAGCGCTCACTTAATGGTACCTTGGGTGAGTGGTCAACAATGTGTAAGCGTGGTGTTTATACAACGTTTACTCGCGACATCACCCTATATTCGGGACGTGTGGTAGATCGTGGATGTGACACTCCCATTGAGTCCTTTGGAGTCCACCCCCGAATGTAGGGCTAGTTGAACTTTATTACTATGGTAGATTGGTTTTGTTCCTAATCTTCCTTAGTAATGTTCACCATGTGTAGATATATTGCTTTCCTGCCATGATTGCTAGGTGTATTGCACTAATCTTAGTATGTATTGACATATAAGTAGGAGTAACATAGGAATATTCTATCTATTCTACCTATACCATCTATTTGCCTTTTATGAATGATTCTAGTGGCATACGATGATTTTTGACTTGGTACTTATCATTTATCTTTATTATCTTTATATGACTTACCCCTGTTCAGAGTAGTTAGATTACATATGGTTATTCTACTTTACACCACTGCAAGTGACCTAAATCAATCTACCATAACCTACCCCTTCCTTGTGGTAATATATAAATACGATACCTGGACTTACTCCGGTGAAGTGCTATATTGGTGTTTCTATCGTAAACTGCGGATATCATATTCATATTAATTGCAAGAGAATCAAGTGTCATACTAAGAATACCATTCGTGCATTTTCTTAGCGTTGTTAACTAGGGTGACAGACTAGTTTAAGTAGGCAATGCTAGAATGTATGGTATAGCTTTTGTGCCTATCTTGGTGAGATTAACTCCACCATAGATAATGTTACAAAGTCACACACCATAACTAACACCGTCTAACTTTATTAACTCTCTGCTCTGACTTTTATTGGAATGTGAGATTAACTCCACATCCAAGCTAACTTATTAGATAACTTTATTAACTCTCTGCTCTGACTTTTATTGGAATGTGAGATTAACTCCACATCCAAGCTAACTTATTAGATAGATACCATTTATACATTTTCGGCGCCGTCCTAAGAGTGGGTCTTAGATCCATCCTTTTGTGATTCGTTAAGAAATGTCAACAAGCATTTAAAGCGCCCGTTGCGGGAAGGGTGCTAGCCAAACGAACACACATATTTGGATAGATTGATATCACTTGCATCATGTAAGGTATTGAAGACACCATTAGTCACTACTCGAACAGGATTACCCTTGTTTTGTCTACTTGTGTTTATCTTATGCAGGGTAATGAATGAATTGGAGTGGCCGTCCGGATAATTATATTGAAGATCGAAGTAATGAAGGGCAAGATCAAGCCTAGAAAAAACTCCAACACCTTACGTCCGGACGATCATTAATCAAGGCGAAGCTTAACACCGATTTTTGAGGCTATGGCTATAAGACACTATGAGAGTTCTCTATTCCAACTATGGTCAATAGGGTCGGGCGGTTGAGATTGGGGACAATGACTTTCAACTCAATCTGGGCTCATCAACATGTTACAAGCTAGCCAATTTTGTGGAAAGGCACACGAAAATGTGAGTGCTTATCTCCAACGTTTTTCGTGAAGGTCTACAAGACTTACACCATTAAGAAGAGTACCAAGAGGCGCCATCCTACTTCGCCTCTTTCCATTCCCACCATTGGGAAAGGCAAAGTAGTGTTTCTGTCGATAAAGAGAAGAATACTACATGGTCACTCTGCTCTACTGCCTTCCTAGTCAAGTTCTTTCCTATAGGCAATACAAGTGCCTTACGAAAAAGTTATCCAATTTCCAGCAACAACATGATGAATCTGTCCCAGAAGTGTGGGAGCACTTCCAAGATTATATTTCGAATAACCACATCACGGGATGAAGAACTGGTTACTCATGGAGACCTTCTACCACGAGTTCAACTAAGTACTCGTGAGACCATGGATGTTGTTCTTTGAGGTGCTTTCCTATCACTTACACTCATAAAATCTATTGAACTTGTGGAGAAGATACCTTCCAAACGGAGATGGAATGAAGAACGTCAACCCTACAAGAGATCAAGAGGAATGCACCAGCTTAAAGAGGGCACACAGTCAATAAGCGCCCAAAAGATTGAAGGGGATGTGAGCTACAACAATAACAACAACTATCATCCTCAACAGAATCAAGGTTGGAACCAACAGAGGCCTAGCTACCAAGGCTTCTACTTCAAAGAGTTTGAAAGAAAGGATGAAAAGATGACTCCCTACCACCGATAAAGAAGATCCATGGAGACCGTCATCCCCATCAAATTGGACCCACACCATTGAGGCCACGCTATGTGACTTTGGCTCAAGCATCGACATCATGCCTAAGGTAATGAGAAAATTCATGGTTCATCATTATTGTATACAACCATGTGCTTGCGGCTTACTTGAGACCAGTCACCCGGCTACCCCAAAGGAATACTTGAAGATGAGAAGTATGGTTGGACACTCATGTGTGCTAGTAGACTTTTTGCGGTTATTTAAAAAAGGAAGAGATGAAAGGGCACTAATCATATTAGGCCGACCGTTCTTGAGCACGGCCAAGGATATCATCTACACCATCGGTTCAAAAATTTGCTTCACCATCAAGGGGAGAAGAGAGATTCAACTTCAAGGATAAGACACCTACATCTTACGCTCACCCTCGAACACCATACCTCTACGAGTTGACACGGAAACTTACGATCAAGACCATCAAGAAAAAGAGGAACAAGAATAAGAACAAGAAGGCTCGGCCTACAAAAGAAGATCCGGCGTCCCGACCATAGCATGTTCCATCAACGGTTGACGTTCAACAACACTTATTGACGCGGGATGCGGCATCAACCCAATGGCAAAGGTAATATATGAATTATTATTTGGTAAGATGCCTTTGTACCCAACATATGTGCAATTTGCGAGATGGCGACCAATCATTCCGATTTCTAGAAGGAATTGCTAGAGGCGTGCAGGTACAAATCAATGAGCATTATGTCCTCACCAACTTCTTAGTCATGGACGTGGGGAAGAATAGGATCCACCACTAGCGCTGAGGAAACCATTCCTCAACACCACGGCGCCATCATCTACATCCAATTGGGAGAGATCCACTTTCGTTCCCTTGAGAAAAGGTATGCTTGTACTTTAATAACTATACAAATTATGAACATCCAAAGAAGAACAGTCAGCATGCAAGGAGCAAGCTTGGGGGGAGGAAGGCCAATTCCTCTACAAGATGATCCATCTTACTCTTCCTACCCACTCCCACACACGTTGGTTTTGCAACCCCTCTATTCATTATTGCTCTTTTCCATAAATTTGAATGATTTTTGTTGAATGAAAATTAAACTTAAGGTTGAATAAAATCATTCCTTTTAGAGAAGCAAAGTGAATACCGAAACATGAGATAAATGATCTATGCTAAAATCTTGACCAAAACTTTTTGGTAGCATAGAAAGTGACCTTTAGCCCTGTGACAACACTATCCTTTTTACTACTTGTATATTCCTTCGGGTATGTGTTGTCCACTAATGACACAGGAATAAAACCATAAGAGAAGCAAAAAGGTCCGAGCATAATTTAAAGAACAAGAAAGAAAGGACGATGCAATAAAGGAGACAAGTGAGGAATAAGATACACAAGAGGCCAAAGAAGAAAAGCTTCGGTTTAAAAAGGACCACCACAAGGTGTTACGATGCCGTCACACTCCAATAGTAAGGTAACATCTTGAGGTAAGTTGTTATTAATTAAGCTTTACCTTAATTATGGCATGTTCATAAATAATAAATCAAACATGTTAGAGTAACAACCTTGCTTGAACTAGCTTTATTAGCTCAACTTGTTTTGTTTCTTAAATTGTTCCTATCACCATTCTCCTAATCTCATAGTCCCCAACAAGTCAAAACGTTGTGCATCCTGCTTTGGAAGATAATCATAATCATTAAACCATTGATGCCCAATTTTGCTGATCTTTTCACCCTTGTCGTAAATGAAGAAAATAATAATAATAATAAACATTAACTCTATCTTGTTTAATGCGCCTAAGGTTAGAGAATAATGAACAAAGTTATGGTTACTCGTTGGTGTTTTCCCACCAACAGGGCCCATGCACTTGATCTCTTCCTTGTCTTTGCAAAGCGAGGGACACACTTCGAGCAAAATGTGGAGTGTCACTCCCCAAATCTATAAGTATGTGTCCACGAACCCACAAAGTATGCACACTAAACAACATGTTACCCGCTTCCACTATCAAAGCTTCACTTCAAACCATGGGACCAACAAAGAACAAGGGTGATGCTATCCTCTTGAAATCACTATCTCAAGAGGCGAAACCGCCAAGATCTTAATACACTTGAGAAGTGAGTAAGGTAAGAAGTCTTGTTTGGAGGACTTTAAATCCCGAACCTTCGCGAAAGGTAATTCGGTAAGTTATCCATATTAAATTCTTAGCATTGCATATTTACTTTCTCTAATTGCATAACATATTTCCCTTTTCCAATTGCATTTGAAAAGACAATAAAAATGTTTAGTGCCTTGCTTTGTTAAAAACCTAAAGCCCCATGTGAGTAAATCGAGGGTTTAACACCCTCGAGAGATATTTACTGTGGTGGCATAAAAATAAAAGATGCATTCATAAATTCTTTATCTTCTTTTTGCATACAAAATAAGAAAAATCAAAAAATATATATATATTTCATCTTTTGCTAAGAGTCCGGCGACAAAAAGTAAAGTGGCTAAACTCTAACGCCTAATCAAGTTCCACTAGCTTTGTTGTCTATTTGAGTTTTAGCGAGATTTCGAAGGAAAGAGAGACATGATGAGCCGACACCACTTTGTCACCATCTACCTCAACTTCCACATCATCAACCCAACTTTCCAATCTAGCTTGGGGAGAGCACCTTGATTATCCCGATAAGTATCTCTATTACTACTATTATTATTTTCTAGATATTTGGTTTGCTTAGTTTGCTTAAGTTGCTTAGAGTGAGTCTATATAATCTTAAAGAGTCTCTATTATAGTATAAATAAAATGATCAAGAGAGAGTGCACACCTTTTACGCTTTTGCTCAAATAAAAAGGACTTAAAAATAAAAGGAGATGATGAATAGTTGCTCCTCGTCGTAATACCTTTCAAGTACCTAGTCCTCAAGCTTGATTTTCTCTCGAAGCTTAAATATAAAACTGCTTTGACTTGAGATTTACTCACGAACACGAAATCGTGGATTGCAAGCGCTTGCTCTAGAGTCTAGGTAATTGGACGGATATGATATATGAAAGTTTTGTTTGCTATTTCTCTTACTCCTAGTGACACTAGATTTACGGAGATTTATCTTTTGAAAATTATAAAATACACATGATAAGTTCTGTATGTGAGTGTTGAAACTCCTACCATAGCCATATATACATGCTCCATAGCTTAGGAAAACCCTTTGATATATATATAGGCTGCTTGTTTTTTGCATTGAGTTTGGTCAATCTTTGTTGACCCTTAGAAACTTGTCATCTTTGATGTACACTCCATCCATCCACCACATCTATATTCCATTCCACTAGACTCCACTCATATATATCTTTGCTTCTATCACGGAAATGCGCATGCACCATACATCCATTATATACCGCCAATTATGTTCCACTCCTATCACGGGAGAAGAGCAACCAAAAACATTCCATCCATTCAGTCAACAATCTTATAAAGCTCTATTCTTGTTTATCTCTCAAAAGTTTATCAAGTAAAAAAGAGACTTGGGTTGTAGTTAAAAAAAAAAAAAAAGGGGAGATGAAAAATGGACAAGTGTCCTACGAGGCGAGTAGAGCCTACCTCCCTAAGAGAAAAAGAGAATAAAGGAGAGTTAAAAAATGGACAAGTGTCCATTTGAAAACAATGGGTACTTAGATGCCCGCCTCTCCATGAAAAAAAAAAAAAAAGGAAGGTGCAACCCAGGTTCTCTCAAGTGTTTTCAAGTTTCAAAAAGAGATGACTTTTCAAAGAGCTAGAAAAGAATTAGACTTTTTCTCATCACATTCATTCCATTCATTTCACACCTACCATCATATTCATTTCATTCCATCATGCACATGCATCGGTGTGACTCGTAACTTTGGATCTATTGCTTGAACTTACAATATATGCTTAGTAAGTAGATTTAGTTTTCTCACCACCTATGAACTCAGGATATAAGCTTTAGATATAGGGTGAGAGAGAAGAAGGCATAGTGTCCTACTTGCCTTAGTCCAAAAATACTACATACTATGAGAGAAAGGCAAAACAACCTTATTGCCTTAGTGAGGATCCACCAGTACCACAAGCGAGAGACTTGAAAGGGTCATCTTGAAGGAACTTTGAGTTTTATTTTGAAAATCATTAAAAACTCGGAATGATGGTTGAACAAAGAGTTTGAGACCTAGTGCTTGACTTGATTGTTCTATCTTTCAATTACCCAAGATCACAAGAAAAAGCTACAAGCTCCATGATTAAAGGTAATATGGGTAAGTTAAAAGGTTGAAATAGTTTATCAGGAGATGAAATTTTGTTTGAAAGCATGTGTACTTTTGAGGTGTGAAAGCGTTGCGGCAACTCGATCCAACAACATAGTCTTGCTAGGGACTAGCAAGAGGTAAGCTTTGGGGAGCTTGTTGGTATACCTTATAGCATAAAATATAGAGGTTTTAAAATGAAAATAAGGGCTTAAAATGAATATCAACATAGTATAGGGCTTTTCTTGCGACATAATTCCACGAGTTTTGGTGATTTATATATTTTGAGGGGATTAAACAAGAAAAACGCCCAAGAGTTTGCAAGCCCCTACGACATAAAAGCGTATCCGTGAAGTAATCCAACTTGGAACCCACGCAAGAACATTCTAGAAGACACTAGAGGACACGACATTGAAAGCGGGGCCCACGGCGAGGAAGCGGGCGGCCCAGGGGCATGGCGGTGATCGCCTGTGGGACCCCTGTCGAAGCCTCCCATTCAAGGTCGGTTCACCACCGCCTATGAGGAGCAATCTAGTCCATCCATCAAGGTCGGTTTGATCCAAGGGCTATCGTGCATCCTCAGGGGCTATATAACAAGACGCCTTACTGGGTGAAACCCTAATTCATTCTAACTCCAAGTCATCAAGTCAAGATCCCAAGCCCTAGTTCCACCATATTAGAGCATTAGCTATCTAGGCAAGTCTCTAGAAGAAGTCAAGTATTGTCTTGGATTGGGATAGTCAAGAAATAGCGGGAGGCGAAGCTTCACGTGGCTTCTCTCTTGTATCTCATTTGTAAGTATTTGTTAGAATACAATTGCCATGACTTTATTCTATTTAATGATTATATTCTTAGTTATATGTTTCAATGTCTATTATGATTATATGCTTAGTATAGCTAGATTGTCTTTATATTCAAGCATGGAGTCGTATAAGCGCTCACTTAATGGTACCTTGGGTGAGTGGTCAACAATGCGTAAACGTGGTGTTTATACAACGTTTGCTGCGACATCACCCTATATTCTCGGGACGTGTGGTAGATCGTGGATGTGACACTCCCATTGAGTCCTTTGGAGTCCACCCCGAATGTAGGGCTAGTTGAACTTTATTACTATGGTAGATTGGTTTTGTTCCTAATCTTCCTTAGTAATGTTCACCATGTGTAGATATATTGCTTTCCGCCATGATTGCTAGGTGTATTGCACTAATCTTAGTATGCATTGACATATAAGTAGGAGTAACATAGGAATATTCTATCTATTCTACCTATACCATCTATTTGCCTTTTATGACAGATTCTAGTGGCATACGATGATTTTTGACTTGGTACTTATCATTTATCTTTATTATCTTTTATATGACTTACCTGTTCGTGAGTAGTTAGATTACATATGGTTATTCTACTTTACACCACCGCAAGTGACCTAAATCAATCTACCATAACCTACCCCTTCCTTGTGGTAATATATAAATACGATACGGACTTACTCGGTGAAGTGCTATATTGGTGTTTCTATCTGGGCGCTTTGCAGATATCATATTCATATTAATTGCAAGAGAATCAAGTGTCATACTAAGAATACCATTCGTGCATTTCTTAGCGTTGTTAACTAGGGTGACAGACTAGTTTTAAGTAGGCAATGCTAGAATGTATGGTATAGCTTTTGTGCCTATCTTGGTGAGATTAACTCCACCATAGATAATGTTACAAAGTCACACACCATAACTAACACCGTCTAACTTTATTAACTCTCGCTCGACTTTTATTGGAATGTGAGATTAACTCCACATCCAAGCTAACTTATTAGATAGATACCATTTATACATTTCTAGCCGCCCTAAGAGTGGGTCTTAGATCCATCCTTTTGTGATTGCGTTAAGAAATGTCAACACGTGTTTAGTTAACAATCGTAGTCTTTGTTGTTTTATTTGATTCGGATCATCGCATTCATTCATGAGTCGGGAGTTTGCATGGAAGAATGGGGAACAAATCAACGACCGACCTGGGGTTTGGCTAGAATTAGTTAATGAGGGCGACAGTTGACTAAGCGTAGGGTGAATGATGTGAAGATCATGGTGGGTGATTTAGAAATAATAACCTCGTTGATAGTTTTACTCGATTTTGTGTTTGGATGTCATCCTCGGGATGAACCTGGATGAAGAGTTGGGGTGTAATCATAGATCACGGTGAATAGAGTAGTACACTTGAAGCACCCGCGATCTAAGCGAACACCGGGTTTTGTTACCTAAGGCCATTGACCTTAACCGTGTTTATTTGCCTTGCAAGTGACTAGTATCTCCGACATACCGTAGTCCCGTGAATTTCGGATGTCTTCGAAAGACCTACGGATCGTCGCGGATAGGGATGTTGAGTTTGCAATAGAGTTAATTCTAGGGATCGCCCTATATCTCGAAGACCCTACCGAATGCCGCCCAATGAGTTAGCGGGAACCGAAAGTACAGCTTCGGGAGTTGCTTGAGAAAGGTTTCATCAAACCTAGTTCGTCACCTTGGGGATGTCCGGCCTTGTTCGTGAAAAAAGAAAGATCGGGCCGAGGATGTGTGTGAACTATAGGCCACTCAATGCGTAATCGTGAAGAATAAATACCCGCTACCCCGCATTGACATTCTTTTGACCGGTTGTCTAGAGCCAAAGTTTTCTCAAAGATAGACCTTCGACCGGGTATCATCATTAAAATCAGACTGAAGGATATACCCAAGCCCGCATTCTCGACAGCGGTATGGTTTGTACGAGTATCTCGTCATGTCCTTTGGTTTGACGAATGCTCAAATAAGCATTTCATGTGTTTGATGAATTCGGTGTTTATGCCTAAACTTGACAAGTTAGGTGGTCGTATTCATCGATGACATCTTGGTATATTCTCGAGAATGAGGAAGAACACGCCGAGCATTTGAGGATAGTTTTGGAGAGGCTCGAAAACATAAGTTGTATGCTAAGTTGAAGAAGTGTGAATTTTGGGCCGAAGGAAGTGCATTTTCCGGGACATGTATTATCCAGAGAATGGAATTTCAATAGATCCTAGTAAGGTGCAAGAGGTGCTTTGGATTGGAAGGCACCGCAGTTTCGGTTTCGAGATCCGAAGTTTTCTAGGGTTATTTGGATATTATCGTAGGTTCATACCCGATTTCTCCAAGATAGCTAAACCTATGACCCGATTATTCTGAAGGAAGAGAAATTTGTGTGGACACCGAGTGCGGCAGTGTTTAGTACATTCGCGAACGTTGTTGACTATGGCTCCGTGCTTGCACAACCCGACATTCGAAGCCCTTTGATGTGTATTGTGATGCATGTGGTACAGGATTGGGATGCGTACTCATGCAGGAGGGCTGAGTCATTGCCTATGCATCTCGACTGACTAAGGAAGCATGAGGTTAACTATCCAACCCATGACTTAGAACTTGCTGCCGTGGTACATGCATTGAAGATTTGGCGACATTACTTACTTGGTAATGTATGTCATGTTTATACTGACCACAAGAGTTTGAAGTACATTTTCACTCAAGAGGAGTTGAATATGAGGCGAGAGAAGGTGGTTAGAACGCGCAAAGGATTATAATATCGAGTTACACTATCATCAGGGCAAAGCCAATGTTGTTGCGGATGCTTTGAGCAGAAGACGCATTGTTTCTTTGGGACAAGTTGAATCTATGGAGGTTTTTCCTCCTATGCATTCGGCTATCCTATGTAATATTCAAGTGCGAGAATGAGCTGGAGAGCAGAATTGTTGAGGGCCAGAAAGTAGATAAAGGGATCTCACATATCAAGAAGAAGTTAGAGAAGGAGCCTAGTGACCATTTCCGAGTTGATGAGAGTGGAATTCTTTGGTATGATGATCGTCTTGTCGTGCCAAAGGATCGAGAGCCGAGAGCTGAGGAGATTCTAACATAGGCTCACTCATCAAAGATAACAATTCACCCCGGTAGTAACAAGATGTATCGGGATTTGAGAACCAGATTTTGGTGGACAAAGATGAGAAAAGAGATTGCCGCACACGTGGCTCGATGTGACAATTCTTTGCGAGTTAAAGCTATTTATATGAAGGCTGCGGGATTGTTGCAACCATTGCCAATTCCCGATTGGAAATGGGATGAGATTACTATGGATCTGATCGTTGGTTTGCCACATACCCAGAGGGGATTTGATTCCATTTGGGTGATTGTGGATCGTTTGACCAAAGTTGCTCATTTCATTCCGATTAACATAAGCTACGAACCTCACCAATACGCAGAGCTATACATTGCCCATGTGCCGTTTGCACGGGGTACCTAAATCGATAGTGTCGGATCGTGGATCCGGTTGGACCAATCGGTTTTGGGAGAGTTTGCAAGACACCCTAGGTACCAAATTACCAGTAGTTCAGACTTATCATCCACAAAAACCACAGGCCAAAGCGAGGCGAGTGAACCGGATACTAGAAGATATGTTGAGGGCGTGTGTGTTGTCAGCAAAAGGTTCTTGGGACAAATGGTTGCCGTATGCAGAGTTTTCATACAATAATAGTTATCAAACTAGTATTCAAATGGCACCTTTTGAAGCATTGTATGGAAGGAAATGTAGAACACCCTTGAACTGGATAGAGACGGAGAACGACCCTACTATGGCATTGACCCGATAGATGAAATTTGAAAGCAGAAGGTGAGAATAATAAAGCAACACATGAAAGCCACTCAAGACCCGACGTAAGAGCTATGCGGATAAACGTAGAAGACCTATTAAGTTCAATGTTGGTGACTTCGTTTACTTAAAGGTGTCACCAATGAAACGAGTACAACATTTTGGAGTGAAGAGAAAGTTAGCACCTAGGTTCGTAGGCCCTACAAGATTTATTGCCACTAAGGGAGAAGTAGCGTATCAACTACGGTTACCATAGGAGATGGGAAGGATTTTCGATGTTTTTCATGTATCACAACTGAAGAAATGTTTGAGGGTTCCAGAGGAATGAGTGCCCGTTTGGAATGTTGAATTAAGTCAAGATCTAACCTATTACGAAGAACCAGCAAAGGTACTAGACACCAAGGAGAGAGCCACTAGGGGCAAGGTAGTGAAACAATATAAGATCCTTTGGGGAAATCATGGAAGAACGACGCAACATGGGAAACGGATGAATATCTTCTGAGGAACTACCCACAATTTTATCACAAATGGTTAGTTTCGCTGAATCTCGGGACGAGATTCTTTTTAGGGGGAAAGATTTGTAACACCCTAGGTGTTAAGCATCTTGAAAGCCTGAGCATTTGCATATCATGATCATCATTTCATGCATAAGCATGTTGCTAGTGACATTCACTTTGAATTTACTCTCATTTCATGCTTGCTTGACCTAGCTACTATAGAATCTTAGCTATAATGATGTTTTGGACCTAGATTGTGCCTAGATATATTTTTTGACATAATTTAGGACCATGTTTGAGCTTGAGTTTCAATTTAGAAATTTTATATTAAATCTGCCATAGAGGTCAAACCTCTTTGAGTCATTTTCAAACTCCTTTCAAAAGTGCTTGATAGAAGTGTTTCTAGCAAAAAGTTTCTATAGATGAAATGTAGTACTTTTTATGTAGAACAAATGATCTTTTTATGAGTTTCTTGTGAAAAGGTTTGGAAATGGTTCAAATAGTGCCCAACAGTTTGGGTCAAATTTGAGTTGAATTCAAACTCTGTTTTGAATGGTTTGAGTTGACCTTGCTGTTTTTAATTTTTATCTCCAAATCTAGGCCGAATTAGAAAAAGTTCGTATTGAGTGTTTTGTAGCTTATGAAATTCTCTACAAAGTTGATGTTTTGACATTTTCCAAATTCCACACGAATCTCGATGCACAGGCCAAAACCGGGGCTGACTCAGAAAGCAGTGGGGGGACCTATCGGCTCGCCGGCCGGCAGCCCTTTCGGCGGCGTGGCCGCAGCGCAGATGCCGATGTACGGCGGATGGGGCGGACACCGGTCGGCGCGCCCCATATAAAGGACGGCAACGGGTTGCCCTAACCCTAGCCCCATTCCGCCCGCGGCCGCCCGCCCCAGAGCCGCTAACCAAGGCCGCCGACGCCATTGCCGCCGCCCATGAGCCCGCCGCGCGTTCCATCGCCATCGCCGCGCTTTCAAACCGCACCAAATCGCGCCCCTAGCTCCGCCCCATCGTGTGCTATGCAAAGCCATCGATGAATCGAGGTAACAACCGTGGTGAGGACCCCATTTCCGCTTCCCCGAACGCCCGCCGGCGAGCCCGCCATGGCCGCCGGTGGGCAAATCGTCGCCCAAGCTCATGGATCGAGTTTGATTCGTTCGCGGCGTTTTAGAGTTGCCTTAGGGTGCTTGAGCTTGTGAGCTAGCTGGATGAGTGGATCCGGCCGCCATTTCGCCGGGACACGCCCGTTCGACGTCTTGCGTGAGCGAGCGCCGCCGCGCCGAGTCCGTCTTGTCGCCGCCGTTGTTCCGTTAGGCCTAGAACCTCCTTGCATGTCGCTTTGGAGTTCACGGGGGTCGAGAACGTAGGTTACGTGGCTCGATTGAGCACCGGAGTGGCGGACCGCCGCCGTCCGCGCCGCCGTGAGCCACCGCCACGCCGTCGTCGTCTTTTCCGTCGGTTTCGAGTCGAACCAAGGGCACCATCGTGTTTGTCTCGTCGAGTAGCGTCGATTAGAGTAGCCGGTTGCCTCGTTTGGTCATCGCGGCGAAAATCCACCGCCGATCCGCCGCCGCCGCCATGCTCTGCTTTTGAGCCATCGACATGCGGGCCCCGCCCGATTTCCTTTTCTTTTTCTTTTTACGTTTTTTCCAGTTTTGAATGCAAAGCTTATAAAATTCATAACTTGGTCATTTTGAGTCCTTTTGAGTGAAACAAATTTTGTCATGCTTGTTAGATGATAGGCTACAGTATAAAATTATGAAACCCTATTTTCTAATAACTTTTATATAGAGTTTTAATTATGGCTAGAAATGCATGGAAATTGAGGAAAATCATATCTTTTAATTGGTGCAAGATAAAAATATGCTTCCTGTACAAACTATGCTTGTTTTTGTGAGTAGAGTCCAGGAAAAATATCATGCATAGTATGTTCTATAGAAGAAATGTGATTTTCTATTTATGTGCTATTTGCCATGTGATCTTTAGAAATTCATAGAAAAATAAATATTAGGATTTTGCATGTGAGACTTGGTGTGCTTGTGTTTGATAGGTTTTAGAAGCTATTCATACTCAGAAATCTGTTGTCTAACACTTTTCATAGTACAAAGTATTTTCATGCATAGGTTTGGTGTCAACTTGTCATTTTTGTGTAGGACTTTATATGCATGATCTTGCAATGAAATTTTTATGGTAGTTGTTATATTCCAGTACTATGCTCTGGTAATTTTTGTAGATTTTTCTGAAGTAGTTATGTATTTATCATATTTGTGGTGCATGGAAAATAGGCTAGAAATACATGTTTATATGAAGGTAATATGTGATGGTATTTTTATTATGTGTTCCTAGCATGAATAGGATCTGTTAGTGAGCTTGGTTTGGTCAGCTTAGCAGTTTTGACATTTTCTTGTTCCTAGCATTTTATATATTCATAGTGTGCATGTGTAGTGTTTGATAGGGCCTATCATTTTATGTGCTTTAATTCATCCTTTGGCTTGTACAGTAGATTTATTTGATAGATAATTACTTGGTTTACCTGCTGGTCAAGTTTGATAAGGTTTGCATGAGTAGTTTGTAAGTTAGGTTTGAGTTGAAAACAGAGTCTCTGTTTTCCTTAATTTCGAGGCTTTTAAGTTCAGATTCAGTTCTGGGTGATGTGGAATGTTTTGTAGGAAATTTCATTAGCTTTCCATAGAGTCCTAGTTCACTAAATTTGGAGTTGTAGAACTCCTTGTGTGACTGTTTTAGTGATAGCATGTCGAGCTGTCATTTTCTGTTGATTAGTAAGTTAGGGCGTTTGATTGATGTGGGTTATTAGGGTTTCTTGTGTAGAATTAATTATGTTTCTACGGAAGAGATATCCACTTACTAATAGCTTGCATCATAAAGCATCCATCCATCATATACATATTACTTTATGCAAGTCGATATTCATGTAATCGTATCATATCTTTTCTCCATCATATGCATCATCACGGGATCGGGGGAAGGGTTCAAGGAGCTGATCGGAGGCGAGACGGAGAGCTTCACCATCCGGGAGTGCAGTCGGAGGAGCCATCGGAGGAGAAGAGTCGACACAGACGACCTGCCCTGAGTGCCCGAGCACGTTCGGCCGACGTTCTCTGCGAGGCAAGCCCCGGAGCATTCGCCCTTTCCTAAATTTCTTCCAATTAATTTGACTTGAGTCTTTTATATGTTTCATGCATTAAGTATAGGAAATGGTTGAAACCGTTGATGCTTGAGATCCTTGTTGAAAGTTGCCCTATCCTAATAGGAGTCTAGGTTAATGCTCGTAGTATTATGTTTTGCAGTAGATAGTGATTCCCGGTCACTTGAGGAAATGTTGTGAGCAATCACATGGGTGATTGTCAAGCCGGCCGAGAACCCTTAAATAAAACATGTTAGATTGGATGGAAATTGTGGTCCTTCCATCGATCGATTAAGGACTCATACTTTGTCGGAATGTGGTCGGAAGTTGAACGTGCACGGCATATAGTAGGCTCCGCGGGGTCGCGTGAGCCACGGCTCGTGGGAATGTTACGGGCCGGCTTTGCTCGCTTTATCGCTCCTCCTTTGGTGATGGTTGGTGTGGTTAATCGGGAAGAAGAAGATGCGCCACGCGCCGTCCTCGTTGCCGCCTCGGGTGGCCCGAGAAGGAGGGTGTAGCCGGCAGGACCGAGACTTTACGTCCCATAACGCCCGGGAGTGATCGGTCCGCCTTTGCAAAGTAGACTTTGGTTTGTGTCGAGGGTATTCGCCGGTGGTTTGCAAATCGATTCGAATCGCCATCTCTCCTGGTTAGTGAGAACCCAGGTTGCGTCCACGGCAATGTAGTCTAATTATTACAATATATGTTATTTATCATGTTGCGGTGATATAATTCCGATCAAGTTACTTATCTGTGTTATTTATTCTCTTGAAAGCAATGATTAATCTTGACTATACAGGACCTATGGTTATGTAATTAGATAAGTAACCCTTTTAACTTGGAAAATAGACAAGTAGCATGCATAGGCGCACTAAACAACTTATTTGTGAAATTAATGTGAGTCAGCTAAACTCCGGATAAAGCCTAGCATGATCCTTGGAGTCTTTTATTTTGTTTTTGGACGTTGTTGACACCTGTTATAGCATAAAATTACTAGTCAACTAACATGAAATAAAGGCTTAAATTGAATATCAACATAAGTCTAGGGGTTTAACTAACATAATTCCACGAGCTTTGGTGATTTATACATTTTAGGGACTTAGAAAAATGCGAGAGAAGAATGGAGAAACTTAGGAATATACATCTCATACAATGACAAGACTTGACCGTGAAGTAACTCAACCCGAAAAGTGGACTAAAACATTATAGAAGATACCGGGGAGGACACCGGAAGAGACGAGAGGGCTGAGGGAGGGAGGCAATTACCTGGCGGCCGCCAGTGCAATTTTGTGCCGGCCGCCGGGCAATTATGCCCAATCAGGTTCATCTTTTTTTATGTCGGTTTGTATCCGAGCTTTGAGGTTGTATCTACACCGTTGCCAAGGTCAGTTTGATCCAAGGGCTATCGTTCATCGCCAAGGCCTATATAAGAAGATCCTGACCCTGTGGGGTGAAACCTAATTCATTATCAATTCATTCTATCTCATTATCTCTCGGTTGTAGGGGGTCCCATGTAAGGATCAACTCTCTCTAAGAGATTAGTGAATTAGAATGTAATTAGAAGCATATTAGAACTACAATTAGAAGAGTTAGTATAAGAGGATTAGAACTCATTAGTTCTAATCTTTAGAACAAGAGAGATAGAGAGAGGGGAAGGAATCGGAGGGAAGTCTTTGGCTGTCGGTGCTATCTCCATACTTGTACCTCGGTGGAAGTTAATCTACATTTGGAATTACTACGGTAATCTGCTTCTTCTTTTAGTAAGTTATATTGTTTATATTTATTCTTATTGGTCTATGAGTCTCTCTTTTGAGTACTTTTAATCTATTGCAATAGGTTAAGGTAATATTCGTAGTGTAAGCGTGGTGCTTAGGCTCGGGTATCTCATAGATACACCCTACCTTCCGGAGCGTGGTAGTTCGTGGTAGTGACAAGCGGTACCATTGATTCCTTTGGATTTCACATCCGTTGGATAGGACTAAGTAGGAACAAGTTCTTGGGGAATAGTGAGTTTCGGCCTTACTTTCCTTTGAGTACATCCCCATAAGAATATTATCAACATCACTTACCAAATTAAGATTTAGCTATCTTAGTAAACCTCTCTATACCCTCAACCTTCATAAGTATTGTACTACTCCGGGTTAAGATTAGATCGTAGTCTCGCTCATCCGTTTCCTATGGATTCGATATTTAAACCCTCTCGGGTGAAGTGCTCACTTAGGTATCCGTGCGCGGATTATACAAATTATAAATATTTCGTGGGCTTATCAAATACCAACAAGCATTTTCTGGCGCGGATTCTTGGGAAACGGATTCTGAGTTGACTTTGAATCTACCTTATCCTTGTATCATATTCTTTTCTTTTATTCTTTTTATCTTTTTAACTCATCTATTCTTTTCTTTTTCCTTTTCATCATGAATTCCACGCCTATCTATAAATATCTTATACCCTCAAGCTTTAAAGCTTTTAGGCAACGAGAATCTTGAGCCTATCCTAGCAAAGTCCTATGAGCTACGCTTGGGTTATATAAGAATGGTTCAGGAACTAGCCTTCTCGGGAGAAGGTGAGGCGAACCCACATTCACACCTACAAAAGTTTGAGGAAATTATGGGATGCTTTTCGTATGGAAGGCATATCCGATAATACCTTCTATTTGGAAGTTCTTTCCAGGTACTCTTTGACGGGAAAAGCTAAACAAAGTGGTATTACTTGAACGTAGAGAGTGAAAGGAGATTGGGAAACATTAATGTCCAATTTTTTGTACCTATTTCTTTCCCACCTCCGAGAATAGCCCGTCTTCGTATAGAACTTTTAACTTTTAAACAAGAAGAAAAAGAAGAGTCTCTTAAAGCATCATTGGATCGTTTTAATGACCTTATCAACTTTGGCCCAAACCTTGGTATTCGGACCCAATCCTTCTTCAACATTTTTATCTGGGTCTTACTAAGAAAGATGCAAGGGACCTTAATGCAGCTTAGGGGGGCGCATTCCTTTCTCATGCGCTATAGAAGCAAGAGATCTCAGCGGCGGATGTTGCGGATACGCCACTCCCACTAGAATTTTTCACGAGAAAAATGAAGAATTACCCTCCGATCAAGGAGAAGAAACCACGATAGCTAATTCACAACAATTCCAATCCCAAGACTTAGCTATCCATCCTGAACCACCAACATCCCAAAATCCCCCAAAGGAAGAAGAAATTCCACCTTTGGAAGATCATATGAACCTACCCTTAGTGATTTTGGGAGAGTAATAAATTCTTATCCGGACAAGAGACCTCTAAGTGACCACAACTCAGATTCTTCTGAGATGTCTCTTATTGAGAGTGTTTATAAGAGATTTCCAAGTAATTATAATTGATTCTTTTAAGGAGAAGTCTCCATTTGAATGTGCTTATTCTTTCAAAAGACATTGGGAAGAACCCAAGGATGACATTTCTGATCTTGCCATAGAAGAAGAGCAAAGCTATCTAGAAGACAATCTTATCTTCTCCCCTTCTATGCCTACACAAGATGATTTATTCGAACCCATCTCTAAACCCATCCTTGTCCCCGATGAATCCACATATGCTTCCTTCTTTGAGACTCATGATGAGCCTAGAAATTCACCACAACAACCTAAGCATAGGAATCATCAAGACGACCAAGAAGAACCACAACAATGGCTTGAGAGTGTTAATGACCTATGTACCACAGCCATTGATTGTAGAGATGACATCTTAGACATTACTAGCACGAGAGACACAAACCCAAGAGATCCTTTAGATAGCCATAATGAATTAACCTTGGAGTTTGAGAAGGAGGACAACATCAGTGAGTATGAGAGCTGCTTCAAAGACACTTCATCTAGCCCATGTTCACATGATAACCTTCCTGAATCACCTAGTCTCTCTATCGCTATCCCACATGAGATCTTCAACCCCCTCATTTTCTCTCCTCCTATAGATTTTGAAAGGATGGTTGTAGATGCATACATCTATAATAAATATTCCGGATCTCGTTGGCATAAAATCTTGAGGTAGATTGATGTTGGAAGGGAAACCACTTCATCATCATGAATCACAATTCAAAAAGGTTTCCCAAGGACGAGCTTCTTTGTCCTTAAACAAGCACTTCTTGAGAAATAACATGAGTGTTTACCTTATTGCTATAATAGCCTTGTGAAATGAGCATAGAGATATACATGAGGAAATATTCCTTCGGGTATTCTTGTCGCTAACTATTTCAGGTCTAGAGCAAGAAGAAAGAGCTGAGGATGACAATGTAAGATATGTTCAACCAATCATTGAGCAACATGAAATCACATGTAGAAATATTTCCTTATCATGTTGCTACACTATTTTGGTTACCTCTACTTTTGAGAAATGTTAAATCTACTAAAAATATTATCATGCTCTTAATCTCTCTGTTTAAGTCAATCTCTATAATGCCTTTATGCCATCCTTTATCTACCATAGTATGCTTTGGTTTGGGAACACTATTACACTTCTTGTAGTTAGTGTGTTTCCAAAGGCTTTTAAATTAAGCGTGGTGCTTAGGTTAGAACGCCTTCCTTAATTGAATTAGACATGGAGTCTAGTTTGGTTATTGAACTAAGAATTAATTGTGTAGACATTGGTATATTTTGTTGGACTAACCCCTGTAGAAAAAGAAGAAACTCTCAAATAAGCTTGGGGAGGTCTTGAGATAAACTCATACTAAGAGAGATGAAGTAAGGGAAATAAGAGGAGTGCCACAAACAAAATCTACAAACAAAAGCACTTGCTCAAGGATCAACTTAAGGATGAATGGCACATGGAGAAGGAAGACCAACTCCACCAAGGATAATCAATCATGCTCTTCCTCCTCACATGCTCCCATCACACCCCACACGTTGCAAGAAATAAAACCATGAGAAGAAGCAAGACTCAACAAAATTTTTTCACAAGGAGGACACGCTTGTACATAGAAGAACCTTATGGAACAAAGAGGGAAGAAGACAAGTTAGGAAAAACTACATAAGAGGCCAAATCAAGAAAGCTTCAAGCAAAAAAAGAAAAGCAACACCACAAATTGCTACAGCGCCATCATGCTCCAATAATAAAGGTAACATCTTGAGGTAAGTTGTTAATAAATAAGCTTTCTCTTAATTATGGCATGTTCATAAAAATAAAGAATCAAACATGTTAGAGTAACACCCTTGCTTGATCGACTTTATTAGCTCAACATGTTTTGTTTCTTTTGTTGTTCCTAATACCACCTTCTTGATCTCATAGTCCTAATCATAATAACAAATGTGTTGCAACATTCATGTTCCATCTTCTGATCTTATCACCCTTGTTATAGAAAAGGAAACATATAAACATTAACTTTATCTTGTTTGATGTGCCTAAGGTTTTAGAGAAGAATGAACTTTTGGTTCTGTTGGTGTTTTCCCACCAACTTGGGGGGGCCCATGCACTTGATCTCCGCCTTGTCTTTGCACGCAGGACACACCGAGCAAAATGTGGAGGAGTCTGCACTCTCCTAAATTCTACAAGTGAATGTCTGGACCCACAAAGCATGCACACAAAAACAAGAAGCTGCCAACCCCCACTATCAAAGTTTCACTTCAAAATGTTGGACCAGCAAAAGAACATGGGTGACAAAATTTCTGAGAATCACCATCTTAGGAGATGCAATCTGTCAAGATCGGATGATACACTCAAGGAGTAACCAAGGTAAGTAGTCTTGTTCAAATGACTTAAAACATTGAACCCTCGCGAAAGGTAACTTCGGTAGTTATCCATATTTTATTCTTAGCATTGCATGCATATTTAATTGCATATCATATTTATCTTTTTGCATTTTGCATCAAGCATATTTACTTATTTGCATAATCATTTTCCTTTAGCATATTTAATTTATGCATTAGCATTGCATTGAAAAAGTAGTAAAGCCCCATGTGAATAATCTTGTGGTGTGTAATAACCCATAAGGAGATTCACCGTGGTGGCATAAAAATAATTATTCATTCATCTAGTTGCATTTGCATCATAGTTCTTTGCATGCATATAAATTTATAAAACTCAAAAATATTTTTCCTGCTGAAGTTTTTACATAGAATAATCATGATCCATATCTAGACACATGAAGCTAATGTGGCTAACCCCTAATCTTAATCAAGTTCCACTAGCTTTGTTGTCTATTTGAGTTCAGTTGATTCAAAGGAAAAGAGACATGATAGGTCGATATCATCATCGCCATTTACCTCAATTTCCTCATCATCAATGACCCTACACTTCAATCCAGAGGGGAGAGCACCCCAGTTATCTGATAAGTATCTCTACTATAGTATTATTATTATTAGCTAAATATTTAGTTTGCTCTGTTTGCTTGGTTTGTTAGGAGTCTAGTTTTATAAATGTCTAGTTGTTTTAAAGAGTCTTTGCTAGAGTTTAGGAATAAATAAATAGGAGTGTACCAGAGGTTTTCTTTTCCACCTATATAAAATGATCCCCGAAACTAGATCTCATGCATGGAAATGATGAATAGTTGCTCCGTCGTAATTCCTTTTGATTGCCTAGCTTTCAAGCTTAATTTCTCTTGACCATAAAATACAAAAAAATGCTTTTGACTTGAGATTTACTTTGAACCTGAAACCTGTGGGTTTGCAAATTGCATGCTCTAAAGTCTAGGTAATTGACGGATATGATATATGAGAGTCCATTTTGCTATTGATCTTACTCCTAGTGATGCTAGGTTTTCTGGAGATTTATTTTTGAAAATTTAAAGTGCATATGATAAGTTCTGTGTGACAAAGTGTTGAACCTCCTACCACAGCCATATATACATGCTCCCTAGATTAGGAAAACCCTTTGATATATATAGGCTGCTTGCTTTGCATTGAGTTTGTTCAATCTTTGTCGACCCTTAGAAACTTGTCATGTTGATCATGTACACTCCATCACCACTCCACTCGACTTCATACACCTATATGCTATTTCCACCCTGAAAGTAACGCATCCACTATATATACACCACTATCCATTTTCACTCTAGCCAGCAAAAATGTTCTACTCCTATCCTAGGAGAGAGCAACCAAAAATATTTCTTATACCCATCCACCCATTGCTAGCCAATATCTTACAAAAGCTCCATTATTTGTTTATATCTCAAAAAAGTTATTGCAAAAAGAGGCTTGGGTTGTATTCATTAAAAAAGAAAGAGAAAAAAAAAGAAAAAGGGGGATGAAAAATGGACAAAAAGTCCTACGGGCGAGTAGAGCCTACCTCCCTAAGAAAAAAAAGAAAATAAAGATGAAAAATGGACAAGTGTGAGGGTGAGTAGAACCCACATCTTTAAAAGAGAGGAAAAATAAGAGACAAAAAGTCTAGGGTGAGTAGAGCCCACCTCTCTAAATAAAAGAAAAATAAAAGAAAGAAAAAGATACAACCCAGGTTCTCTATAAAGTTTCCAAATCCAAAAAGAAGATTCCTCAAGGAGCAAAAGTAAGATTTCCCTCATCTATTCTATTCACTTCACTATACACCTTACTATGTTCTCCATATTCTATCCACCATACACATGCACCACTTGATCAGTGTGACTTGTAACTTTGGATCCATTGTTTGAATTTACAATATATGCTTAGTAAGTAAGTTTAGTCTTCTCCCACCTATGAACTCCACATATAAGCTTTAGATATAGGGTGAGAGAGAAGAAGGCATAGTGTGCTACTGCCTTAGTCTAAAAATACCACATATCATGAGAGAAAGGCAAAACAACTTTGTTGCCTTAGTGAGGATCCACAAATACCACAAATGAGAGACATGAGAGAGTCATACTAGGAACTTTGAGTTTTATTTTTGAAAATCAGCAAAAGCTCGAAGGACAGTTAAACAAAGAGTTTGAGATATGGTGCTTGACTTGATTGTTCTATCTTTCAATTACCCAAGATCAAAGAAAAGGCTATAAGCTCCATGGTTAAAGGTAATATGGGTAAGTTAAAGGATGGACAAATTATTCTTATCACGGAGGAGAAATTTTGTTTGAAAGCATGTGTACTTGTTGAGGCGTGAAAGCGTTGTAGCAACTCTGATCCATTGCTAAGTTTGGCTTTGCTAGGGACTAGCAAAGGGTAAGTAAACAGGGGAGCTTGTTGACACCTGTTATAGCATAAAATTACTAGTCAACTAACATGAAATAAAGGCTTAAATTGAATATCAACATAAGTCTAGGGGTTTAACTAACATAATTCCACGAGCTTTGGTGATTTATACATTTTCAGGGACTTAACAGAAAAATCACGAGAGAAGAATGGAGAAACTTTCGGAATATACATCTCATACAATGACAAGACTTGACCGTGAAGTAACTCAACCCGAAAAGTGGACTAAAACATTCTAGAAGATACGAGAGGACACGAGAAGAGACGAGAGGCTGAGAGGGAGGTAATTACCTGGCGGCCGCCAGGCAATTTTGTCTTGCGCCCGCTTGGGGCAATTATACTTAATCAGGGGTTCATCTTTTTATGTCGGTTTGTATCAGACTTTGAGGTTCATATCTACACCGTTGCCAAGGTCGGTTTGATCAAGGGCTATCGTTCATCACCAAGGCCTATATAAGAAGACCCCACGACCCCGGGGTGAAACCTAATTCATTATCAATTCATTCTATCTCATTATCTCTCGGTTGTAGGGGTCCCATGTAAGGATCAACTCTCTCTAAGAGATTAGTGAATTAGAATGTAATTAGAAAGCATATTAGAACTACAATTAGAAGAGTTAGTATAAAGAGGATTAGAACTCATTAGTTCTAATCTTTAGAACAAGAGAGATAGAGAGAGGGAAGGAATGGGAGGAAGTGCGGCCTGCCCGGTGCTATCTCCATACTTATTACCTCGGTGAAAGTTAATCTACATTTGGAATTACTCACGGTAATCTACTTCTTCTTTTAGTAAGTTATATTGTTTATATTTATTCTTATTGGTCTATGAGTCTCTCTTTTTTGAGTACTTTAATCTATTGCAATAGGTTAAGGTAATATTCGTAGTGTAAGCGTGGTGCTTAGGCTCGGGTATCTCATAGATACACCCTACCTTCCAGGGCGTGGTAGTTCGTGGTAGTGGCAGTACCATTGATTCCTTTGGATTTCACATCCCGATTGGATAGGACTAAGTAGGAACAAGTTCTTTGGGGAATAGTGAGTTTCCTTACTTTCCTTTGAGTACATCCCCATAAGAATATTATCAACATCACTTACCAAATTAAGATTTAGCTATCTTAGTAAACCTCTCTATACCCTCAACCTTCTTAAGTATTGTACTACTCGGGTTAAGATTAGATCGTAGTCTCCCTCACCCGTTTCCACTCGTGGATTCGATATTTAAACCCTCTCCCGGGTGAAGTGCTCACCGGTATCCGTAAACTGCGGATTATACAAATTATAAATATTTACGTGGGCTTATCAAATACCAACGAGACGGGTAAGTCTAAATGGAGTATTTTGTACTCGAGGGTTTTATTCCGTTGTTGCGGTGAGCATGTGTACCATGGTAATTGTAAGACTTTATGCATTTCTGTTGATGACCAGTAAGGCCGGGGGCAAAGGCAATTCTATATCCACTGTCTCCTGCTACTCGGGGATGACTATCTAGCGGCACTATCTTATATTTGTTTTAAGCTAAAAGACTATTTGGTTTTGAAACTCTTTTGCTTCCACGTACTTGAACCCTGAATTTGTAATAATAAATTATACTACGCACTCGATGTTTTTAATATATCGAACTTGGTTTGAAAATGCGGATTTTACTACGAGCTCAACGATCCTGTTGTATGGTTTGATGAGTTTGAAATCACTACGAGATTTCAGGAATACGGTCTATATGGACTCAAGTGTAGGCTGCATTTAGCGGTGATTGCGAATTATACTTGATTTCTTATAAATTGGTCGGCTCTGTCACACGCCCCACCTCGCAGCCGTAGTGTCCGCCATGATCATGTGAATGACGCCGTCTTAGGCGTGGTAGCGATACTGGGATCGGCGTCCTCGTGCAGCCTTCTTCACGGTTGTTGCGGCAACCTTGGGCTTCCTCATTTTGCTTATCGGTGATCTTGAGCTTTTTGCCGCTTGCTTTCATACTCGGCATTGAAGTGCCGACCTCCGCCCAGACTATGGTTCAAGTCGGGTGTCGGGGGACACTTGCCGTGTAGGAGCTTTTGATGGCATCTTGCCGGGTTGGCGTCTTTCTTCTTGCCACCGGCCTTGGCGTTGTTGACACCACCTCCCGACGGTTCCGATCCGCACGGCGCAGCGCGATAGTTGCTGCGACCCTCTTCCCGGCGACTTCTACGTCGCGGGGGAGTCATCCACGCGGCGGTTATCGCTGACGCCTTCGTCGCCGTCAACTTATTATCGTGGTGGGGAGCATCGCGGCGGGGGGAATATAAACTTGGGTTGATGGCCGTATCTTTATGGAAGGCGTGCTCGGCTCTCATCTTGCCCGCGAACCCGCTGCACCCATCGGCAATTTGGACATGGTAGTGATTTTTGGACTGTGGAGCTTCTTCCGCTTTAGCTCTTGGGCTGCGGCGTTACCATTGGAACAAGGCCTTTGGTGAGCAGCGCCGGCACTCCTCGTCGGTGATATCGGGAGTGTCGGGCGCACCTCGGAGAAAAGCGGATGTACTCCCGGGTGGCTCGTTTGCGTCCGGCGCCAACCTCTCCAGTGGTACTTTGTGCCCGATTGTTTACACACGTGGACTTGTGAGTGCGATGAAGAGATCTCCTTGACGTCGTGCCACGTGCGTCAGTCTTCCTTCCGGGAGGGCCAGGAGCCAGCGATTGGCTTGCTGGTCGGCTATCCCTGAAGTAGTTCGCCATGACATCCTCCCGCCTCCGGCCGATCTTGTGCGATCTCGTAAATCATGACCCGAGGCAGGATCTTGGTCGCCGGGTACTTCGAGAGGGTGTGAAGGTGCCTTTGAAGCCCGGAGAGCCATCGGACCAGCGAGGAGATCAGTGGTAGGGCCAGATCGTAGTGATCGTGAGGGTTCCTGTTGGGTTCCGTACAACATGTTGCATATTCCTCACGTCATTTGGATCTCGGCGTCTTCACAGCTGCTGTTGCGGTATACGATAAGCGGGCTGCCGAGCCATGTCGATGGTTTTAACGGAGAGTCGGGGGGACGCCCGATTTCCATCTGGCGGGGCCGCGAGGGTGGTTGACCACCGCGCCACCCGGCCGGAGGACCGCTCCCGCCCGGGCTCCGACGCCCGACCTTCTGGCCTACAATTGCCCAGTGGGCTGCTGCGCCGAGAACGGCGTTGTCGCGGTTTGCTGGGACTGGTCACCTCTTGGCAAGGGGAGCCTCTTCCTCGCCTTGGTTGGCCTTTGACTCCTCGGCCGGTGGCACCGTCGGGATGACCGGGACGAGGAGTGCGAGAACAGACACTTTGGAGGTTGAGCTGCGTGAGTAGCGTAGATCTTGCCCACCGGACCTCTCGTAGTAGCGTTCTCCACGCCGGCGGGAGGGATTGCGACGCGGCGTGTTCGCTCCGGTGTCTTGTGAAATGGGATACCACCGACCATCTTTGTTGAAGGCGAGCTTGTAGATTCGAGGCCGGGTCGGGCGGCTGCAGCCGGCGTCCCCAGCTGCGCTGACAGCGCATCTTCCACTTTGTCGGGCGACAGCGGCGATCGGCGGCGTTGCGTTCTTCAGTGAGCGGCGTTCTTGGTCTCCCCATCCAAGGGGTGCGGTCGTTGCGGCGAGCCCCTTGCGCCACGGATCTCCCGGTGTGGATTACCTGGTCCGAACAACGAGGAGTCGTAGCCGATGTCCAACTCCATGTCGGGTCACGGAGGGGCGGTAGTAGTGGAGCGTCGGATGAGCAGCAAGAGAGCGGCGTGCCGCGTCACGGACTTCGGTGCCCTCTCTCCCCCTCGAGATCGGAGAAGGCAGCCATACGGATGTGGTCGCGTCTTTGCCGACGGCGCCTTCACGGTATGTCGGTGCGTCGATGAAGTCGATAAGGATCGTAGGGCGGTCCTCATGACCAATCGAGTCCCGGAAGTGCTGGTCGCTTGTTGCACGAGGGGATGGCGAGAAACGGTTTCTTAGGCACTAGGGAGTATCGGTGGCGACCAAACTCGGCTAGGGAAAGCCCTCGACCCGGATCCATTTCTCCTCGAGATTGTGTTGGGCAGCCCATGTTGTGGTCGATGTTGTCCACTGTTGGCGAGCGATGTGGTCGAGTCAACCAAAGGAAGACTCACCATACCGATCGGGCAGGTCGCCTTAAGTCGGAAGTGGGTGTCGACGTCGTGGTCGGGCGCCAAGTGTATGAGGCTGAGCAGGTGGGTGAGATTGGGAAGTCGAGCGGCCGACTCCGGAGTTGGAGTCGGTGCGGTCTTTAATCGAGAAAGCGCAGCTTGCGCCAGATTGATCCGGCCGGGCGGGGGTTGTTGACGCCGGGCATGGCGCGTTGTTCCGACGGCGTCGGGTGGGGATGTCCTCCGCCGGGTCGACCGCCATGGAGGTCGGGAAGATCACCATCTTGTTAGCCATGGCGTCTCTCGCGGCACACCCCCTACGGGCGCCATTTGTCTGCCGTCGGTTTTATCGGTGATAGTCTAGCGAGGTATACAGCTAGTAGATTGAGGGCGGTAGAGGTGCGCTAGGCGGGCTAACGGGACGTTAAGCAGAATGAGCGAAGAACAAAACACGGGTTTACCGGAGTTCGGCCGCCTTGATGGCGTAAAACCTACATCCTGCTTAGTTTGTATTGATTGATTGAGAATATGCGTGTCCCTCGGGGGGGATCCTGCTCACCTTATATAGTCAGGGGCGAGGGGTTACAGGTCGGATCGGTCCGACAAGATCTATCTGATCGATTTACAATAGGAAAGTATGCGGTGATTACGATTGAGCTATACTAGGAAACTATCTTGGCGACCAAGTTTAGGCCGTGATTTTCGATAATTGCGGTCTTCTAGCGTAAGGGCTTCGTAAATCCGTCATCCTAGGCCTGCCCGAAAGGCCTAGCCTGAAGTGACCCGTGAGGGGATAGGGGTTTATCCCCCACAATGCCTCACCCTAGAAAACCTAAATTAGAACAAGTAGACAATCGAGAGTTTTTCTAAGAATCACTTTGTCATAGGCCTCAAAGTAGCACATGTTTAGAGTGAAATCTTGGAATTGCATCGAAAATCTCTGTCTCGACCTACGTGCAGAAACAAGAAGGGGAACGCACGAACGGTACATAGGAAGTTAGGGTGGATAGGTCGGATGATGGTAGGATCAATTACATTCGTTCCCCCAACCGTTAATATATGTTTTAGGGATGTGGCATTAGGGGCTTTCGATTTCAGCGCGAACTTCGAAACAAAGAGAAGTTTCCAATCCGGCTATAAAATCGAGGTAGAGTTTTTTCGCGGTTGTGGAATCAAATGCCTCACCCTAGAAAACCTAAATTAGAACAAGTAGACTATCAGAGAGTTTTTTCTAAGAATCACTTGTCATAGGCCTCAAAGTAGCACTTGTTTAGAGTGAAATCTTGGAATTGCATCGAAAATCTCGTCTCGACCTACGTCACAGAAACAAGAAGGGAGCGCACGCGAGCGATACATAGGAAGTTAGGGTGGATAGGTTAGATGATGGTAGGATCAATTACATTGCATTCCCCAACCGTTAATATATGTTTTAGGGATGTGGCATTTGGGACTGATGCGCTGATTTCAGCGCGAACTTCGAAACAAAAGAAGTTTCAATCCGGCTATAAAATCGAGTAGGTAGAGTTTTTCATGGTTGTGGAATCAAATGCCTCACCCTAGAAAACCTAAATTAGAACAAGTAGACTATCGAGAGAGTTTTTCTAAGAATCACTTGTCATAGGCACAAAATAGCACTTGTTTAGAGTGAAATCTTGGAATTGCATCGAAAATCTCTGTCTCGACCTACGTCACCGAAACATGAAGAAGGGGCGGCATGAGCGGTTTACATAGGAAGTTAGGGTGGATAGGTTAGATGATGGTAGGATCAATTACATTGCGTTCCGTTAATATATGTTTCGGGATGTGGCATTAGGGACTCGGGCGCTGATTTCATAGAGCGAACTTCAAAAAAAAAGAAGTTTGAATCCGGCTATAAAATCGAGGTAGACTTGTTCGATTTGTGGAATCAAATGCCTCACCCTAGAAAACCTAAATTAGAACAAGTAGACTATCGAGAGAGTTTTTCTAAGAATCACTTGTCATAGGCCTCAAAGTAACACTTGTTTAGAGTGAAATCTTGGAATTGCATCGAAAATCTCTGCCTCGACCCTACGCACCAAAACAAGAAGGAGCGGCACGAACGGTACATAGGAAGTTAGGGTCGATAGGTTAGATGATGGTAGGATCAATTACATTGCGTTCCCCAACCGTTAAGATATGTTTTGGGATGTGGCATTAGGGGGCTGGCCGGCCCGCGATTTGTAGAATTCGAAATAAAGAGAAGTTTCCAATCCGGCTATAGAATCGAGGCTAGAGTTTTTCACGGTTGTGGAATCAAATGCCTCACCCTAGAAAACCTAAATTAGAACAAGTAGACTATTAGAGAGTTTTTCTAAGAATCACTTGTCAAAGGCCTCAAAGTAGCACTTGTTTAGAGTGAAATCTTGGAATTGCATCGAAAATCTCTGTCTCGACCTATGTACCGAAACAAGAAGGGGAGCGGCATTGAGCGGTACATTTTTAAGTTAGGGAGTGGATAGGTTAGATGATGGTAGGATCAATTGCATTGCGTTCCCCAACCCGTTAATATATGTTTGGGATGTGGCATTAGGGGATTTCTTGGCCGATTTCAAAAAAACTTAAAACAAAGAGAAGTTTCCAATCCGGCTATAAAATCGAGGTAGAGTTTTTTTTGCGGTTGTGGAATCAAATGCCTCACCCTAGAAAACCTAAATTAGAACAAGTAGACTATTAGAGAGTTTTTCTAAGAATCACTTGTCATAGGCCTCAAATAGCACTTGTTTAGAGTGAAATCTTGGAATTTCATCGAAAATCTCTGTCTCGACCCATTGTTTGCGTGAAACAAGAAGGGAACGGCACAAACGGTACATAGATAGGAAGTTAGGGTGGATAGGTTAGATGATGGTAGGATCAATTACATTGCGTTTCCCCAACCGTTAATATATATTTTTAGGATGTGGCATTAGGGGGACTGGCACGGGCGCTGATTTCAGCGCGAACTCAAAACAAAGAGAAGTTTCCAATCCGGCTATAAAATCGAGGTAGACTTTTTCACGGTTGTGGAATCAAATGCCTCACCCTAGAAAACCTAAATTAGAACAAGTAGACTATCAAGAGAGTTTTTCTAAGAATCACTTGTCATAGGCCTCAAAATAGCATTTGTTTAGAGTGAAATCTTGGAATTGCATCGAAAATCTCTGTCTCGACCTACATTGCCAAAACAAGAAGGGGAGCGACACGAAGCGGTACATAGGAAGTTAGGGTGGATAGGTTAGATTATGGTAGGATCAATTACATTGCGTTCCCCAACCGTTAATATATGTTTCTGGGATGTGGCATTAGGGAATTGGCGCTGATTTCAGTAGCGAACTCGAAACAAAGAGAAGTTTCCAATCCGGCTATAAAATCGAGCTAGAGTTTTTCACGGTTGTGGAATCAAATGCCTCACCCTAGAAAACCTAAATTAGAACAAGTAGACTATCAAAGACTTTTTCTAAGAATCACTTGTCATAGGCCTCAAAAGTAGCACTTGTTTAGAGTGAAATCTTGGAATTGCATCGAAAATCTACGTCTCGACCTACGTACGAAACAAGAAGGGGAGCGGCCACGAGCGATTTACATAGGAAGTTAGGGTGGATAGGTTAGATGATGGTAGGATCAATTACATTGCGTTCCCCAACCGTTAATATATGTTTTAGGGATGTGGCATTAGGGGGGCTGGCGCTGATTTCAGCGCAAACTCGAAACAAAGAGAAGTTTCCAATCCAGCTATAAAATCGAGGTAGTGTTTTTCGCGGTTGTTGAATCAAATGCCTCACCCTAGAAAACCTAAATTACAACAAGTAGACTATCAGAGAGTTTTTCTAAGAATCACTTGTCATAGGCCTCAAATAGCACTTGTTTAGAGTGAAATCTTGGAATTTCATCAAAAATCTCTGTCTCGACCTACGTGCGAAACAAGAAGGGAGCGGCACGAACGGTACATAGGAAGTTAGGGTGGATAGGTTAGATGATGGTAGGATCAATTACATTGCGTTCCCCAACCGTTAATATATGTTTCGGGATGTGGCATTAGGGACTGCTTTGGCGCTGATTTTCAGTGAACTTCGAAACAAAGAGAAGTTTCAATCCGGCTATAAAATCGAGGTAGACTTTTTCGCGGTTGTGGAATCAAATGCCTCACCCTAGAAAACCTAAATTAGAACAAGTAGACTATCAGAGTTTTTCTAAGAATCACTTGTCATAGGCCTCAAATAGCATTTGTTTAGAGTGAAATCTTAGAATTGCATCGAAAATCTGTCTCGACCTACGTACCAAAACAAGAAGGGAGCGACACGAGCGGCACATAGGAAGTTAGGGTGGATAGGTTAGATGATGGTAGGATCAATTACATTGCGTTCCCCAACCGTTAATATATGTTTCGGGATGTGGCATTAGGACTGCTGGCGCTGATTTCAGCTTGAATTCTCGAAACAAAAAGAAGTTTCCAATCGGCTATAAAATCGAGCTAGAGTTTTTCGCGGTTGTGGAATCAAATGCCTCACCCTAGAAAACCTAAATTAGAACAAGTAGACTATTAAAGAGTTTTTCTAAGAATCACTTGTCATAGGCCTCAAAAGTAGCACTTGTTTAGAGTGAAATCTTGGAATTGCATCGAAAATCTCTGTCTCGACCTACGTCTATCAGAAACAAGAAGGGGAACGGCACGAACGGTACATAGGAAGTTAGGGTGGATAGGTTAGATGATGGTAGGATCAATTACATTGCGTTCCCCAACCGTTAATATATGTTTCGGGATGTGGCATTAGGGACTGCTGGCGCTGATTTCAGCGCAAACTCGAAACAAAGAGAAGTTTCCAATCCGGCTATAAAATCGAGGTAGACTTTTTCGCGGTTGTGGAATCAAATGCCTCACCCTAGAAAACCTAAATTAGAACAAGTAGACTATTAGAGAGTTTTCTAAGAATCACTTGTCATAGGCCTCAAATAGCACTTGTTTAGAGTGAAATCTTGGAATTGCATCGAAAATCTCTGTCTCGACCTACGTGCCAAAACAAGAAGGGAGCGGCACGAGCGGTACATAGGAAGTTAGGGTGGATAGGTTAGATGATGGTAGGATCAATTACATTGCGTTCCCCAACCGTTAATATATGTTTCGGGATGTGGCATTAGGGATTTGTTGGCGCTGATTTCAGCGCGAACTCAAACAAAAGAAGTTTCAATCCGGCTATAAAATCGAGGTAGACTTTTTCGCGGTTGTGGAATCAAATGCCTCACCCTAGAAAACCTAAATTAGAACAAGTAGACTATCAGAGAGTTTTTCTAAGAATCACTTGTTATAGGCCTGAAAATAGCATTTGTTTAGAGTGAAATCTTGGAATTGCATCGAAAATCTCTGTCTCGACCTACGTACCGAAACAAGAAGGGGAACGGCACGAACGGTACATAGGAAGTTAGGGTGGATAGGTTAGATGATGGTAGGATCAATTACATTGCGTTCCCCAACCGTTAATATATGTTTCGGGATGTGGCATTAGGGAATCTTTGGCGCTGATTTCAGCGCGAACTCGAAAACAAAGAAAGTTTCCAATCCGGCTATAAAATCGAGCTAGAGTTTTTCACGGTTGTGGAATCAAATGCCTCACCCTAGAAAACCTAAATTAGAACAAGTAGACTATCAAAGACTTTTTTCTAAGAATCACTTGTCATAGGCCTCAAAGTAGCACTTGTTTAGAGTGAAATCTTGGAATTGCATCGAAAATCTCTAGTCTCGACCTACGAAACCGAGAAACAAGAAGGGAACGGCACGAACGGTACATAGGAAGTTAGGGTGGATAGGTTAGATGATGGTAGGATCAATTACATTGCGTTCCCCAACCGTTAATATATGTTTCGGGATGTGGCATTAGGGGCTGGCGTTGATTTCGGCGCGAACTCGAACAAAGAGAAGTTTCCAATCCGGCTATAAAATCGAGGTAGTGTTTTTTTCGCGGTTGTGGAATCAAATGCCTCACCCTAGAAAACCTAAATTAGAACAAGTAGACTATCAGAGAGTTTTTCTAAGAATCACTTGTCATAGGCCTCAAAGTAGCACTTGTTTAGAGTGAAATCTTGGAATTGCATCGAAAATCTCTGTCTCGACCTACGTGCGAAAACAAGAAGGGGAGCGGAGGAAGCGAGCGGTACATAGGAAGTTAGGGTGGATGGGTTAGATGATGGTAGGATCAATTACATTGCGTTCCCCAACCGTTAATATATGTTTCGGGATGTGGCATTAGGGACTGTTGGCGCTGATTTCCGCGCTTGAACTCAAACAAAGAGAAGTTTCAATCCGGCTATAAAATCGAGGTAGACTTTTTCGCGGTTGTGGAATCAAATGCCTCACCCTAGAAAACCTAAATTAGAACAAGTAGACTATCAGAGAGTTTTTCTAAGAATCACTTGTCATAGGCCTCAAAGTAGCACTTGTTTAGAGTGAAATCTTGGAATTGCATCGAAAATCTCTGTCTCGACCTACGTGCCAAAACAAGAAGGAGCGACACGAGCGGTACATAGGAAGTTAGGGTGGATAGGTTAGATGATGGTAGGATCAATTACATTGCGTTCCCCAACCGTTAATATATGTTTGGGATGTGGCATTAGGGACTGGCTGGCGCTGATTTCAAGCGTGAACTCGAAAAACAAAGAGAAGTTTCCAATCCGGCTATAAAATCGAGGTAGACTTTTTCGCGGTTGTGGAATCAAATGCCTCACCCTAGAAAACCTAAATTAGAACAAGTAGACTATCGAGAGAGTTTTCTAAGAATCACTTGTCATAGGCCTCAAAGTAGCACTTGTTTAGAGTGAAATCTTGGAATTGCATCGAAAATCTCTGTCTCGACCTACGTACCGAAACAAGAAGAACGGACAAGCGCGGTACATAGGAAGTTAGGGTGGATAGGTTAGATGATGGTAGGATCAATTACATTCGTTCCCCAACCGTTAATATATGTTTGGGATGTGGCATTAGGGGGCTCTTGGCGCTGATTTCGGCGCGAACTCGAAACAAAAGAAAGTTTCAATCCGGCTATAAAATCGAGGTAGAGTTTTTCACGGTTGTGGAATCAAATGCCTCACCCTAGAAAACCTAAATTAGAACAAGTAGACTATAGAGAGTTTTTCTAAGAATCACTTGTCATAGGCCTCAAAGTAGCACTTGTTTAGAGTGAAATCTTGGAATTGCATCGAAAATCTCTGTCTCGACCTACGTCTGTTTAGAAACAAGAAGGGGACGGCACGAAGCGGTACATAGGAAGTTAGGGTGGATAGGTTAGATGATGGTAGGATCAATTACATTGCGTTCCCCAACCGTTAATATATGTTTCGGGATGTGGCATTAGGACTCTTGGCGCTGATTTCAGTGTGAACTCGAAACAAAAGAAGTTTCCAATCCGGCTATAAAATCGAGGTAGACTTTTTGCGGTTGTGGAATCAAATGCCTCACCCTAGAAAACCTAAATTAGAACAAGTAGACTATCAGAGAGTTTTCTAAGAATCACTTGTCATAGGCCTCAAAGTAGCACTTGTTTAGAGTGAAATCTTGGAATTGCATCGAAAATCTCTGTCTCGACCTACGTCTTGAGAAACAAGAAGGGGGAGCGACACGAGCGGTACATAGGAAGTTAGGGTGGATAGGTTAGATGATGGTAGGATCAATTACATTGCGTTCCCCAACCGTTAATATATGTTTCGGGATGTGGCATTAGGGACTCTTTGGCGCTGATTTCAGCGCGAACTCGAAACAAAAGAAGTTTCCAATCCGGCTATAAAATCGAGGTAGACTTTTGGCGGTTGTGGAATCAAATGCCTCACCCTAGAAAACCTAAATTAGAACAAGTAGACTATCGGAGAGTTTTTCTAAGAATCACTTGTCATAGGCCTCAAAGTAGCACTTGTTTAGAGTGAAATCTTGGAATTGCATCGAAAATCTCTGTCTCGACCTACGTGCGAAACAAGAAGGGAGCGGCACGAGCGGTACATAGGAAGTTAGGGTGGATAGGTTAGATGATGGTAGGATCAATTACATTGCGTTCCCCAACCGTTAATATATGTTTCGGGATGTGGCATTAGGGACTGCTGGCGCTGATTTCAGCGTGAACTCGAAACAAAGAGAAGTTTCCAATCCGGCTATAAAATCGAGGTAGACTTTTTTTTTCGCGGTTGTGGAATCAAATGCCTCACCCTAGAAAACCTAAGTTTAGAACAAGTAGACTATAGAGAGTTTTCTAAGAATCACTTGTCATAGGCCTCAAAGTAGCACTTGTTTAGAGTGAAATCTTGGAATTGCATCGAAAATCTCTGTCTCGACCTACGTCTTAGAAACAAGAAGGGGAGCGGCACGAGCGGTACATAGGAAGTTAGGGTGGATAGGTTAGATGATGGTAGGATCAATTACATTGCGTTCCCCAACCGTTAATATATGTTTGGGATGTGGCATTAGGGACTGCTGGCGCTGATTTCAGCGCGAACTCAAAACAAAGAAGTTTCAATCCGGCTATAAAATCGAGGTAGACTTTTTCGCGGTTGTGGAATCAAATGCCTCACCCTAGAAAACCTAAATTAGAACAAGTAGACTATCGGAGAGTTTTCTAAGAATCACTTGTCATAGGCCTCAAAGTAGCACTTGTTTAGAGTGAAATCTTGGAATTGCATCGAAAATCTCTGTCTCGACCTACGTGAAAGAAACAAGAAGGGGCACGGCACGAGCGGTACATAGGAAGTTAGGGTGGATAGGTTAGATGATGGTAGGATCAATTACATTGCGTTCCCCAACCGTTAATATATGTTTCGGGATGTGGCATTAGGGAATCTGGCGTTGATTTCAGCGAACTCGAAACAAAAAGAAGTTTCCAATCCGGCTATAAAATCGAGGTAGACTTTTTCGCGGTTGTGGAATCAAATGCCTCACCCTAGAAAACCTAAATTAGAACAAGTAGACTATGAGAGAGTTTTCTAAGAATCACTTGTCATAGGCCTCAAAGTAGCACTTGTTTAGAGTGAAATCTTGGAATTGCATCGAAAATCTCTGTCTCGACCTACGTGCGAAACAAGAGGGAGCGGCACAAGCGGTACATAGGAAGTTAGGGTGGATAGGTTAGATGATGGTAGGATCAATTACATTGCGTTCCCCAACCGTTAATATATGTTTTGGGATGTGGCATTAGGGGCTGGCTGGCGCTGATTTCAGCGCGAACTTCGAAACAAAGAAGTTTCCAATCCGGCTATAAAATCGAGGTAGACTTTTTCGCGGTTGTGGAATCAAATGCCTCACCCTAGAAAACCTAAATTAGAACAAGTAGACTATCAGAGAGTTTTCTAAGAATCACTTGTCATAGGCCTCAAAGTAGCACTTGTTTAGAGTGAAATCTTGGAATTGCATCGAAAATCTCTGTCTCGACCTACGTGCAGAAACAAAGAAGGAGCGGCACGAGCGCGGTACATAGGAAGTTAGGGTGGATAGGTTAGATGATGGTAGGATCAATTACATTGCGTTCCCCAACCGTTAATATATGTTTCGGGATGTGGCATTAGGGACTGCTGGCGTTGATTTCAGCGCGAACTCGAAACAAAGAGAAGTTTCCAATCCAGCAATAAAATCGAGGTAGACTTTTTCGCGGTTGTGGAATCAAATGCCTCACCCTAGAAAACCTAAATTAGAACAAGTAGACTATCAGAGAGTTTTTCTAAGAATCACTTGTCATAGGCCTCAAAGTAGCACTTGTTTAGAGTGAAATCTTGGAATTGCATCGAAAATCTCTGTCTCGACCTACGTGCCGAAACAAGAAGGGAGCGGCACCTTGAAGCGGTACATAGGAAGTTAGGGTGGATAGGTTAGATGATGGTAGGATCAATTACATTGCGTTCCCCAACCGTTAATATATGTTTCGGGATGTGGCATTAGGGACTGTGGCGCTGATTTCAGCGCGAACTCGAAACAAAAAGAAGTTTCAATCCGGCTATAAAATCGAGGGTAGACTTTTTTCGCGGTTGTGGAATCAAATGCCTCACCCTAGAAAACCTAAATTAGAACAAGTAGACTATCAGAGTTTTTCTAAGAATCACTTGTCATAGGCCTCAAAGTAGCACTTGTTTAGAGTGAAATCTTGGAATTGCATCGAAAATCTCTGTCTCGACCTACGTGCGAAAACAAGAAGGGGAGCGGCACACGAGCGGTACATAGGAAGTTAGGGTGGATAGGTTAGATGATGGTAGGATCAATTACATTGCGTTCCCCAACCGTTAATATATGTTTCGGGATGTGGCATTAGGGACTGCTGGCGTTGATTTCAGCGCGAACTCGAAACAAAGAGAAGTTTCCAATCCGGCTATAAAATCGAGGTAGACTTTTTCGCGGTTGTGGAATCAAATGCCTCACCCTAGAAAACCTAAATTAGAACAAGTAGACTATCAGAGTTTTTCTAAGAATCACTTGTCATAGGCCTCAAAGTAGCACTTGTTTAGAGTGAAATCTTGGAATTGCATCGAAAATCTCTGTCTCGACCTACGTACCGAAACAAGAAGGGCGGCACGAGACGGTACATAGGAAGTTAGGGTGGATTGGTTAGATGATGGTAGGGTCAATTACATTGCGTTCCCCAACCGTTATTATATGTTTCGGGATGTGGCATTAGGGAATGCTGGCGCTGATTTCAGCGCGAACTCGAAAACAAAGAAGTTTCAATCCGGCTATAAAATCGAGGTAGACTTTTTCGCGGTTGTGGAATCAAATGCCTCACCCTAGAAAACCTAAATTAGAACAAGTAGACTATCGGAGAGAGTTTTTCTAAGAATCACTTGTCATAGGCCTCAAAGTAGCACTTGTTTAGAGTGAAATCTTGGAATTGCATCGAAAATCTCTGTCTCGACCTACGTGCAGAAACAAGAAGGGAGCGACACGAGCGGTACATAGGAAGTTAGGGTGGATAGGTTAGATGATGGTAGGATCAATTACATTGCGTTCCCCAACCGTTAATATATGTTTCGGGATGTGGCATTAGGGACTCTTGGCGCTGATTTCAGCGCGAACTCGAAACAAAGAGAAGTTTCCAATCCGGCTATAAAATCGAGGTAGACTTTTTCGCGGTTGTGGAATCAAATGCCTCACCCTAGAAAACCTAAATTAGAACAAGTAGACTATCAGAGAGTTTTTCTAAGAATCACTTGTCATAGGCCTCAAAGTAGCACTTGTTTAGAGTGAAATCTTGGAATTGCATCGAAAATCTCTGTCTCGACCTACGTACCGAAACAAGAAGGGGAACGACACGAACGGTACATAGGAAGTTAGGGTGGATAGGTTAGATGATGGTAGGATCAATTACATTGCGTTCCCCAACCGTTAATATATGTTTCGGGATGTGGCATTAGGGACTGCTGGCGCTGATTTCAGCGCGAACTCGAAACAAAGAGAAGTTTCCAATCCGGCTATAAAATCGAGGTAGACTTTTTCGCGGTTGTGGAATCAAATGCCTCACCCTAGAAAACCTAAATTAGAACAAGTAGACTATTAGAGAGTTTTTCTAAGAATCACTTGTCATAGGCCTCAAAGTAGCACTTGTTTAGAGTGAAATCTTGGAATTGCATCGAAAATCTCTGTCTCGACCTACGTACCGAAACAAGAAGGGAACGGCACGAACGGTACATAGGAAGTTAGGGTGGATAGGTTAGATGATGGTAGGATCAATTACATTGCGTTCCCCAACCGTTAATATATGTTTCGGGATGTGGCATTAGGGACTGCTGGCGCTGATTTCAGCGAACTCAAACAAAGAAGTTTCCAATCCGGCTATAAAATCGAGGTAGACTTTTTCGCGGTTGTGGAATCAAATGCCTCACCCTAGAAAACCTAAATTAGAACAAGTAGACTATCAGAGAGTTTTTCTAAGAATCACTTGTCATAGGCCTCAAAGTAGCACTTGTTTAGAGTGAAATCTTGGAATTGCATCGAAAATCTCTGTCTCGACCTACGTACCGAAACAAGAAGGGAACGACACGAACGGTACATAGGAAGTTAGGGTGGATAGGTTAGATGATGGTAGGATCAATTACATTGCGTTCCCCAATCGTTAATATATGTTTCGGGATGTGGCATTAGGGACTGTTGGCGCTGATTTCAGCGCGAACTCGAAACAAAGAGAAGTTTCCAATCCGGCTATAAAATCGAGGTAGACTTTTTCGCGGTTGTGGAATCAAATGCCTCACCCTAGAAAACCTAAATTAGAACAAGTAGACTATCAGAGAGTTTTTCTAAGAATCACTTGTCATAGGCCTCAAAGTAGCACTTGTTTAGAGTGAAATCTTGGAATTGCATCGAAAATCTCTGTCTCGACCTACGTACCGAAACAAGAAGGGAACGGCACGAACGGTACATAGGAAGTTAGGGTGGATAGGTTAGATGATGGTAGGATCAATTACATTGCGTTCCCCAACCGTTAATATATGTTTCGGGATGTGGCATTAGGGACTGCTGGCGCTGATTTCAGCGCGAACTCGAAACAAAGAGAAGTTTCCAATCCGGCTATAAAATCGAGGTAGACTTTTTCACGGTTGTGGAATCAAATGCCTCACCCTAGAAAACCTAAATTAGAACAAGTAGACTATCAGAGAGTTTTTCTAAGAATCACTTGTCATAGGCCTCAAAGTAGCACTTGTTTAGAGTGAAATCTTGGAATTGCATCGAAAATCTCTGTCTCGACCTACGTACCAGAAACAAGAAGGGAGGCGGCACGAGCGGTACATAGGAAGTTAGGGTGGATAGGTTAGATGATGGTAGGATCAATTACATTGCGTTCCCCAACCGTTAATATATGTTTCGGGATGTGGCATTAGGGATTTGTTGGCGCTGATTTCGGCGCGAACTCAAACAAAAGAAGTTTCCAATCCGGCTATAAAATCGAGGTAGACTTTTTCGCGGTTGTGGAATCAAATGCCTCACCCTAGAAAACCTAAATTAGAACAAGTAGACTATCAGAGAGTTTTTCTAAGAATCACTTGTCATAGGCCTCAAAGTAGCACTTGTTTAGAGTGAAATCTTGGAATTGCATCGAAAATCTCTGTCTCGACCTACGTCCCGAAACAAGAAGGGGAACGGCACGAACGGTACATAGGAAGTTAGGGTGGATAGGTTAGATGATGGTAGGATCAATTACATTGCGTTCCCCAACCGTTAATATATGTTTCGGGATGTGGCATTAGGGACTGCTGGCGCTGATTTCAGCGCGAACTCGAAACAAAGAGAAGTTTCCAATCCGGCTATAAAATCGAGGTAGACTTTTTTCGCGGTTGTGGAATCAAATGCCTCACCCTAGAAAACCTAAATTAGAACAAGTAGACTATTAGAGAGTTTTTCTAAGAATCACTTGTCATAGGCCTCAAAGTAGCACTTGTTTAGAGTGAAATCTTAGAATTGCATCGAAAATCTCTACGTCTCGACCTACGTACCAAAACAACAAGGGAGCGGCACGAAACGGTACATAGGAAGTTAGGGTGGATAGGTTAGATGATGGTAGGATCAATTACATTGCGTTCCCCAACCGTTAATATATGTTTCGGGATGTGGCATTAGAGACTGCTTGGCGCTGATTTCAGCGAACTCAACAAACAAAGAGAAGTTTCCAATCCGGCTATAAAATCGAGGTAGACTTTTCGCGGTTGTGGAATCAAATGCCTCACCCTAGAAAACCTAAATTAGAACAAGTAGACGATAGAGAGTTTTCTAAGAATCACTTGTCATAGGCCTCAAAGTAGCACTTGTTTAGAGTGAAATCTTGGAATTGCATCGAAAATCTCTGTCTCGACCTACGTACCGAAACAAGAAGGGGAACGACACGAACGGTACATAGGAAGTTAGGGTGGATAGGTTAGATGATGGTAGGATCAATTACATTGCGTTCCCCAACCGTTAATATATGTTTCGGGATGTGGCATTAGGGACTGCTGGCGCTGATTTCAGCGCGAACTCGAAACAAAGAAGTTTCCAATCCGGCTATAAAATCGAGGTAGACTTTTTCGCGGTTGTGGAATCAAATGCCTCACCCTAGAAAACCTAAATTAGAACAAGTAGACTATCAGAGAGTTTTTCTAAGAATCACTTGTCATAGGCCTCAAAGTAGCACTTGTTTAGAGTGAAATCTTGGAATTGCATCGAAAATCTCTGTCTCGACCTACGTACCGAAACAAGAGGGGGAACGGCACGAACGGTACATAGGAAGTTAGGGTGGATAGGTTAGATGATGGTAGGATCAATTACATTGCGTTCCCCAACCGTTAATATATGTTTCGGGATGTGGCATTAGGGACTGTTGGCGCTGATTTCAGCGCGAACTCAAAACAAAGAGAAGTTTCCAATCCGGCTATAAAATCGAGGTAGACTTTTTTCACGGTTGTGGAATCAAATGCCTCACCTAGAAAACCTAAATTAGAACAAGTAGACTATCGAGAGTTTTTCTAAGAATCACTTGTCATAGGCCTCAAAGTAGCACTTGTTTAGAGTGAAATCTTGGAATTGCATCGAAAATCTCTGTCTCGACCTACGTACCGAAACAAGAAGGGAACGGCACGAACGGTACATAGGAAGTTAGGGTGGATAGGTTAGATGATGGTAGGATCAATTACATTGCGTTCCCCAACCGTTAATATATGTTTCGGGATGTGGCATTAGGGACTGTTGGCGCTGATTTCAGCGCGAACTCGAAACAAAGAGAAGTTTCCAATCCGGCTATAAAATCGAGGTAGACTTTTTCGCGGTTGTGGAATCAAATGCCTCACCCTAGAAAACCTAAATTAGAACAAGTAGACGATCAGAGAGTTTTCTAAGAATCACTTGTCATAGGGCTCAAAGTAGCACTTGTTTAGAGTGAAATCTTGGAATTGCATCGAAAATCTCTGTCTCGACCTACGTACCGAAACAAGAAGGGAGGAGCGACACGAGGCGGTACATAGGAAGTTAGGGTGGATAGGTTAGATGATGGTAGGATCAATTACATTGCGTTCCCCAACCGTTAATATATGTTTCGGGATGTGGCATTAGGGACTGCTGGCGCTGATTTCAGCGTGAACTTGAAACAAAGAGAAGTTTCCAATCCGGCTATAAAATCGAGGTAGACTTTTTCGCGGTTGTGGAATCAAATGCCTCACCCTAGAAAACCTAAATTAGAACAAGTAGACTATCAGAGAGTTTTTCTAAGAATCACTTGTCATAGGCCTCAAAGTAGCACTTGTTTAGAGTGAAATCTTGGAATTGCATCGAAAATCTCTGTCTCGACCTACGTACCGAAACAAGAAGGGGAACGGCACGAACGGTACATAGGAAGTTAGGGTGGATAGGTTAGATGATGGTAGGATCAATTACATTGCGTTCCCCAACCGTTAATATATGTTTCGGGATGTGGCATTAGGGACTCCTGGCGCTGATTTCAGCGCGAACTCGAAACAAAGAGAAGTTTCAATCCGGCTATAAAATCGAGGTAGACTTTTTTTGGCGGTTGTGGAATCAAATGCCTCACCCTAGAAAACCTAAATTAGAACAAGTAGACTATCGGAGAGTTTTTTCTAAGAATCACTTGTCATAGGCCTCAAAGTAGCACTTGTTTAGAGTGAAATCTTGGAATTGCATCGAAAATCTCTCTGTCTCGACCTACGTACCGAAACAAGAAGGAGCGGCACGAGCCGGTACATAGGAAGTTAGGGTGGATAGGTTAGATGATGGTAGGATCAATTACATTGCGTTCCCCAACCGTTAATATATGTTTCGGGATGTGGCATTAGGGACTGCTGGCGCTGATTTCAGCGCGAACTCGAAACAAAGAGAAGTTTCCAATCCGGCTATAAAATCGAGGTAGACTTTTTCGCGGTTGTGGAATCAAATGCCTCACCTAGAAAACCTAAATTAGAACAAGTAGACTATCAGAGAGTTTTTCTAAGAATCACTTGTCATAGGCCTCAAAGTAGCACTTGTTTAGAGTGAAATCTTGGAATTGCATCGAAAATCTCTGTCTCGACCTACGTACCGAAACAAGAAGGGAACGGCACGAACGGTACATAGGAAGTTAGGGTGGATAGGTTAGATGATGGTAGGATCAATTACATTGCGTTCCCCAACCATTAATATATGTTTCGGGATGTGGCATTAGGGACTGCTGGCGCTGATTTCAGCGCGAACTCGAAACAAAGAGAAGTTTCCAATCCGGCTATAAAATCGAGGTAGACTTTTTCGCGGTTGTGGAATCAAATGCCTCACCCTAGAAAACCTAAATTAGAACAAGTAGACTATCGAGAGAGTTTTCTAAGAATCACTTGTCATAGGCCTCAAAGTAGCACTTGTTTAGAGTGAAATCTTGGAATTGCATCGAAAATCTCTGTCTCGACCTACGTACCAAAACAAACAAGGGGGAGCGACACGAGCGGTACATAGGAAGTTAGGGTGGATAGGTTAGATGATGGTAGGATCAATTACATTGCGTTCCCCAACCGTTAATATATGTTTCGGGATGTGGCATTAGGGACTGCTGGCGCTGATTTCAGCGCGAACTCGAAACAAAGAGAAGTTTCCAATCCGGCTATAAAATCGAGGTAGACTTTTTTGCGGTTGTGGAATCAAATGCCTCACCCTAGAAAACCTAAATTAGAACAAGTAGACTATCAGAGAGTTTTTCTAAGAATCACTTGTCATAGGCCTCAAAGTAGCACTTGTTTAGAGTGAAATCTTGGAATTGCATCGAAAATCTCTGTCTCGACCTACGTACCGAAACAAGAACGGGAACGGCATGAACGGTACATAGGAAGTTAGGGTGGATAGGTTAGATGATGGTAGGATCAATTACATTGCGTTCCCCAACCGTTAATATATGTTTCGGGATGTGGCATTAGGGACTCTTGGCGCTGATTTCAGCGCGAACTCGAAACAAAGAGAAGTTTCCAATCCGGCTATAAAATCGAGGTAGACTTTTTCGCGGTTGTGGAATCAAATGCCTCACCCTAGAAAACCTAAATTAGAACAAGTAGACTATCAGAGAGTTTTTCTAAGAATCACTTGTCATAGGCCTCAAAGTAGCACTTGTTTAGAGTGAAATCTTGGAATTGCATCGAAAATCTCTGTCTCGACCTACGTACAGAAACAAAAGGAGCGACACGAGCGGTACATAGGAAGTTAGGGTGGATAGGTTAGATGATGGTAGGATCAATTACATTGCGTTCCCCAACCGTTAATATATGTTTCGGGATGTGGCATTAGGGACTGCTGGCGCTGATTTCAGCGCGAACTCGAAACAAAGAGAAGTTTCCAATCCGGCTATAAAATCGAGGTAGACTTTTTCGCGGTTGTGGAATCAAATGCCTCACCCTAGAAAACCTAAATTAGAACAAGTAGACTATCAGAGTTTTTCTAAGAATCACTTGTCCGAGGCCTCAAAGTAGCACTTGTTTAGAGTGAAATCTTGGAATTGCATCGAAAATCTCTGTCTCGACCTACGTACCGAAACAAGAAGGGGAACGACACGAACGGTACATAGGAAGTTAGGGTGGATAGGTTAGATGATGGTAGGATCAATTACATTGCGTTCCCCAACCGTTAATATATGTTTCGGGATGTGGCATTAGGGACTGCTGGCGCTGATTTCAGCGCGAACTCGAAACAAAAAGAAGTTTCCAATCCGGCTATAAAATCGAGGTAGACTTTTTCACGGTTGTGGAATCAAATGCCTCACCCTAGAAAACCTAAATTAGAACAAGTAGACTATCAGAGTTTTTCTAAGAATCACTTGTCATAGGCCTCAAAGTAGCACTTGTTTAGAGTGAAATCTTGGAATTGCATCGAAAATCTCTGTCTCGACCTACGTACCGAAACAAGAAGGGGAACGGCACGAACGGTACATAGGAAGTTAGGGTGGATAGGTTAGATGATGGTAGGATCAATTACATTGCGTTCCCCAACCGTTAATATATGTTTCGGGATGTGGCATTAGGGACTGCTGGCGCTGATTTATTGCGAACTCAAAACAAAGAGAAGTTTCCAATCCGGCTATAAAATCGAGGTAGACTTTTTTCGCGGTTGTGGAATCAAATGCCTCACCCTAGAAAACCTAAATTAGAACAAGTAGACTATCAGAGAGTTTTCTAAGAATCACTTGTCATAGGCCTCAAAGTAGCACTTGTTTAGAGTGAAATCTTGGAATTGCATCGAAAATCTCTGTCTCGACCTACGTGAAAAACAAGAGGGGAGCGGCACGAAGCGGTACATAGGAAGTTAGGGTGGATAGGTTAGATGATGGTAGGATCAATTACATTGCGTTCCCCAACCGTTAATATATGTTTCGGGATGTGGCATTAGGGCTGCTGGGCTGATTTCAGCGAACTCGAAACAAAAGAAGTTTCCAATCCGGCTATAAAATCGAGGTAGACTTTTTCACGGTTGTGGAATCAAATGCCTCACCCTAGAAAACCTAAATTAGAACAAGTAGACTATCAGAGAGTTTTTCTAAGAATCACTTGTCATAGGCCTCAAAGTAGCACTTGTTTAGAGTGAAATCTTGGAATTGCATCGAAAATCTCTGTCTCGACCTACGTACCGAAACAAGAAGGAGCGGCATGAGCGGTACATAGGAAGTTAGGGTGGATAGGTTAGATGATGGTAGGATCAATTACACTGCGTTCCCCAACCGTTAATATATGTTTCGGGATGTGGCATTTGGGACTGCTGGCGCTGATTTCAGCGTGAACTCGAAAAAAGAGAAGTTTCCAATCCGGCTATAAAATCGAGGTAGACTTTTTGCGGTTGTGGAATCAAATGCCTCACCCTAGAAAACCTAAATTAGAACAAGTAGACTATCGGAGAGTTTTCTAAGAATCACTTGTCATAGGCCTCAAAGTAGCACTTGTTTAGAGTGAAATCTTGGAATTGCATCGAAAATCTCTGTCTCGACCTACGTACCGAAACAAGAAGGGTGCGGCATGAGACGGTACATAGGAAGTTAGGGTGGATAGGTTAGATGATGGTAGGATCAATTACATTGCGTTCCCCAACCGTTAATATATGTTTCGGGATGTGGCATTAGGGACTGCTGGCGCTGATTTCAGCGCGAACTCGAAACAAAGAGAAGTTTCCAATCCGGCTATAAAATCGAGGTAGACTTTTTCGCGGTTGTGGAATCAAATGCCTCACCCTAGAAAACCTAAATTAGAACAAGTAGACTATCGAGAGTTTTTCTAAGAATCACTTGTCATAGGCCTCAAAGTAGCACTTGTTTAGAGTGAAATCTTGGAATTGCATCGAAAATCTCTGTCTCGACCTACGTGCGAAACAAGAAGGGGAGCGGCACGAAGCGGTACATAGGAAGTTAGGGTGGATAGGTTAGATGATGGTAGGATCAATTACATTGCGTTCCCCAACCGTTAATATATGTTTCGGGATGTGGCATTAGGGACTGCTGGCGCTGATTTCAGCGCGAACTCGAAACAAAGAGAAGTTTCCAATCAGGCTATAAAATCGAGGTAGACTTTTTGCGGTTGTGGAATCAAATGCCTCACCCTAGAAAACCTAAATTAGAACAAGTAGACTATCGAGAGTTTTCTAAGAATCACTTGTCATAGGCCTCAAAGTAGCACTTGTTTAGAGTGAAATCTTGGAATTGCATCGAAAATCTCTGTCTCGACCTACGTACAGAAACAAGAAGGGGAACGGCATGAACGGTACATAGGAAGTTAGGGTGGATAGGTTAGATGATGGTAGGATCAATTACATTGCGTTCCCCAACCGTTAATATATGTTTCGGGATGTGGCATTAGGGACTGCTTGGCGCTGATTTCAGCGCGAACTCAAAACAAAAGAAGTTTCCAATCCGGCTATAAAATCGAGGTAGACTTTTTTCGCGGTTGTGGAATCAAATGCCTCACCCTAGAAAACCTAAATTAGAACAAGTAGACTATCAGAGAGTTTTCTAAGAATCACTTGTCATAGGCCTCAAAGTAGCACTTGTTTAGAGTGAAATCTTGGAATTGCATCGAAAATCTCTGTCTCGACCTACGTACCGAAACAAGAAGGGAGCACGAACGGTACATAGGAAGTTAGGGTGGATAGGTTAGATGATGGTAGGATCAATTACATTGCGTTCCCCAACCGTTAATATATGTTTCGGGATGTGGCATTAGGGACTGCTGGCGCTGATTTCAGCGCGAACTCGAAACAAAGAGAAGTTTCCAATCCGGCTATAAAATCGAGGTAGACTTTTTCGCGGTTGTGGAATCAAATGCCTCACCCTAGAAAACCTAAATTACACCAAGTAGACTATCGAGAGAGTTTTCTAAGAATCACTTGTCATAGGCCTCAAAGTAGCACTTGTTTAGAGTGAAATCTTGGAATTGCATCGAAAATCTCTGTCTCGACCTACGTGCCCGAAACAAGAAGGGAGCGGCACGAAGCGGTACATAGGAAGTTAGGGTGGATAGGTTAGATGATGGTAGGATCAATTACATTGCGTTCCCCAACCGTTAATATATGTTTCGGGATGTGGCATTAGGGATCTTTGGTTGATTTCAGCGCGAACTCGAAAACAAAAGAAGTTTCCAATCCGGCTATAAAATCGAGGTAGACTTTTTGGCGGTTGTGGAATCAAATGCCTCACCCTAGAAAACCTAAATTAGAACAAGTAGACTATCAGAGTTTTCTAAGAATCACTTGTCATAGGCCTCAAAGTAGCACTTGTTTAGAGTGAAATCTTGGAATTGCATCGAAAATCTCTGTCTCGACCTACGTACCGAAACAAGAAGCGGAACGGCACGAACGGTACATAGGAAGTTAGGGTGGATAGGTTAGATGATGGTAGGATCAATTACATTGCGTTCCCCAACCGTTAATATATGTTTCGGGATGTGGCATTAGGGACTGCTGGCGTTGATTTCAGCGCGAACTCGAAACAAAGAGAAGTTTCCAATCCGGCTATAAAATCGAGGTAGACTTTTTGGCGGTTGTGGAATCAAATGCCTCACCCTAGAAAACCTAAATTAGAACAAGTAGACTATCAGAGAGTTTTTCTAAGAATCACTTGTCATAGGCCTCAAAGTAGCACTTGTTTTAGAGTGAAATCTTGGAATTGCATCGAAAATCTCTGTCTCGACCTACGTCTAGAAACAAGAAGGGAGCGGCACGAGCGGTACATAGGAAGTTAGGGTGGATAGGTTAGATGATGGTAGGATCAATTACATTGCGTTCCCCAACCGTTAATATATGTTTGGGATGTGGCATTAGGGACTCTTGGCGCTGATTTCAGCGAACTCGAAACAAAGAGAAGTTTCCAATCCGGCTATAAAATCGAGGTAGACTTTTTCGCGGTTGTGGAATCAAATGCCTCACCCTAGAAAACCTAAATTAGAACAAGTAGACTATCGAGAGAGTTTTCTAAGAATCACTTGTCATAGGCCTCAAAGTAGCACTTGTTTAGAGTGAAATCTTGGAATTGCATCGAAAATCTCTGTCTCGACCTACGTGCCAGAAACAAGAAGGGAGGCGGCACGAAGCGGTACATAGGAAGTTAGGGTGGATAGGTTAGATGATGGTAGGATCAATTACATTGCGTTCCCCAACCGTTAATATATGTTTCGGGATGTGGCATTAGGGACTGCTGGGGCTGATTTCAGCGCGAACTCGAAACAAAGAGAAGTTTCCAATCCGGCTATAAAATCGAGGTAGACTTTTTCGCGGTTGTGGAATCAAATGCCTCACCCTAGAAAACCTAAATTAGAACAAGTAGACTATCAGAGAGTTTTTCTAAGAATCACTTGTCATAGGCCTCAAAGTAGCACTTGTTTAGAGTGAAATCTTGGAATTGCATCGAAAATCTCTGTCTCGACCTACGTACCGAAACAAGAAGGGGAACGGCACGAGCGGTACATAGGAAGTTAGGGTGGATAGGTTAGATGATGGTAGGATCAATTACATTGCGTTCCCCAACCGTTAATATATGTTTCGGGATGTGGCATTAGGGACTGCTTGGCGCTGATTTCAGCGCGAACTTCAAAACAAAGAGAAGTTTCCAATCCGGCTATAAAATCGAGGTAGACTTTTTTCACGGTTGTGGAATCAAATGCCTCACCCTAGAAAACGTAAATTAGAACAAGTAGACTATTAGAGAGTTTTTCTAAGAATCACTTGTCATAGGCCTCAAAGTAGCACTTGTTTAGAGTGAAATCTTGGAATTGCATCGAAAATCTCTGTCTCGACCTACGTACCAAAACAAGAAGGGGAACGGCACGAACGGTACATAGGAAGTTAGGGTGGATAGGTTAGATGATGGTAGGATCAATTACATTGCGTTCCCCAACCGTTAATATATGTTTCGGGATGTGGCATTAGGGACTGCTGGCGCTGATTTCAGCGCGAACACGGAACAAAGAGAAGTTTCCAATCCGGCTATAAAATCGAGGTAGACTTTTTTGGCGGTTGTGGAATCAAATGCCTCACCCTAGAAAACCTAAATTAGAACAAGTAGACTATCAGAGAGTTTTCTAAGAATCACTTGTCATAGGCCTCAAAGTAGCACTTGTTTAGAGTGAAATCTTGGAATTGCATCGAAAATCTCTGTCTCGACCTACGTTAGAAACAAGAAAGGAGCGGCACGAGCGGTACATAGGAAGTTAGGGTGGATAGGTTAGATGATGGTAGGATCAATTACATTGCGTTCCCCAACCGTTAATATATGTTTCGGGATGTGGCATTAGGGACTGCTGGCGCTGATTTCAGCGCGAACTCGAAAAAAAGAGAAGTTTCCAATCCGGCTATAAAATCGAGGTAGAGTTTTTCACGGTTGTGGAATCAAATGCCTCACCCTAGAAAACCTAAATTAGAACAAGTAGACTATCAGAGAGTTTTTCTAAGAATCACTTGTCATAGGCCTCAAAGTAGCACTTGTTTAGAGTGAAATCTTGGAATTGCATCGAAAATCTCTGTCTCGACCTACGTACCGAAACAAGAAGGGAACGGCACGAGCGGTACATAGGAAGTTAGGGTGGATAGGTTAGATGATGGTAGGATCAATTACATTGCGTTCCCCAACCGTTAATATATGTTTCGGGATGTGGCATTAGGGACTGCTGGCGCTGATTTCAGCGCGAACTCGAAACAAAAGAAGTTTCCAATCCGGCTATAAAATCGAGGTAGACTTTTTCGCGGTTGTGGAATCAAATGCCTCACCCTAGAAAACCTAAATTAGAACAAGTAGACTATCAGAGAGTTTTCTAAGAATCACTTGTCATAGGCCTCAAAGTAGCACTTGTTTAGAGTGAAATCTTGGAATTGCATCGAAAATCTCTGTCTCGACCTACGTGCCAGAAAACAAGAAGGGACGGCACGAACGGTACATAGGAAGTTAGGGTGGATAGGTTAGATGATGGTAGGATCAATTACATTGCGTTCCCCAACCGTTAATATATGTTTCGGGATGTGGCATTAGGGACTGCTGGCGCTGATTTCAGCGCGAACTCGAAACAAAGAGAAGTTTCCAATCCGGCTATAAAATCGAGGTAGACTTTTTCGCGGTTGTGGAATCAAATGCCTCACCCTAGAAAACCTAAATTAGAACAAGTAGACTATCAGAGTTTTTCTAAGAATCACTTGTCCGAGGCCTCAAAAGTAGCACTTGTTTAGAGTGAAATCTTGGAATTGCATCGAAAATCTCTGTCTCGACCTACGTACCGAAATAAGAACGGGAACGGCATGAACGGTACATAGGAAGTTAGGGTGGATAGGTTAGATGATGGTAGGATCAATTACATTGCGTTCCCCAACCGTTAATATATGTTTCGGGATGTGGCATTAGGGAATCTTTGGCGCTGATTTCAGCGCGAACTCGAAACAAAAGAAGTTTCAATCCGGCTATAAAATCGAGGTAGACTTTTTCGCGGTTGTGGAATCAAATGCCTCACCCTAGAAAACCTAAATTAGAACAAGTAGACTATTAGAGAGTTTTCTAAGAATCACTTGTCATAGGCCTCAAAGTAGCACTTGTTTAGAGTGAAATCTTGGAATTGCATCGAAAATCTCTGTCTCGACCTACGTACCGAAACAAGAAGGGGAGCGGCACGAACGGTACATAGGAAGTTAGGGTGGATAGGTTAGATGATGGTAGGATCAATTACATTGCGTTCCCCAACCGTTAATATATGTTTCGGGATGTGGCATTAGGGACTGCTGGCGCTGATTTCAGCGCGAACTCAAAACAAAAGAAGTTTCCAATCCGGCTAGAAAATCGAGGTAGACTTTTTCGCGGTTGTGGAATCAAATGCCTCACCCTAGAAAACCTAAATTAGAACAAGTAGACTATCAGAGAGTTTTCTAAGAATCACTTGTCATAGGCCTCAAAGTAGCACTTGTTTAGAGTGAAATCTTGGAATTGCATCGAAAATCTCTGTCTCGACCTACGTGCAAGAAACAAGAAAGGGAGCGGCACGAGCGGTACATAGGAAGTTAGGGTGGATAGGTTAGATGATGGTAGGATCAATTACATTGCGTTCCCCAACCGTTAATATATGTTTCGGGATGTGGCATTAGGGACTGCTGGCGCTGATTTCAGCTCGAACTCAAAACAAAGAGAAGTTTCCAATCCGGCTATAAAATCGAGGTAGACTTTTTCGCGGTTGTGGAATCAAATGCCTCACCCTAGAAAACCTAAATTAGAACAAGTAGACTATCAGAGAGTTTTTCTAAGAATCACTTGTCATAGGCCTCAAAGTAGCACTTGTTTAGAGTGAAATCTTGGAATTGCATCGAAAATCTCTGTCTCGACCTACGTACCAAAACAAGAAGGGAACGGCACGAACGGTACATAGGAAGTTAGGGTGGATAGGTTAGATGATGGTAGAATCAATTACATTGCGTTCCCCAACCGTTAATATATGTTTTAGGATGTGGCATTAGGGACTTTTTGGCGCTGATTTCAGCGCGAACTGAAAACAAAGAGAAGTTTCCAATCCGGCTATAAAATCGAGAGGTAGACTTTTTTCGCGGTTGTGGAATCAAATGCCTCACCCTAGAAAACCTAAATTAGAACAAGTAGACTATCAGAGAGTTTTCTAAGAATCACTTGTCATAGGCCTCAAAGTAGCACTTGTTTAGAGTGAAATCTTGGAATTGCATCGAAAATCTCTGTCTCGACCTACGTACCGAAACAAGAAGGGGAACGGCACGAACGGTACATAGGAAGTTAGGGTGGATAGGTTAGATGATGGTAGGATCAATTACATTGCGTTCCCCAACCGTTAATATATGTTTCGGGGTGTGGCATTAGGGGACTGCTGGCGCTGATTTCAGTGAACTTCGAAACAAAGAGAAGTTTCCAATCCGGCTATAAAATCGAGGTAGACTTTTTCGCGGTTGTGGAATCAAATGCCTCACCCTAGAAAACCTAAATTAGAACAAGTAGACTATCAGAGAGTTTTTCTAAGAATCACTTGTCATAGGCCTCAAAGTAGCACTTGTTTAGAGTGAAATCTTGGAATTGCATCGAAAATCTCTGTCTCCACCTACGTGCGAAACAAGAAGGGAGCGACACGAACGGTACATAGGAAGTTAGGGTGGATAGGTTAGATGATGGTAGGATCAATTACATTGCGTTCCCCAACCGTTAATATATGTTTCGGGATGTGGCATTAGGGACTGCTGGCGCTGATTTCAGCGCGAACTTCGAAACAAAAGAAGTTTCAATCCGGCTATAAAATCGAGGTAGACTTTTTTCGCGGTTGTGGAATCAAATGCCTCACCCTAGAAAACCTAAATTAGAACAAGTAGACTATCGAGAGAGTTTTTCTAAGAATCACTTGTCATAGGCCTCAAAGTAGCACTTGTTTAGAGTGAAATCTTGGAATTGCATCGAAAATCTCTGTCTCGACCTACGTACAGAAACAAGAAGGGAGGACGGACACGCGGTACATAGGAAGTTAGGGTGGATAGGTTAGATGATGGTAGGATCAATTACATTGCGTTCCCCAACCGTTAATATATGTTTCGGGATGTGGCATTAGGGACTGCTGGCGCTGATTTCAGCGCGAACTCGAAACAAAGAGAAGTTTCCAATCCGGCTATAAAATCGAGGTAGACTTTTCGCGGTTGTGGAATCAAATGCCTCACCCTAGAAAACCTAAATTAGAACAAGTAGACTATCAGAGAGTTTTTCTAAGAATCACTTGTCATAGGCCTCAAAGTAGCACTTGTTTAGAGTGAAATCTTGGAATTGCATCGAAAATCTCTGTCTCGACCTACGTACCAAAACAAGAGGGAGCGGCGGCATGAGCGGTACATAGGAAGTTAGGGTGGATAGGTTAGATGATGGTAGGATCAATTACATTGCGTTCCCCAACCGTTAATATATGTTTCGGGATGTGGCATTAGGGAATCTTGGCGCTGATTTCAGCGTGAACTCGAAAAAACAAAGAAGTTTCCAATCCGGCTATAAAATCGAGGTAGACTTTTTTGGCGGTTGTGGAATCAAATGCCTCACCCTAGAAAACCTAAATTAGAACAAGTAGACTATCGAGAGAGTTTTCTAAGAATCACTTGTCATAGGCCTCAAAGTAGCACTTGTTTAGAGTGAAATCTTGGAATTGCATCGAAAATCTCTGTCTCGACCTACGTACAGAAACAAGAAGGGGAACGGCACGAACGGTACATAGGAAGTTAGGGTGGATAGGTTAGATGATGGTAGGATCAATTACATTGCGTTCCCCAACCGTTAATATATGTTTCGGGATGTGGCATTAGGGACTGCTGGCGCTGATTTCAGCGCGAACTCGAAAAACAAAAGAAGTTTCCAATCCGGCTATAAAATCGAGGTAGACTTTTTCGCGGTTGTGGAATCAAATGCCTCACCTAGAAAACCTAAATTAGAACAAGTAGACTATCGGAGAGTTTTCTAAGAATCACTTGTCATAGGCCTCAAAGTAGCACTTGTTTAGAGTGAAATCTTGGAATTGCATCGAAAATCTCTGTCTCGACCTACGTACTGAAACAAGAAGGGGAACGGCACGAACGGTACATAGGAAGTTAGGGTGGATAGGTTAGATGATGGTAGGATCAATTACATTGCGTTCCCCAACCGTTAATATATGTTTCGGGATGTGGCACTAGGGAATGCTGGCGCTGATTTCAGCGCGAACTCGAAACAAAGAGAAGTTTCCAATCCGGCTATAAAATCGAGGTAGACTTTTTGGCGGTTGTGGAATCAAATGCCTCACCCTAGAAAACCTAAATTAGAACAAGTAGACTATCAGAGAGTTTTTCTAAGAATCACTTGTCATAGGCCTCAAAGTAGCACTTGTTTAGAGTGAAATCTTGGAATTGCATCGAAAATCTCTGTCTCGACCTACGTCTTAGAAACAAGAAGGGAGCGACACGAACGGTACATAGGAAGTTAGGGTGGATAGGTTAGATGATGGTAGGATCAATTACATTGCGTTCCCCAACCGTTAATATATGTTTTGGGATGTGGCATTAGGGACTGCTGGCGCTGATTTCAGCGCGAACTCGAAACAAAGAGAAGTTTCCAATCCGGCTATAAAATCGAGGTAGACTTTTTCGCGGTTGTGGAATCAAATGCCTCACCCTAGAAAACCTAAATTAGAACAAGTAGACTATCAGAGAGTTTTCTAAGAATCACTTGTCATAGGCCTCAAAGTAGCACTTGTTTAGAGTGAAATCTTAGAAGTGCATCGAAAATCTCTGTCTCGACCTACGTACCAAAACAAGAAGGGGAACGGCACGAACGGTACATAGGAAGTTAGGGTGGATAGGTTAGATGATGGTAGGATCAATTACATTGCGTTCCCCAACCGTTAATATATGTTTCGGGATGTGGCATTAGGGACTGCTTGCGCTGATTTCAGCGCGAACTCGAAACAAAGAGAAGTTTCCAATCCGGCTATAAAATCGAGGTAGACTTTTTGGCGGTTGTGGAATCAAATGCCTCACCCTAGAAAACCTAAATTAGAACAAGTAGACTATCAGAGAGTTTTCTAAGAATCACTTGTGTCATAGGCCTCAAAGTAGCACTTGTTTAGAGTGAAATCTTGGAATTGCATCGAAAATCTCTGTCTCGACCTACGTACCGAAAACAAGAAGGGGAACGGCACGAACGGTACATAGGAAGTTAGGGTGGATAGGTTAGATGATGGTAGGATCAATTACATTGCGTTCCCCAACCGTTAATATATGTTTCGGGATGTGGCATTAGGGACTGGCGGCGCTGATTTCAGCGTGAACTCAAAACAAAAGAAGTTTCCAATCCGGCTATAAAATCGAGGTAGACTTTTTCGCGGTTGTGGAATCAAATGCCTCACCCTAGAAAACCTAAATTAGAACAAGTAGACTATCAGAGAGTTTTTCTAAGAATCACTTGTCATAGGCCTCAAAGTAGCACTTGTTTAGAGTGAAATCTTGGAATTGCATCGAAAATCTCTGTCTCGACCTACGTACCGAAACAAGAAGGGGAACGGCACGAACGGTACATAGGAAGTTAGGGTGGATAGGTTAGATGATGGTAGGATCAATTACATTGCGTTCCCAACCGTTAATATATGTTTCGGGATGTGGCATTAGGGACTGCTGGCGCTGATTTCAGCGCGAACTCAAAAAAAGAGAAGTTTCCAATCCGGCTATAAAATCGAGGTAGACTTTTTCGCGGTTGTGGAATCAAATGCCTCACCCTAGAAAACCTAAATTAGAACAAGTAGACTATCAGAGAGTTTTTCTAAGAATCACTTGTCATAGGGCTCAAAGTAGCACTTGTTTAGAGTGAAATCTTGGAATTGCATCGAAAATCTCTGTCTCGACCTACGTACAGAAACAAAGAAGGGAGCGGCACGAGCGGTACATAGGAAGTTAGGGTGGATAGGTTAGATGATGGTAGGATCAATTACATTGCGTTCCCCAACCGTTAATATATGTTTCGGGATGTGGCATTAGGGAATGCTGGCGGCTGATTTCGGCGCGAACTTCGAAACAAAAGAAGTTTCCAATCCGGCTAAAGAATCGAGCTAGAGTCTTTCGCGGTTGTGGAATCAAATGCCTCAACCTAGAAAACCTAAATTAGAACAAGTAGACTATCAGAGAGTTTTTCTAAGAATCACTTGTCATAGGCCTCAAAGTAGCACTTGTTTAGAGTGAAATCTTGGAATTGCATCGAAAATCTACGTCTCGACCTACGTCTTGAAACAAGAGGGGAGCGGCACGAACGCGGTACATAGGAAGTTAGGGTGGATAGGTTAGATGATGGTAGGATCAATTACATTGCGTTCCCCAACCGTTAATATATGTTTCGGGATGTGGCATTAGGGACTGCTGGCGCTGATTTCAGCGTGAACTCAAAACAAAGAGAAGTTTCCAATCCGGCTATAAAATCGAGGTAGACTTTTTGGCGGTTGTGGAATCAAATGCCTCACCCTAGAAAACCTAAATTAGAACAAGTAGACTATCAGAGAGTTTTTCTAAGAATCACTTGTCATAGGCCTCAAAGTAGCACTTGTTTAGAGTGAAATCTTGGAATTGCATCGAAAATCTCTGTCTCGACCTACGTACCAAAACAAGAAGGGGAACGGCACGAACGGTACATAGGAAGTTAGGGTGGATAGGTTAGATGATGGTAGGATCAATTACATTGCGTTCCCCAACCGTTAATATATGTTTCGGGATGTGGCACTAGGGAATGCTGGCGCTGATTTCAGCGCGAACTCGAAAACAAAAGAAGTTTCCAATCCGGCTATAAAATCGAGGTAGACTTTTTTCGCGGTTGTGGAATCAAATGCCTCACCCTAGAAAACCTAAATTAGAACAAGTAGACTATCAGAGAGTTTTTCTAAGAATCACTTGTCATAGGCCTCAAAGTAGCACTTGTTTAGAGTGAAATCTTGGAATTGCATCGAAAATCTCTGTCTCGACCTACGTACCGAAACAAGAAGGGAACGGCATGAACGGTACATAGGAAGTTAGGGTGGATAGGTTAGATGATGGTAGGATCAATTACATTGCGTTCCCCAACCGTTAATATATGTTTCGGGATGTGGCATTAGGGACTGCTGGCGCTGATTTCAGCGCGAACTCAAAACAAAGAGAAGTTTCCAATCCGGCTATAAAATCGAGGTAGACTTTTTCGCGGTTGTGGAATCAAATGCCTCACCCTAGAAAACCTAAATTAGAACAAGTAGACTATCAGAGAGTTTTTCTAAGAATCACTTGTCATAGGCCTCAAAGTAGCACTTGTTTAGAGTGAAATCTTGGAATTGCATCGAAAATCTCTGTCTCGACCTACGTACCGAAACAAGAAGGGGAACGACACGAACGGTACATAGGAAGTTAGGGTGGATAGGTTAGATGATGGTAGGATCAATTACATTGCGTTCCCCAACCGTTAATATATGTTTTTCGGGATGTGGCATTAGGGAATTTCTTGGCGATTTCAGCGCGAACTCGAAACAAAGAGAAGTTTCCAATCCGGCTATAAAATCGAGGTAGACTTTTTTCGCGGTTGTGGAATCAAATGCCTCACCCTAGAAATACCTAAATTAGAACAAGTAGACTATCGAGAGTTTTTTCTAAGAATCACTTGTCATAGGCCTCAAAGTAGCACTTGTTTAGAGTGAAATCTTGGAATTGCATCGAAAATCTCTGTCTCGACCTACGTACCAAAACAAGAAGGGAACGGCACGAACGGTACATAGGAAGTTAGGGTGGATAGGTTAGATGATGGTAGAATCAATTACATTGCGTTCCCCAACCGTTAATATATGTTTCGGGATGTGGCATTAGGGACTGCTGGCGCGCTGATTTCAGCGCGAACTCGAAACAAAAGAAGTTTCCAATCCGGCTATAAAATCGAGGTAGACTTTTTTCGCGGTTGTGGAATCAAATGCCTCACCTAGAAAACCTAAATTAGAACAAGTAGACTATCAGAGAGTTTTTCTAAGAATCACTTGTCATAGGCCTCAAAGTAGCACTTGTTTAGAGTGAAATCTTGGAATTGCATCGAAAATCTCTGTCTCGACCTACGTGCAGCGAAAACAAGAAGGGAGCGGCACGAGCGGTACATAGGAAGTTAGGGTGGATAGGTTAGATGATGGTAGGATCAATTACATTGCGTTCCCCAACCGTTAATATATGTTTCGGGATGTGGCATTAGGGGCTCTTGGCGCTGATTTCAGCGCGAACTCGAAACAAAGAAGTTTCCAATCCGGCTATAAAATCGAGGTAGACTTTTTTGGCGGTTGTGGAATCAAATGCCTCACCCTAGAAAACCTAAATTAGAACAAGTAGACTATCGAGAGAGTTTTCTAAGAATCACTTGTCATAGGCCTCAAAGTAGCACTTGTTTAGAGTGAAATCTTGGAATTGCATCGAAAATCTCTGTCTCGACCTACGTGCCAAAACAAGAAGGGGAGCGGCACGAGCGGTACATAGGAAGTTAGGGTGGATAGGTTAGATGATGGTAGGATCAATTACATTGCGTTCCCCAACCGTTAATATATGTTTCGGGATGTGGCATTAGGGACTGCTGGCGCTGATTTCAGCGCGAACTTCGAAACAAAAGAAGTTTCCAATCCGGCTATAAAATCGAGGTAGACTTTTTCGCGGTTGTGGAATCAAATGCCTCACCCTAGAAAACCTAAATTAGAACAAGTAGACTATCGGAGAGAGTTTTCTAAGAATCACTTGTCATAGGCCTCAAAGTAGCACTTGTTTAGAGTGAAATCTTGGAATTGCATCGAAAATCTCTGTCTCGACCTACGTGCCAAAACAAGAAGGGGCGGCACGAGCGCGGTACATAGGAAGTTAGGGTGGATAGGTTAGATGATGGTAGGATCAATTACATTGCGTTCCCTACCCGTTAATATATGTTTCGGGATGTGGCACTAGGGAATGCTGGCGCTGATTTCAGCGCGAACTCAAAACAAAGAAGTTTCCAATCTGGCTATAAAATCGAGGTAGACTATTTCGCGGTTGTGGAATCAAATGCCTCACCCTAGAAAACCTAAATTAGAACAAGTAGACTATCGAGAGAGTTTTTCTAAGAATCACACTTGTCATAGGCCTCAAAGTAGCACTTGTTTAGAGTGAAATCTTGGAATTGCATCGAAAATCTCTGTCTCGACCTACGTGCCCGAAACAAGAAGGGAGCGACACGAGCGGTACATAGGAAGTTAGGGTGGATAGGTTAGATGATGGTAGGATCAATTACATTGCGTTCTCCAACCGTTGAGATATGTTTGGGGATGTGGCATTAGGGACTGCTGGCGCTGATTTCAGTGAACTTCGAAACAAAAGAAGTTTCCAATCCGGCTATAAAATCGAGGGTAGACTTTTTGGCGGTTGTGGAATCAAATGCCTCACCCTAGAAAACCTAAATTAGAACAAGTAGACTATCGAGAGAGTTTTTCTAAGAATCACTTGTCATAGGCCTCAAAGTAGCACTTGTTTAGAGTGAAATCTTGGAATTGCATCGAAAATCTCTGTCTCGACCTACGTACCGAAACAAGAAGGGAGCGGCACGAACGGTACATAGGAAGTTAGGGTGGATAGGTTAGATGATGGTAGGATCAATTACATTGCGTTACCCAACCGTTAAGATATGTTTCGGGATGTGGCATTAGGGACTCTTTGGCGCTGATTTCAGCGCGAACTCAAAACAAAGAGAAGTTTCAATCCGGCTATAAAATCGAGGTAGACTTTTTCGCGGTTGTGGAATCAAATGCCTCACCCTAGAAAACCTAAATTAGAACAAGTAGACTATCGGAGAGTTTTTCTAAGAATCACTTGTCATAGGCCTCAAAGTAGCACTTGTTTAGAGTGAAATCTTGGAATTGCATCGAAAATCTCTGTCTCGACCTACGTACCAAAACAAGAAGGGAGCGGCACGAGAGCGGTACATAGGAAGTTAGGGTGGATAGGTCAGATGATGGTAGGATCAATTACATTGCGTTCCCCAACCGTTAATATATGTTTCGGGATGTGGCATTAGGGAATTTCTTGGCGCTGATTTCAGCGCGAACTCGAAACAAAGAGAAGTTTCCAATCGGCTATAAAATCGAGGGTAGACTTTTTCGCGGTTGTGGAATCAAATGCCTCACCCTAGAAAACCTAAATTAGAACAAGTAGACTATCAGAGAGTTTTTCTAAGAATCACTTGTCATAGGCCTCAAAGTAGCACTTGTTTAGAGTGAAATCTTGGAATTGCATCGAAAATCTCTGTCTCGACCTACGTACCAAAACAAGAAGGGGAACAGCACGAACGGTACATAGGAAGTTAGGGTGGATAGGTTAGATGATGGTAGGATCAATTACATTGCGTTCCCCAACCGTTAATATATGTTTCGGGATGTGGCATTAGGGGCTGCTTGGCGCTGATTTCAGCGTGAACTCGAAACTCAAAAAGAAGTTTCCAATCCGGCTATAAAATCGAGGTAGACTTTTTTTGCGGTTGTGGAATCAAATGCCTCACCCTAGAAAACCTAAATTAGAACAAGTAGACTATCGAGGAGAGTTTTTCTAAGAATCACTTGTCATAGGCCTCAAAGTAGCACTTGTTTAGAGTGAAATCTTGGAATTGCATCGAAAATCTCAGTCTCGACCTACGTACCAAAACAAGAAGGAAGGAGCCACGAGCGGTACATAGGAAGTTAGGGTGGATAGGTTAGATGATGGTAGGATCAATTACATTGCGTTCCCCAACCGTTAATATATGTTTCGGGATGTGGCATTAGGGAATCTTTGGCGCTGATTTCAGCGCGAACTCGAAAACTCAGAGAGTTTCCAATCCGGCTATAAAATCGAGGTAGACTTTTTCGCGGTTGTGGAATCAAATGCCTCACCTAGAAAACCTAAATTAGAACAAGTAGACTATCAGAGAGTTTTCTAAGAATCACTTGTCATAGGCCTCAAAGTAGCACTTGTTTAGAGTGAAATCTTGGAATTGCATCAAAAATCTTGTCTCGACCTACGTACCGAAACAAGAAGGGAGCGGCACGAGCGCGGTACATAGGAAGTTAGGGTGGATAGGTTAGATGATGGTAGGATCAATTACATTGCGTTCCCCAACCGTTAATATATGTTTAGGGATGTGGCATTAGGGATTTCTTGGCGCTGATTTTGGATTTGCGAACTTGAAACAAAAAGAAGTTTCCAATCCGGCTATAAAATCGAGGTAGAGTTTTTTTCGCGGTTGTGGAATCAAATGCCTCACCCTAGAAAACCTAAATTAGAACAAGTAGACTATCAGAGAGTTTTTTCTAAGAATCACTTGTCATAGGCCTCAAAGTAGCACTTGTTTAGAGTGAAATCTTGGAATTGCATCGAAAATCTCTGTCTCGACCTACGTGCCGAAACAAGAAGGGAGCGGCACACGAACGGTACATAGGAAGTTAGGGTGGATAGGTTAGATGATGGTAGGATCAATTACATTGCGTTCCCCAACCGTTAATATATGTTTCGGGATGTGGCATTAGGGACTGCTGGCGCTGATTTCAGCGCAAACTTCGAAACAAAGAGAAGTTTCCAATCCGGCTATAAAATCGAGGTAGACTTTTTTGGCGGTTGTGGAATCAAATGCCTCACCCTAGAAAACCTAAATTAGAACAAGTAGACTATTAGAGAGTTTTTCTAAGAATCACTTGTCATAGGCCTCAAAGTAGCACTTGTTTAGAGTGAAATCTTGGAATTGCATCGAAAATCTCTGTCTCGACCTACGTGCGAAAACAAGAAGGGAGCGACACGAGCGGTACATAGGAAGTTAGGGTGGATAGGTTAGATGATGGTAGGATCAATTACATTGCGTTCCCCAACCGTTAATATATGTTTGGGATGTGGCATTAGGGAATCTTGGCGCTGATTTCAGCGCGAACTTCGAAACAAAAGAAGTTTCCAATCCGGCTATAAAATCGAGGTAGACTTTTTGGCAGTTGTGGAATCAAATGCCTCACCCTAGAAAACCTAAATTAGAACAAGTAGAGTATCAGAGAGTTTTTCTAAGAATCACTTGTCATAGGCCTCAAAGTAGCACTTGTTTAGAGTGAAATCTTGGAATTGCATCGAAAATCTCTGTCTCGACCTACGTCTGGAAACAAGAGGGGAGCGGCACACGAGCGGTACATAGGAAGTTAGGGTGGATAGGTTAGATGATGGTAGGATCAATTACATTGCGTTCCCCAACCGTTAATATATGTTTCGGGATGTGGCATTAGGGAATTTGCTGGCGCTGATTTCGGCGAAACTCGAAAACAAAGAGAAGTTTCCAATCCGGCTATAAAATCGAGGTAGACTTTTTGGCGGTTGTGGAATCAAATGCCTCACCCTAGAAAACCTAAATTAGAACAAGTAGACTATCGAGAGAGTTTTTCTAAGAATCACTTGTCATAGGCCTCAAAGTAGCACTTGTTTAGAGTGAAATCTTGGAATTGCAGCGAAAATCTCTGTCTTGACCTACGTACCAAAACAAGAAGGGGAACGACACGAACGGTACATAGGAAGTTATGGTGGATAGGTTAGATGATGGTAGGATCAATTACATTGCGTTCCCCAACCGTTAATATATGTTTCGGGATGTGGCATTAGGAATTTCTTTGGGGCGCTGATTTCAGCGAACTCGAAACAAAGAAGTTTCAATCCGGCTATAAAATCGAGGTAGACTTTTTCGCGGTTGTGGAATCAAATGCCTCACCTAGAAAACCTAAATTAGAACAAGTAGACTATCGAGAGTTTTCTAAGAATCACTTGTCATAGGCCTCAAAGTAGCACTTGTTTAGAGTGAAATCTTGGAATTGCATCGAAAAATCTACGTCTCGACCTACGTACCGAAACAAGAAGGGGAGCGGCATGACGAGCGGTACATAGGAAGTTAGGGTGGATAGGTTAGATGATGGTAGGATCAATTACATTGCGTTCCCCAACCGTTAATATATGTTTCGGGATGTGGCATTAGGGATCTTTGGCGCTGATTTCAGCGAACTCGAAACAAAGAGAAGTTTCCAATCCGGCTATAAAATCGAGGTAGACTTTTTGGCGGTTGTGGAATCAAATGCCTCACCCTAGAAAACCTAAATTAGAACAAGTAGACTATCGAGAGTTTTTTTCTAAGAATCACTTGTCATAGGCCTCAAAGTAGCACTTGTTTAGAGTGAAATCTTGGAATTGCATCGAAAATCTCTGTCTCGACCTACGTGCCAAAACAAGAGGGGAGCGGCACGAGACGGTACACATAGGAAGTTAGGGTGGATAGGTTAGATGATGGTAGGATCAATTACATTGCGTTCCCCAACCGTTAATATATGTTTCGGGATGTGGCATTAGGGACTGGCGCTGATTTCGAACTCGAAAAAAAAGAAGTTTCCAATCCGGCTATAAAATCGAGGTAGACTTTTTGGCGGTTGTGGAATCAAATGCCTCACCCTAGAAAACCTAAATTAGAACAAGTAGACTATCTGAGAGTTTTTCTAAGAATCACTTGTCATAGGCCTCAAAGTAGCACTTGTTTAGAGTGAAATCTTGGAATTGCATCGAAAATCTACGTCTCGACCTACGTGCCGAAACAAGAGGGAACGGCACGAAGCGGTACATAGGAAGTTAGGGTGGATAGGTTAGATGATGGTAGGATCAATTACATTGCGTTCCCCAACCGTTAATATATGTTTCGGGATGTGGCATTAGGGAATCTTGGCGCTGATTTCAGCTTGAACTCGAAAACAAAAGTTTCCAATCCGGCTATAAAATCGAGGTAGACTTTTTCGCGGTTGTGGAATCAAATGCCTCACCCTAGAAAACCTAAATTAGAACAAGTAGACTATCAGAGAGTTTTTCTAAGAATCACTTGTCATAGGCCTCAAAGTAGCACTTGTTTAGAGTGAAATCTTGGAAGTGCATCGAAAATCTCTGTCTCGACCTACGTACCAAAACAAGAAGGGAACGGCACGAACGGTACATAGGAAGTTAGGGTGGATAGGTTAGATGATGGTAGGATCAATTACATTGCGTTCCCCAACCGTTAATATATGTTTCGGGATGTGGCACTAGGGAATCTTTTTGATTTCAGCGCGAACTCGAAAACAAAGAAGTTTTCAATCCGGCTATAAAATCGAGGTAGACTTTTTGGCGGTTGTGGAATCAAATGCCTCACCCTAGAAAACCTAAATTAGAACAAGTAGACTATCAGAGAGTTTTCTAAGAATCACTTGTCATAGGCCTCAAAGTAGCACTTGTTTAGAGTGAAATCTTGGAATTGCATCGAAAATCTCTGTCTCGACCTACGTGTAGAAACAAGAAGGGGAGCGGCACGAGCGGTACATAGGAAGTTAGGGTGGATAGGTTAGATGATGGTAGGATCAATTACATTCGTTCCCCAACCGTTAATATATGTTTCGGGATGTGGCATTAGGGAATCTTTGAGGCGCTGATTTCGGCTTGAACTCAAAACAAAGAGAAGTTTCCAATCCGGCTATAAAATCGAGGTAGACTTTTTGGCGGTTGTGGAATCAAATGCCTCACCCTAGAAAACCTAAATTAGAACAAGTAGACTATCGAGAGAGTTTTTCTAAGAATCACTTGTCATAGGCCTCAAAGTAGCACTTGTTTAGAGTGAAATCTTGGAATTGCATCGAAAATCTTGTCTCGACCTACGTGCGAAACAAGAAGGGAAGCGGCACGAGCGGTACATAGGAAGTTAGGGTGGATAGGTTAGATGATGGTAGGATCAATTACATTGCGTTCCCCAACCGTTAATATATGTTTCGGGATGTGGCATTAGGGACTTTGGCGCTGATTTGTGCGAACTTCGAAACAAAGAGAAGTTTCCAATCCGGCTATAAAATCGAGGTAGACTTTTTCACGGTTGTGGAATCAAATGCCTCACCCTAGAAAACCTAAATTAGAACAAGTAGACTATCGGAGAGTTTTCTAAGAATCACTTGTCATAGGCCTCAAAGTAGCACTTGTTTAGAGTGAAATCTTGGAATTGCATCGAAAATCTCTGTCTCGACCTACGTGGCGAAACAAGAAGGGGAGCGACACGAGCGGTACATAGGAGTTAGGGTGGATAGGTTAGATGATGGTAGGATCAATTACATTGCGTTCCTAACCGTTAATATATGTTTCGGGATGTGGCATTAGGGACTGGCGCTGATTTCAACTTCGAAACAAAGAAAGTTTCCAATCCGGCTATAAAATGAGATAGACTTTTTCGCGGTTGTGGAATCAAATGCCTCACCCTAGAAAACCTAAATTAGAACAAGTAGACTATCGAGAGTTTTTTCTAAGAATCACTTGTCATAGGCCTCAAAGTAGCACTTGTTTAGAGTGAAATCTTAGAATTGCATGAAATCTCTCTGTCTCGACCTACGTGCGAAACAAGAAGGGGAGCGGCACGAGCGGTACATAGGAAGTTAGGGTGGATAGGTTAGATGATGGTAGGATCAATTAATTGCGTTCCCCAACCGTTAATATATGTTTCGGGATGTGGCATTAGGAATTTCTTGGTGATTTGCGCGAACTCGAAAACAAGAAGTTTCAATCCGGCTATAAAATCGAGGTAGACTTTTTCACGGTTGTGGAATCAAATGCCTCACCTAGAAAACCTAAATTAGAACAAGTAGACTATCGGGAGAGTTTTCTAGAATCACTTGTCATAGGCCTCAAAAGTAGCACTTGTTTAGAGTGAAATCTTGGAATTGCATTGAAAATCTCTGTCTCGACCTAAATGCAAGAAACAAAAGGGGAGCGGCACGGAAGCCGGTGCATAGGAAGTTAGGGTGGATAGGTTAGATGATGGTTGGATCAATTACATTGCGTTCCCCAACCGTTAATATATGTTTCGGGATGTGGCGTTTGGCGGGTTGTGCGCTAATTTCAGCCCAAACTCGAAACAAAAAGTTTCCAATCCGGCTATAAAATCGAGGTAGACTTTTCGCGGTTGTGGAATCAAATGCCTCACCCTAGAAAACCCTAAATTAGAACAAGTAGACTCTCGGAGAGTTTTTCAAACAATCACTTGTCATAGGCCCTCAAAATAGCACTTGTTTGGAAGTGAAATCTTGGAATTGCATTGAAAATCCGGTCTCGACCTATGTACCGAAATAAGAAGGGAGCGGCACGAGCGGTACACATAGGAAGTCGAATTGGATAGGTTCTTGTCATAGTCCCCAAAGTAGCACTTGTTTAGAGAGGAAATCTTGAATTCCATTGAAAATCTCTATAGTCGGCTCACATAACGCATCAAAACAAGAAGGGAAACCGCACCTAAAGGTACATAGGAAGTTAGGTGGATAGGTTAGATGATGGTAGGATCAATTACATTGTTCCCCAACCGTTAAAAATATGTTTCTCGCATGTGACATTAGGGGATCGCCGCGATTTGATTTCAGCGTGGAACTCAAAACAAAGAGAAGTTTCCAACCGTTATAGAATCGAAGCTAGACTTTTTGGCGGTTGTGGAATCAAATGCCTCATCCTAGAGAACCTAAATTTGAACAAGTGGACCATTAGAGAGTTTTTCTAAGAATCACTTGTCATAGGCCCCAAAGTAGCACTTGTTTAGAGTGAAATCTTGGAATTCCATCAAAAATCTCTATGTCGACATTACGCATCGTAAAACAAGAAGGGGAACGGCACTAAAGGTACATAGGAAGTTAGGGTGGATAGGTTAGATGATGGTAGGATCAATTACATTGGGTTCCCCAACCGCTAATATATGTTTCTCGCATGTGACATTAGGGATCGCCAGCGCTGATTTCAGCCGTGAACTCAAAAACAAAGAGAAGTTTCCAATCCGGTTATAGAATCGAAGCTAGACTTTTTGGCGTTGTGGAATCAAATGCCTCATCCTAGAGAACCTAAATTTGAACAAGTGGACCATTAGAGAGTTTTTCTAAGAATCACTTGTCATAGGCCCCAAAGTAGCACTTGTTTAGAGGAAATCTTGAATTCCATCGAAAAATCTCTCGCGGTCACATACGCATCAAAACAAGAAGGGGAACGCACTAAAGGTACATAGGAAGTTAGGGTGGATAGGTTAGATGATGGTAGGATCAATTACATTTGGTTCCCCAACCGCTAAAATATATGTTTCTCGCATGTGACATTAGGGATCGCCCAGGCTTGATTTCAGCAAGTGAACTCAAAACAAAGAGAAGTTTCCAACCGTTATAGAATCGAAGCTAGACTTTTGGCGGTTGTGGAATCAAATGCCTCACCCTAGAGAACCTAAATTTGAACAAGTGGACCATTAGAGAGTTTTTCTAAGAATCACTTGTCATAGTCCCCAAAGTAGCACTTGTTTAGAGTGAAATCTTGAATTCCATCGAAAATCTCTATGTCCACATAACGCATCAAAACAAGAAGGGGAACGATACTTTAAAGGTACATAGGAAGTTAGGGTGGATAGGTTAGATGATGGTAGGATCAATTACATTGGGTTCCCCAACCGCTAAAATATGTTTAGAGCATGTGACATTAGGGATCGCCGCTCAAGGCTGATTTAGCGTGAACTCAAAAAAACAAAGAGAAGTTTCCAACCGTTATAGAATCGAAGCTAGACTTTTTGGCGGTTGTGGAATCAAATGCCTCATCCTAGAGAACCTAAATTTGAACAAGTGGACCATTAGAGAGTTTTTCTAAGAATCACTTGTCATAGGCCCCAAAGTAGCACTTGTTTAGAGTGAAATCTTGAATTCCATCGAAAATCTCTATGTCGCACATAACGCATCAAAACAAGAAGGAATCCAATACCTAAAAGGTACATAGGAAGTTAGGGTGGATAGGTTAGATGATGGTAGGATCAATTACATTGCGCTCCCCAACCGCTAATATATGTTTAGAGCATGTGACATTAGGGATCGCCAAGGCTGATTTCAGCGTGAACTCAAAACAAAGAGAAGTTTCCAATCCGTTATAGAATCGAAGCTAGACTTTTTGGCGGTTGTGGAATCAAATGCCTCATCCTAGAGAACCTAAATTTGAACAAGTGGACCATTAGAGAGTTTTTCTAAGAATCACTTGTCATAGGCCCCAAAGTAGCACTTGTTTAGAGTGAAATCTTGAATTCCATCGAAAATCTCTCGCGGTCCACATACGCATCAAAACAAGAAGGGGAATCCGCATCTAAAGGTACATAGGAAGTTAGGGTGGATAGGTTAGATGATGGTAGGATCAATTACATTGCGCTCCCCAACCGCTAAAATATGTTTCTCGCATGTGACATTAGGGATCGCCTCGCGCTGATTTCAGCGCGGAACTCAAAACAAAGAGAAGTTTCCAATCCGTTATAGAATCGAAGCTAGACTTTTTGGCGGTTGTGGAATCAAATGCCTCACCCTAGAGAACCTAAATTTGAACAAGTGGACCATTAGAGAGTTTTTCTAAGAATCACTTGTCATAGGCCCCAAAGTAGCACTTGTTTAGAGTGAAATCTTGGAATTCCATGAAAAAATCTTATGTCGACATAACGCATCAAAACAAGAAGGGAACGCACCTAAAGGTACATAGGAAGTTAGGGTGGATAGGTTAGATGATGGTAGGATCAATTACATTGGGTTCCCCAACCGTTAATATATGTTTCTCGCATGTGACATTAGGGATCGCCCGCGCTGATTTCAGCGTGAACTCAAAACAAAGAGAAGTTTCCAACCCGTTATAGAATCGAAGCTAGACTTTTTGGCGGTTGTGGAATCAAATGCCTCATCCTAGAGAACCTAAATTTGAACAAGTGGACCATTAGAGAGTTTTTCTAAGAATCACTTGTCATAGGCCCCAAAGTAGCACTTGTTTAGAGTGAAATCTTGAATTCCATTGAAAATCTCTATGTCGACATACGCATCAAAACAAGAAGGGGAACCACACTAAAGGTACATAGGAAGTTAGGTGGATAGGTTAGATGATGGTAGGATCAATTACATTGGCTCCCCAACCGTTAATATATGTAGAGCATGTGACATTAGGGATCGCCACGCTGATTTCAACAAGTGAACTCAAAACAAAGAGAAGTTTCCAATCCGTTATAGAATCGAAGCTAGACTTTTGGCGGTTGTGGAATCAAATGCCTCATCCTAGAGAACCTAAATTTGAACAAGTGGACCATTAGAGAGTTTTTCTAAGAATCACTTGTCATAGGCCCCAAAGTAGCACTTGTTTAGAGGAAATCTTGAATTCCATCGAAAATCTCTCGCGGTCGCACATACGCATCAAAACAAGAAGGGGAACCGCACTAAAGGTACATAGGAAGTTAGGGTGGATAGGTTAGATGATGGTAGGATCAATTACATTGCGCTCCCCAACCGCTAAAATATGTTTCTCGCATGTGACATTAGGGGATCGCCGCCGCTGATTTCAGCCGCGGAACTCAAAACAAAGAGAAGTTTCCAATCCGGGTTATAGAATCGAAGCTAGACTTTTTGGCGGTTGTGGAATCAAATGCCTCATCCTAGAGAACCTAAATTTGAACAAGTGGACCATTAGAGAGTTTTTCTAAGAATCACTTGTCATAGGCCCCAAAGTAGCACTTGTTTAGAGTGAAATCTTGAATTCCATCAAAAATCTCAGGTGTCACATACGCATCAAAACAAGAAGGGGAACCATACCTAAAGGTACATAGGAAGTTAGGGTGGATAGGTTAGATGATGGTAGGATCAATTACATTGCGTTCCCCAACCGCTAAAATATGTTTCTCGCATGTGACATTAGGGATCGCTACTGATTTCAGCGCGGAACTCAAAAAAACAAAGAGAAGTTTCCAACCGTTATAGAATCGAAGCTAGACTTTTTGGCGGTTGTGGAATCAAATGCCTCATCCTAGAGAACCTAAATTTGAACAAGTGGACCATTAGAGAGTTTTTCTAAGAATCACTTGTCATAGGCCCCAAAGTAGCACTTGTTTAGAGTGAAATCTTTGAATTCCATCGAAAAATCTCTATGTCGCACATACGCATCTAAAACAAGAAGGGAATCCGCACTAAAGGTACATAGGAAGTTAGGGTGGATAGGTTAGATGATGGTAGGATCAATTACATTGCTCCCCAACCGCTAATATATGTTTCTCGCAGATGTGACATTAGGGATCGCCGCGCTGATTTTCAGCGCGGAACTCAAAACAAAGAGAAGTTTCCAATCCGTTATAGAATCGAAGCTAGACTTTTTGGCGGTTGTGGAATCAAATGCCTCATCCTAGAGAACCTAAATTTGAACAAGTGGACCATTAGAGAGTTTTTCTAAGAATCACTTGTCATAGGCCCCAAAGTAGCACTTGTTTAGAGTGAAATCTTGAATTCCATCGAAAAATCTCTATGTCGACATATAACGCATCAAAACAAGAAGGGGAACGCACTAAAGGTACATAGGAAGTTAGGGTGGATAGGTTAGATGATGGTAGGATCAATTACATTGGGTTCCCCAACCGCTAAAATATATGTTTCTCGCATGTGACATTAGGGATCGCCGCGCTGATTTCAGCGTGAACTCAAAACAAAGAGAAGTTTCCAACCGTTATAAAATCGAAGCTAGACTTTGGCGGTTGTGGAATCAAATGCCTCATCCTAGAGAACCTAAATTTGAACAAGTGGACCATTAGAGAGTTTTTCTAAGAATCACTTGTCATAGGCCCCAAAGTAGCACTTGTTTAGAGTGAAATCTTGAATTCCATCAAAAATCTCTCGCGGTCGACATACGCATCAAAACAAGAAGGGGAAACGCAACACTAAAGGTACATAGGAAGTTAGGGGTGGATAGGTTAGATGATGGTAGGATCAATTACATTGGGCTCCCCAACCGCTAATATATGTTTCTCGCATGTGACATTAGGGATCGCCGCGCTGATTTCAGCGGAACTCAAAAAACAAAGAGAAGTTTCCAACCGTTATAGAATCGAAGCTAGACTTTTTGGCGGTTGTGGAATCAAATGCCTCACCCTAGAGAACCTAAATTTGAACAAGTGGACCATTAGAGAGTTTTTCTAAGAATCACTTGTCATAGTCCCCAAAGTAGCACTTGTTTAGAGTGAAATCTTGGAATTCCATTGAAAATCTCTATGTCGACATATACGCATCAAAACAAGAAGGGGAACGCACTAAAAAGGTACATAGGAAGTTAGGGTGGATAGGTCGATGATGGTAGGATCAATTACATTGGTTCCCCAACCGCTAATATATGTTTCTCGCATGTGACATTAGGGATCGCTCGCGCTGATTTCAGCGTGAACTCAAAACAAAGAGAAGTTTCCAATCCGTTATAAAATCGAAGCTAGACTTTTTGGCGGTTGTGGAATCAAATGCCTCATCCTAGAGAACCTAAATTTGAACAAGTGGACCATTAGAGAGTTTTTCTAAGAATCACTTGTCATAGGCCCCAAAGTAGCACTTGTTTAGAGTGAAATCTTGAATTCCATCGAAAATCTCTCAGGTCCACATACGCATCTAAAACAAGAGGGGAACGCACACTAAAGGTACATAGGAAGTTAGGGTGGATAGGTTAGATGATGGTAGGATCAATTACATTGCGCTCCCCAACCGCTAAAATATGTTTCTCGCATGTGACATTAGGGATCGCCGCGCCTGATTTCAGCGTGAACTCAAAACAAAGAGAAGTTTCCAAACCGGGTTATAGAATCGAAGCTAGACTTTTTTGGCGGTTGTGGAATCAAATGCCTCACCCTAGAGAACCTAAATTTGAACAAGTGGACCATTAGAGAGTTTTTCTAAGAATCACTTGTCATAGGCCCCAAAGTAGCACTTGTTTAGAGGAAATCTTGAATTCCATTGAAAATCTCTATGTCGACATACGCATCAAAACAAGAAGGGGAACGATACCTAAAGGTACATAGGAAGTTAGGGGTGGATAGGTTAGATGATGGTAGGATCAATTACATTGGTTCCCCAACCGCTAAAATATATGTAGAGCATGTGACATTAGGGATCGCCGCGCTGATTTCAGCGTGAACTCAAAAAAAAGAGAAGTTTCCAATCCCGTTATAGAATCGAAGCTAGACTTTTTGGCGGTTGTGGAATCAAATGCCTCATCCTAGAGAACCTAAATTTGAACAAGTGGACCATTAGAGAGTTTTTCTAAGAATCACTTGTCATAGGCCCCAAAGTAGCACTTGTTTAGAGTGAAATCTTTGAATTCCATCAAAAAATCTCGCGGTCGCACATACGCATCAAAACAAGAAGGGGAATCCACACTAAAAAGGTACATAGGAAGTTAGGGGTGGATAGGTTAGATGATGGTAGGATCAATTACATTGCGCTCCCCAACCGCTAATATATGTTTCTCGCATGTGACATTAGGGATCGCCGCTATTGATTTCAGCGTGAACTCAAAACAAAGAGAAGTTTCCAATCCGGTTATAGAATCGAAGCTAGACTTTTTGGCGGTTGTGGAATCAAATGCCTCACCCTAGAGAACCTAAATTTGAACAAGTGGACCATTAGAGAGTTTTTCTAAGAATCACTTGTCATAGTCCCCAAAGTAGCACTTGTTTAGAGTGAAATCTTTGAATTCCATTGAAAATCTCTATGTCGACATATACGCATCAAAAAACAAGAAGGGGAACGCACTAAAGGTACATAGGAAGTTAGGGTGGATAGGTTAGATGATGGTAGGATCAATTACATTGGGTTCCCCAACCGCTAATATATGTTTCTCGCATGTGACATTAGGGATCGCCGCTGATTTCAGCGTGAACTCAAAAAACAAAGAGAAGTTTCCAATCCGTTATAAAATCGAAGCTAGACTTTTTGGCGGTTGTGGAATCAAATGCCTCATCCTAGAGAACCTAAATTTGAACAAGTGGACCATTAGAGAGTTTTTCTAAGAATCACTTGTCATAGGCCCCAAAGTAGCACTTGTTTAGAGGAAATCTTGAATTCCATCGAAAAATCTCTCGTGGTCGACATACGCATCAAAACAAGAAGGGGAAATCCACCTAAAGGTACATAGGAAGTTAGGGTGGATAGGTTAGATGATGGTAGGATCAATTACATTGCGCTCCCCAACCGCTAAATATATTTTTCGCATGTGACATTAGGGATCGCCGCGCTGATTTCACAAGTGAACTCAAAACAAAGAGAAGTTTCCAACCGTTATAGAATCGAAGCTAGACTTTTTTGGCGGTTGTGGAATCAAATGCCTCACCCTAGAGAACCTAAATTTGAACAAGTGGACCATTAGAGAGTTTTTCTAAGAATCACTTGTCATAGTCCCCAAAGTAGCACTTGTTTAGAGTGAAATCTTGGAATTCCATCGAAAATCTCTATGTTCCACATACGCATCAAAACAAGAAGGGGAACGCACCTAAAGGTACATAGGAAGTTAGGGTGGATAGGTTAGATGATGGTAGGATCAATTACATTGGGTTCCCCAACCGCTAATATATGTTTCTCGCATGTGACATTAGGGATCGCCCGCTGATTTCAGCGCGGAACTCAAAACAAAGAGAAGTTTCCAACCGTTATAAAATCGAAGCTAGACTTTTTTGGCGGTTGTGGAATCAAATGCCTCATCCTAGAGAACCTAAATTTGAACAAGTGGACCATTAGAGAGTTTTTCTAAGAATCACTTGTCATAGGCCCCAAAGTAGCACTTGTTTAGAGTGAAATCTTGAATTCCATCAAAAAAATCTCTATGTCGCACATACGCATCTAAAAACAAGAAGGGGAACCATACACTAAAGGTACATAGGAAGTTAGGGGTGGATAGGTTAGATGATGGTAGGATCAATTACATTGCGCTCCCCAACCGCTAAAATATGTTTCTCGCATGTGACATTAGGGATCGCCGCGCTGATTTCAGCGCGGAACTCAAAAAAAAAACAAAGAGAAGTTTCCAATCCGTTATAGAATCGAAGCTAGACTTTTTGGCGGTTGTGGAATCAAATGCCTCACCCTAGAGAACCTAAATTTGAACAAGTGGACCATTAGAGAGTTTTTCTAAGAATCACTTGTCATAGGCCCCAAAGTAGCACTTGTTTAGAGTGAAATCTTGAATTCCATCGAAAATCTCTATGTCGCATATACGCATCAAAACAAGAAGGGGAACCGCACTAAAGGTACATAGGAAGTTAGGGTGGATAGGTTAGATGATGGTAGGATCAATTACATTGCCCCCAACCGCTAAAATATGTTTAGAGCATGTGACATTAGGGATCGCTCGCGCTGATTTCAGCGTGAACTCAAAAAACAAAGAGAAGTTTCCAATCCCGTTATAGAATCGAAGCTAGACTTTTTGGCGGTTGTGGAATCAAATGCCTCATCCTAGAGAACCTAAATTTGAACAAGTGGACCATTAGAGAGTTTTTCTAAGAATCACTTGTCATAGGCCCCAAAGTAGCACTTGTTTAGAGTGAAATCTTGAATTCCATCGAAAAATCTCGCGGTCCACATACGCATCAAAACAAGAAGGGGAATCCATACTAAAGGTACATAGGAAGTAGGGTGGATAGGTTAGATGATGGTAGGATCAATTACATTGCGCTCCCCAACCGCTAAATATGTTTCTCGCATGTGACATTAGGGATCGCCACGCTGATTTCAGCAGCGGAACTCAAAACAAAGAGAAGTTTCCAACCGTTATAGAATCGAAGCTAGACTTTTTGGCGGTTGTGGAATCAAATGCCTCACCCTAGAGAACCTAAATTTGAACAAGTGGACCATTAGAGAGTTTTTCTAAGAATCACTTGTCATAGTCCCCAAAGTAGCACTTGTTTAGAGTGAAATCTTGGAATTCCATCGAAAAAATCTCTATGTCGCACATACGCATCAAAACAAGAAGGGGAACGCATCTAAAAGGTACATAGGAAGTTAGGGGTGGATAGTTAGATGATGGTAGGATCAATTACATTGGGTTCCCCAACCGCTAATATATGTTTCTCGCATGTGACATTAGGGATCGCCGCGCGCTGATTTCAGCGTGAACTCAAAAAACAAAGAGAAGTTTCCAATCCCGTTATAGAATCGAAGCTAGACTTTTTGGCGGTTGTGGAATCAAATGCCTCATCCTAGAGAACCTAAATTTGAACAAGTGGACCATTAGAGAGTTTTTCTAAGAATCACTTGTCATAGGCCCCAAAGTAGCACTTGTTTAGAGTGAAATCTTGAATTCCATCGAAAATCTCTAGGTCGCACATACGCATCAAAACAAGAAGGAACGCGCACTAAAGGTACATAGGAAGTTAGGGGTGGATAGGTTAGATGATGGTAGGATCAATTACATTGCGCTCCCCAACCGCTAATATATGTATTCTCGCATGTGACATTAGGGATCGCCGCAACTGATTTCAGCGTGAACTCAAAACAAAGAGAAGTTTCCAATCCCGTTATAGAATCGAAGCTAGACTTTTTGGCGGTTGTGGAATCAAATGCCTCATCCTAGAGAACCTAAATTTGAACAAGTGGACCATTAGAGAGTTTTTCTAAGAATCACTTGTCATAGGCCCCAAAGTAGCACTTGTTTAGAGTGAAATCTTGAATTCCATTGAAAATCTCTATGTCGCACATATACGCATCAAAACAAGAAGGGGAATCCGCACTAAAGGTACATAGGAAGTTAGGGTGGATAGGTTAGATGATGGTAGGATCAATTACATTGGGTTCCCCAACCGCTAAATATATGTTTCTCGCATGTGACATTAGGGATCGCCGCGCTGATTTCAGCGTGAACTCAAAAAACAAAGAGAAGTTTCCAATCCGTTATAGAATCGAAGCTAGACTTTTTGGCGGTTGTGGAATCAAATGCCTCATCCTAGAGAACCTAAATTTGAACAAGTGGACCATTAGAGAGTTTTTCTAAGAATCACTTGTCATAGGCCCCAAAGTAGCACTTGTTTAGAGTGAAATCTTGAATTCCATCGAAAATCTCTAGGTTTTACATAACGCATCAAAACAAGAAGGGGAACCACACTAAAGGTACATAGGAAGTTAGGGTGGATAGGTTAGATGATGGTAGGATCAATTACATTGCGCTCCCCAACCGCTTAATATATGTTTCTCGCATGTGACATTAGGGATCGCCGCGCTGATTTCAGCGTGAACTCAAAACAAAGAGAAGTTTCCAATCCGTTATAGAATCGAAGCTAGACTTTTTGGCGGTTGTGGAATCAAATGCCTCATCCTAGAGAACCTAAATTTGAACAAGTGGACCATTAGAGAGTTTTTCTAAGAATCACTTGTCATAGGCCCCAAAGTAGCACTTGTTTAGAGTGAAATCTTTGAATTCCATTGAAAATCTCTATGTCGTCGACATACGCATCAAAACAAGAAGGGGAACCATACACTAAAGGTACATAGGAAGTTAGGGTGGATAGGTTAGATGATGGTAGGATCAATTACATTGCGTTCCCCAACCGCTAAATATATGTTTCTCGCATGTGACATTAGGGATCGCCGCTACCGATTTGATTTCAGCGTGAACTCAAAACAAAGAGAAGTTTCCAATCCCGTTATAGAATCGAAGCTAGACTTTTGGCGGTTGTGGAATCAAATGCCTCATCCTAGAGAACCTAAATTTGAACAAGTGGACCATTAGAGAGTTTTTCTAAGAATCACTTGTCATAGGCCCCAAAGTAGCACTTGTTTAGAGTGAAATCTTTGAATTCCATCGAAAAAATCTCTCGCGGTCGCACATATAACGCATCAAAACAAGAAGGGGAACCACACTAAAGGTACATAGGAAGTTAGGGTGGATAGGTTAGATGATGGTAGGATCAATTACATTGCGCTCCCCAACCGCTAAAATATGTTTCTCGCATGTGACATTAGGGATCGCCGCGCTGATTTCAGCGTGAACTCAAAACAAAGAGAAGTTTCCAACCGTTATAGAATCGAAGCTAGACTTTTGGCGGTTGTGGAATCAAATGCCTCATCCTAGAGAACCTAAATTTGAACAAGTGGACCATTAGAGAGTTTTTCTAAGAATCACTTGTCATAGTCCCCAAAGTAGCACTTGTTTAGAGTGAAATCTTGGAATTCCATCGAAAAAATCTCTATGTCGACATATACGCATCAAAACAAGAAGGGGAACGCACGAAAAGGGTACATAGGAAGTTAGGGGTGGATAGGTTAGATGATGGTAGGATCAATTACATTGGGCCCCCAACCGCTAAAATATGTTTTCGCATGTGACATTAGGGATCGCCCGCTGATTTCAGCGTGAACTCAAAACAAAGAGAAGTTTCCAATCCGTTATAGAATCGAAGCTAGACTTTTTGGCGGTTGTGGAATCAAATGCCTCATCCTAGAGAACCTAAATTTGAACAAGTGGACCATTAGAGAGTTTTTCTAAGAATCACTTGTCATAGGCCCCAAAGTAGCACTTGTTTAGAGTGAAATCTTGAATTCCATCGAAAATCTCTATGTCGCATACATACGCATCAAAAAACAAGAAGGGGAACGCACTAAAGGTACATAGGAAGTTAGGGTGGATAGGTTAGATGATGGTAGGATCAATTACATTGCGTTCCCCAACCGCTAAAATATGTTTCTCGCATGTGACATTAGGGATCGCCGCAGCGCTGATTTCAGCGTGAACTCAAAACAAAGAGAAGTTTCCAACCGTTATAGAATCGAAGCTAGACTTTTTGGCGGTTGTGGAATCAAATGCCTCACCCTAGAGAACCTAAATTTGAACAAGTGGACCATTAGAGAGTTTTTCTAAGAATCACTTGTCATAGGCCCCAAAGTAGCACTTGTTTAGAGTGAAATCTTGAATTCCATTGAAAATCTCTATGTCCACATACGCATCAAAAAACAAGAAGGGAACGCACTAAAGGTACATAGGAAGTTAGGGTGGATAGGTTAGATGATGGTAGGATCAATTACATTGGGTTCCCCAACCGCTAATATATGTTTCTCGCATGTGACATTAGGGGATCGCCGCGCTGATTTCAGCGTGAACTCAAAACAAAGAGAAGTTTCCAACCGTTATAGAATCGAAGCTAGACTTTTTGGCGGTTGTGGAATCAAATGCCTCATCCTAGAGAACCTAAATTTGAACAAGTGGACCATTAGAGAGTTTTTCTAAGAATCACTTGTCATAGGCCCCAAAGTAGCACTTGTTTAGAGTGAAATCTTGAATTCCATCGAAAAATCTCTAGGTCCACATACGCATCAAAACAAGAAGGGGAATCCATACCTAAAAGGTACATAGGAAGTTAGGGTGGATAGGTTAGATGATGGTAGGATCAATTACATTGCGCTCCCCAACCGCTAATATATGTTTCTCGCATGTGACATTAGGGATCGCCGCGCTGATTTCAGCGTGAACTCAAAACAAAGAGAAGTTTCCAAACCGTTATAGAATCGAAGCTAGACTTTTTGGCGGTTGTGGAATCAAATGCCTCACCCTAGAGAACCTAAATTTGAACAAGTGGACCATTAGAGAGTTTTTCTAAGAATCACTTGTCATAGTCCCCAAAGTAGCACTTGTTTAGAGTGAAATCTTGAATTCCATTGAAAATCTCTATGTCGCATACATACGCATCAAAACAAGAAGGGGAACGCACCTAAAAGGTACATAGGAAGTTAGGGGTGGATAGGTTAGATGATGGTAGGATCAATTACATTTGTTCCCCAACCGCTAATATATGTTTCTCGCATGTGACATTAGGGGGATCGCCAAGGCTGATTTCAGCGTGAACTCAAAAAAACAAAGAGAAGTTTCCAACCGTTATAGAATCGAAGCTAGACTTTTTGGCGGTTGTGGAATCAAATGCCTCATCCTAGAGAACCTAAATTTGAACAAGTGGACCATTAGAGAGTTTTTCTAAGAATCACTTGTCATAGGCCCCAAAGTAGCACTTGTTTAGAGTGAAATCTTGAATTCCATCGAAAAAATCTCTCAGGTCGCACATAACGCATCAAAACAAGAAGGGGAACGCACCTAAAGGTACATAGGAAGTTAGGGGTGGATAGGTTAGATGATGGTAGGATCAATTACATTGCGCTCCCCAACCGCTAAAAATATGTTTCTCGCATGTGACATTAGGGATCGCCAACGCTGATTTCAGCGTGAACTCAAAAAACAAAGAGAAGTTTCCAATCCGTTATAGAATCGAAGCTAGACTTTTTGGCGGTTGTGGAATCAAATGCCTCATCCTAGAGAACCTAAATTTGAACAAGTGGACCATTAGAGAGTTTTTCTAAGAATCACTTGTCATAGGCCCCAAAGTAGCACTTGTTTAGAGTGAAATCTTGAATTCCATCGAAAATCTCTATCGGTGTCGACATACGCATCAAAACAAGAAGGGGAACGCACTAAAGGTACATAGGAAGTTAGGGTGGATAGGTTAGATGATGGTAGGATCAATTACATTGCGTTCCCCAACCGCTAATATATGTTTCTCGCATGTGACATTAGGGGATCGCCGCCGCCGATTTCAGCAGCGGAACTCAAAACAAAGAGAAGTTTCCAATCCGTTATAGAATCGAAGCTAGACTTTTTGGCGGTTGTGGAATCAAATGCCTCATCCTAGAGAACCTAAATTTGAACAAGTGGACCATTAGAGAGTTTTTCTAAGAATCACTTGTCATAGGCCCCAAAGTAGCACTTGTTTAGAGTGAAATCTTGAATTCCATCGAAAAATCTCTCGCGGTCGACATAATGCACGCATCAAAACAAGAAGGGGAACGCACTAAAGGTACATAGGAAGTTAGGGTGGATAGGTTAGATGATGGTAGGATCAATTACATTGGCGTCCCCCAACCGCTAATATATGTTTCTCGCATGTGACATTAGGGATCGCCGCTGATTTCAGCAAGGAACTCAAAACAAAGAGAAGTTTCCAATCCGTTATAGAATCGAAGCTAGACTTTTTGGCGGTTGTGGAATCAAATGCCTCATCCTAGAGAACCTAAATTTGAACAAGTGGACCATTAGAGAGTTTTTCTAAGAATCACTTGTCATAGTCCCCAAAGTAGCACTTGTTTAGAGTGAAATCTTGAATTCCATCGAAAAAATCTCTATGTTTCCACATACGCATCTAAAACAAGAAGGGAAACCATACCTAAAGGTACATAGGAAGTTAGGGTGGATAGGTTAGATGATGGTAGGATCAATTACATTGGGTTCCCCAACCGCTAAATATATGTTTCTCGCAGCATGTGACATTAGGGATCGCCGCGCTGATTTCAGCGTGAACTCAAAAAACAAAGAGAAGTTTCCAACCGTTATAGAATCGAAGCTAGACTTTTTTTGGCGGTTGTGGAATCAAATGCCTCATCCTAGAGAACCTAAATTTGAACAAGTGGACCATTAGAGAGTTTTTCTAAGAATCACTTGTCATAGGCCCCCAAAGTAGCACTTGTTTAGAGTGAAATCTTGGAATTCCATCGAAAATCTCTCAGGTCGACATACGCATCAAAACAAGAAGGGGAACCACACTAAAGGTACATAGGAAGTTAGGGTGGATAGGTTAGATGATGGTAGGATCAATTACATTGCGCTCCCCAACCGCTAAATATGTAGAGCATGTGACATTAGGGATCGCCGCGCTGATTTCAAGTGAACTCAAAAAACAAAGAGAAGTTTCCAATCCGTTATAGAATCGAAGCTAGACTTTTTGGCGGTTGTGGAATCAAATGCCTCACCCTAGAGAACCTAAATTTGAACAAGTGGACCATTAGAGAGTTTTTCTAAGAATCACTTGTCATAGTCCCCAAAGTAGCACTTGTTTAGAGTGAAATCTTTGAATTCCATCGAAAATCTCTATGTCGCACATACGCATCAAAAACAAGAAGGGAAACGCACCTAAAGGTACATAGGAAGTTAGGGTGGATAGGTTAGATGATGGTAGGATCAATTACATTGGCGCTCCCCAACCGCTAATATATGTTAGAGCATGTGACATTAGGGATCGCCAAGGCTGATTTCAGCGTGAACTCAAAACAAAGAGAAGTTTCCAATCCGTTATAGAATCGAAGCTAGACTTTTTGGCGGTTGTGGAATCAAATGCCTCATCCTAGAGAACCTAAATTTGAACAAGTGGACCATTAGAGAGTTTTTCTAAGAATCACTTGTCATAGGCCCAAAGTAGCACTTGTTTAGAGTGAAATCTTTGAATTCCATTGAAAATCTCTCGCGGTCGACATACGCATCAAAACAAGAAGGGGAAACGCATACTAAAGGTACATAGGAAGTTAGGGGTGGATAGGTTAGATGATGGTAGGATCAATTACATTGCGCTCCCCAACCGCTAAAATATGTTTCTCGCATGTGACATTAGGGATCGCCGCGCTGATTTCAGCGTGAACTCAAAACAAAGAGAAGTTTCCAATCCGGTTATAGAATCGAAGCTAGACTTTTTGGCGGTTGTGGAATCAAATGCCTCACCCTAGAGAACCTAAATTTGAACAAGTGGACCATTAGAGAGTTTTTCTAAGAATCACTTGTCATAGGCCCCAAAGTAGCACTTGTTTAGAGTGAAATCTTGAATTCCATTGAAAATCTCTATGTCGCACATACGCATCAAAACAAGAAGGGGAACGCACCTAAAGGTACATAGGAAGTTAGGGTGGATAGGTTAGATGATGGTAGGATCAATTACATTGGCCCCCCAACCGCTAATATATGTTTCTCGCATGTGACATTAGGGATCGCCCGCTGATTTCAGCGTGAACTCAAAACAAAGAGAAGTTTCCAATCCGGTTATAAAATCGAAGCTAGACTTTTTGGCGGTTGTGGAATCAAATGCCTCATCCTAGAGAACCTAAATTTGAACAAGTGGACCATTAGAGAGTTTTTCTAAGAATCACTTGTCATAGGCCCCAAAGTAGCACTTGTTTAGAGTGAAATCTTGAATTCCATCGAAAATCTCTATGTCGCACATACGCATCAAAAACAAGAAGGGGAATCCACACTAAAGGTACATAGGAAGTTAGGGTGGATAGGTTAGATGATGGTAGGATCAATTACATTGCGCTCCCCAACCGCTAATATATGTTTCTCGCATGTGACATTAGGGATCGCTCGCGCTGATTTCAGCGTGAACTCAAAAACAAAGAGAAGTTTCCAATCCCGTTATAGAATCGAAGCTAGACTTTTTGGCGGTTGTGGAATCAAATGCCTCACCCTAGAGAACCTAAATTTGAACAAGTGGACCATTAGAGAGTTTTTCTAAGAATCACTTGTCATAGTCCCCAAAGTAGCACTTGTTTAGAGGAAATCTTGAATTCCATTGAAAAATCTCTATGTCGCACATACATACGCATCAAAACAAGAAGGGGAACGCATACGAAAAGGTACATAGGAAGTTAGGGTGGATAGGTTAGATGATGGTAGGATCAATTACATTGGGTTCCCCAACCGCTAAAATATGTTTCTCGCATGTGACATTAGGGATCGCCGCCGCTGATTTCAGCGTGAACTCAAAAAACAAAGAGAAGTTTCCAATCCCGTTATAGAATCGAAGCTAGACTTTTTGGCGGTTGTGGAATCAAATGCCTCATCCTAGAGAACCTAAATTTGAACAAGTGGACCATTAGAGAGTTTTTCTAAGAATCACTTGTCATAGGCCCCAAAGTAGCACTTGTTTAGAGTGAAATCTTGAATTCCATCGAAAAATCTCTATGTCGACATACGCATCAAAACAAGAAGGGGAATCCATACTAAAGGTACATAGGAAGTTAGGGGTGGATAGGTTAGATGATGGTAGGATCAATTACATTGCGTTCCCCAATTAAAAAAATATGTTTCTCGCATGTGACATTAGGGATCTGCCGCGCTGATTTCAGCGGAACTCAAAACAAAGAGAAGTTTCCAACCGTTATAGAATCGAAGCTAGACTTTTTGGCGGTTGTGGAATCAAATGCCTCATCCTAGAGAACCTAAATTTGAACAAGTGGACCATTAGAGAGTTTTTCTAAGAATCACTTGTCATAGGCCCCAAAGTAGCACTTGTTTAGAGTGAAATCTTGAATTCCATTGAAAAAATCTATGTCGCACATACGCATCAAAACAAGAAGGGGAACCATACTAAAGGTACATAGGAAGTTAGGGGTGGATAGGTTAGATGATGGTAGGATCAATTACATTGGGTTCCCCAACCGCTAAAAAAAATATGTAGAGCATGTGACATTAGGGATCGCCGCGCTGATTTCAGCGTGAACTCAAAACAAAGAGAAGTTTCCAACCGTTATAGAATCGAAGCTAGACTTTTTGGCGGTTGTGGAATCAAATGCCTCATCCTAGAGAACCTAAATTTGAACAAGTGGACCATTAGAGAGTTTTTCTAAGAATCACTTGTCATAGGCCCCAAAGTAGCACTTGTTTAGAGTGAAATCTTTGAATTCCATCAAAAATCTCTAGGTCGCACATACGCATCAAAACAAGAAGGGGAACGCACGAAAAGGTACATAGGATGTTAGGGTGGATAGGTTAGATGATGGTAGGATCAATTACATTGCTCCCCAACCGCTAATATATGTTTCTCGCATGTGACATTAGGGATCGCCGCGCTGATTTCAGCGTGAACTCAAAACAAAGAGAAGTTTCCAACCGTTATAGAATCGAAGCTAGACTTTTTGGCGGTTGGAATCAAATGCCTCACCCTAGAGAACCTAAATTTGAACAAGTGGACCATTAGAGAGTTTTTCTAAGAATCACTTGTCATAGTCCCCAAAGTAGCACTTGTTTAGAGTGAAATCTTGAATTCCATTGAAAAATCTCTATGTCGACATACGCATCAAAACAAGAAGGGGAACGCACTAAAGGTACATAGGAAGTTAGGGTGGATAGGTTAGATGATGGTAGGATCAATTACATTGGGTTCCCCAACCGCTAAATATATGTTTCTCGCATGTGACATTAGGGATCGCCAAGGGCTGATTTCAGCGTGAACTCAAAACAAAGAGAAGTTTCCAACCGTTATAGAATCGAAGCTAGACTTTTTGGCGGTTGTGGAATCAAATGCCTCATCCTAGAGAACCTAAATTTGAACAAGTGGACCATTAGAGAGTTTTTCTAAGAATCACTTGTCATAGGCCCCAAAGTAGCACTTGTTTAGAGTGAAATCTTTGAATTCCATCGAAAAATCTCTCGCAGGTCGCATATACGCATCAAAACAAGAAGGGGAATCCACACTAAAGGTACATAGGAAGTTAGGGTGGATAGGTTAGATGATGGTAGGATCAATTACATTGCGCTCCCCAACCGCTTAAAATATGTTTCTCGCATGTGACATTAGGGGATCGCCGCGCTGATTTCAGCGTGAACTCAAAACAAAGAGAAGTTTCCAATCCCGTTATAGAATCGAAGCTAGACTTTTTGGCGGTTGTGGAATCAAATGCCTCATCCTAGAGAACCTAAATTTGAACAAGTGGACCATTAGAGAGTTTTTCTAAGAATCACTTGTCATAGGCCCCAAAGTAGCACTTGTTTAGAGTGAAATCTTGAATTCCATCGAAAATCTCTATGTCGACATACGCATCAAAACAAGAAGGGGAACATACCTAAAGGTACATAGGAAGTTAGGGTGGATAGGTTAGATGATGGTAGGATCAATTACATTGGGTTCCCCAACCGCTAAAATATGTAGAGCATGTGACATTAGGGATCGCCACGCTGATTTCAGCGTGAACTCAAAACAAAGAGAAGTTTCCAATCCGTTATAGAATCGAAGCTAGACTTTTTGGCGGTTGTGGAATCAAATGCCTCATCCTAGAGAACCTAAATTTGAACAAGTGGACCATTAGAGAGTTTTTCTAAGAATCACTTGTCATAGGCCCCAAAGTAGCACTTGTTTAGAGTGAAATCTTGAATTCCATCGAAAAATCTCTCGTGGTCGCACATACGCATCAAAACAAGAAGGGGAACCGCACTAAAGGTACATAGGAAGTTAGGGTGGATAGGTTAGATGATGGTAGGATCAATTACATTGCGCTCCCCAACCGCTAAATATATGTAGAGCATGTGACATTAGGGATCGCTCGCGCTGATTTCAGCAAGTGAACTCAAAACAAAGAGAAGTTTCCAATCCGTTATAGAATCGAAGCTAGACTTTTTGGCGGTTGTGGAATCAAATGCCTCATCCTAGAGAACCTAAATTTGAACAAGTGGACCATTAGAGAGTTTTTCTAAGAATCACTTGTCATAGGCCCCAAAGTAGCACTTGTTTAGAGTGAAATCTTGAATTCCATCGAAAAATCTCTATGTCGCATATAATACGCATCAAAACAAGAAGGGGAACGCACTAAAGGTACATAGGAAGTTAGGGGTGGATAGGTTAGATGATGGTAGGATCAATTACATTGGCGTTCCCCAACCGTAAAAAAATATGTTTCTCGCATGTGACATTAGGGGGATCGCCGCGCTGATTTCAGCGTGAACTCAAAACAAAGAGAAGTTTCCAACCGTTATAGAATCGAAGCTAGACTTTTTGGCGGTTGTGGAATCAAATGCCTCATCCTAGAGAACCTAAATTTGAACAAGTGGACCATTAGAGAGTTTTTCTAAGAATCACTTGTCATAGGCCCCAAAGTAGCACTTGTTTAGAGTGAAATCTTGGAATTCCATCGAAAAATCTATGGTCGCACATAACGCATCAAAACAAGAAGGGGAACCATACTAAAGGTACATAGGAAGTTAGGGGTGGATAGGTTAGATGATGGTAGGATCAATTACATTGGTTCCCCAACCGCTAATATATGTTTCTCGCATGTGACATTAGGGACGCGCCAGGCTGATTTCAGCGGAACTCAAAAAACAAAGAGAAGTTTCCAATCCGTTATAGAATCGAAGCTAGACTTTTTGGCGGTTGTGGAATCAAATGCCTCACCCTAGAGAACCTAAATTTGAACAAGTGGACCATTAGAGAGTTTTTCTAAGAATCACTTGTCATAGGCCCCAAAGTAGCACTTGTTTAGAGTGAAATCTTGGAATTCCATTGAAAATCTCTATGTCGCACATACGCATCAAAACAAGAAGGGGAACGCATACCTAAAGGTACATAGGAAGTTAGGGTGGATAGGTTAGATGATGGTAGGATCAATTACATTGGCGTTCCCCAACCGCTAAAAATATGTAGAGCATGTGACATTAGGGATCGCCGCGCTGATTTCAGCGCGGAACTCAAAACAAAGAGAAGTTTCCAACCGTTATAGAATCGAAGCTAGACTTTTTGGCGGTTGTGGAATCAAATGCCTCATCCTAGAGAACCTAAATTTGAACAAGTGGACCATTAGAGAGTTTTTCTAAGAATCACTTGTCATAGGCCCCAAAGTAGCACTTGTTTAGAGTGAAATCTTGGAATTCCATCGAAAAATCTCTATGTCGCACATACGCATCAAAACAAGAAGGGGAACCCACACTAAAGGTACATAGGAAGTTAGGGTGGATAGGTTAGATGATGGTAGGATCAATTACATTGGTTCCCCAACCGCTAAAATATGTTTCTCGCATGTGACATTAGGGATCGCCAAGGCTGATTTCAGCGTGAACTCAAAACAAAGAGAAGTTTCCAATCCGTTATAGAATCGAAGCTAGACTTTTTGGCGGTTGTGGAATCAAATGCCTCACCCTAGAGAACCTAAATTTGAACAAGTGGACCATTAGAGAGTTTTTCTAAGAATCACTTGTCATAGTCCCCAAAGTAGCACTTGTTTAGAGTGAAATCTTGAATTCCATTGAAAAATCTCTATGTATTACATACGCATCGTAAAACAAGAAGGGGAACGCACACTAAAGGTACATAGGAAGTTAGGGTGGATAGGTTAGATGATGGTAGGATCAATTACATTGGCTCCCCAACCGCTAAAAATATATGTTAGAGCATGTGACATTAGGGATCGCCGCAAGGCTGATTTCAGCGGAACTCAAAAAACAAAGAGAAGTTTCCAATCCCGTTATAGAATCGAAGCTAGACTTTTTGGCGGTTGTGGAATCAAATGCCTCATCCTAGAGAACCTAAATTTGAACAAGTGGACCATTAGAGAGTTTTTCTAAGAATCACTTGTCATAGGCCCCAAAGTAGCACTTGTTTAGAGTGAAATCTTGAATTCCATCGAAAATCTCTCGCGGTCGCACATAACGCATCAAAACAAGAAGGGGAACGCATACTAAAGGTACATAGGAAGTTAGGGGTGGATAGGTTAGATGATGGTAGGATCAATTACATTGCGCTCCCCAACCGCTAAAATATATGTTTCGCGCATGTGACATTAGGGATCGCCGCGCTGATTTCAGCGTGAACTCAAAACAAAGAGAAGTTTCCAATCCCGTTATAGAATCGAAGCTAGACTTTTTGGCGGTTGTGGAATCAAATGCCTCACCCTAGAGAACCTAAATTTGAACAAGTGGACCATTAGAGAGTTTTTCTAAGAATCACTTGTCATAGGCCCCAAAGTAGCACTTGTTTAGAGTGAAATCTTGAATTCCATTGAAAATCTCTATGTCGACATACGCATCAAAACAAGAAGGGAACGCACTAAAGGTACATAGGAAGTTAGGGGTGGATAGGTTAGATGATGGTAGGATCAATTACATTGGGTTCCCCAACCGTTAAAATATGTTAGAGCATGTGACATTAGGGATCGCCGGCTGATTTCAGCGTGAACTCAAAAAACAAAGAGAAGTTTCCAACCGTTATAGAATCGAAGCTAGACTTTTTGGCGGTTGTGGAATCAAATGCCTCATCCTAGAGAACCTAAATTTGAACAAGTGGACCATTAGAGAGTTTTTCTAAGAATCACTTGTCATAGGCCCCAAAGTAGCACTTGTTTAGAGTGAAATCTTGAATTCCATCGAAAAATCTCTCGGTCGTCACATACGCATCAAAACAAGAAGGGGAACCACACGAAAAGGTACATAGGAAGTTAGGGGTGGATAGGTTAGATGATGGTAGGATCAATTACATTGGGCTCCCCAACCGCTAAAAATATATGTTTCTCGCATGTGACATTAGGGATCGCCGCGCTGATTTCAGCGTGAACTCAAAAACAAAGAGAAGTTTCCATCCCCGTTATAGAATCGAAGCTAGACTTTTTGGCGGTTGTGGAATCAAATGCCTCATCCTAGAGAACCTAAATTTGAACAAGTGGACCATTAGAGAGTTTTTCTAAGAATCACTTGTCATAGGCCCCAAAGTAGCACTTGTTTAGAGTGAAATCTTGAATTCCATCGAAAATCTCTATGTCACATACGCATCAAAAAACAAGAAGGGGAACCACACCTAAAGGTACATAGGAAGTTAGGGGTGGATAGGTTAGATGATGGTAGGATCAATTACATTGGCGTTCCCCAACCATTAAAAATATGTTTCTCGCATGTGACATTAGGGGATCGCCGCGCTGATTTCAGCGTGAACTCAAAACAAAGAGAAGTTTCCAACCGTTATAGAATCGAAGCTAGACTTTTTTGGCGGTTGTGGAATCAAATGCCTCATCCTAGAGAACCTAAATTTGAACAAGTGGACCATTAGAGAGTTTTTCTAAGAATCACTTGTCATAGTCCCCAAAGTAGCACTTGTTTAGAGTGAAATCTTGAATTCCATCGAAAATCTCTATGTCGGTCACATACTGCATCAAAACAAGAAGGGGAACCGCACCTAAAGGTACATAGGAAGTTAGGGTGGATAGGTTAGATGATGGTAGGATCAATTACATTGGGTTCCCCAACCGCTAATATATGTTTCTCGCATGTGACATTAGGGATCGCTCGCTGATTTCAGCGTGGAACTCAAAAAAACAAAGAGAAGTTTCCAATCCGTTATAGAATCGAAGCTAGACTTTTTGGCGGTTGTGGAATCAAATGCCTCATCCTAGAGAACCTAAATTTGAACAAGTGGACCATTAGAGAGTTTTTCTAAGAATCACTTGTCATAGGCCCCAAAGTAGCACTTGTTTAGAGTGAAATCTTGGAATTCCATCGAAAATCTCTCGGTCCCACATACGCATCAAAACAAGAAGGGGAACCGCACCTAAAGGTACATAGGAAGTTAGGGGTGGATAGGTTAGATGATGGTAGGATCAATTACATTGGGCTCCCCAACCGTTAAATATATGTTTCTCGCATGTGACATTAGGGATCGCCCGCTGATTTCAGCGCGGAACTCAAAAAACAAAGAGAAGTTTCCAATCCCGTTATAGAATCGAAGCTAGACTTTTTGGCGGTTGTGGAATCAAATGCCTCATCCTAGAGAACCTAAATTTGAACAAGTGGACCATTAGAGAGTTTTTCTAAGAATCACTTGTCATAGGCCCCAAAGTAGCACTTGTTTAGAGTGAAATCTTGAATTCCATCGAAAAAATCTCTATGGTCGCACATACGCATCAAAACAAGAAGGGGAACGATAATTAAAGGTACATAGGAAGTTAGGGTGGATAGGTTAGATGATGGTAGGATCAATTACATTGCGCTCCCCAACCGTTAAAATATGTAGAGCATGTGACATTAGGGATCGCTCGCTGATTTCAGCGTGAACTCAAAACAAAGAGAAGTTTCCAACCGTTATAGAATCGAAGCTAGACTTTTTTGGCGGTTGTGGAATCAAATGCCTCATCCTAGAGAACCTAAATTTGAACAAGTGGACCATTAGAGAGTTTTTCTAAGAATCACTTGTCATAGGCCCCAAAGTAGCACTTGTTTAGAGTGAAATCTTGAATTCCATTGAAAAATCTCTATGTCGTTTTACATACGCATCGTAAAACAAGAAGGGGAACGCACTAAAGGTACATAGGAAGTTAGGGGTGGATAGGTTAGATGATGGTAGGATCAATTACATTGCGCTCCCCAACCGTTAAAATATATGTCTCGCATGTGACATTAGGGATCGCCAAGGCTGATTTCAGCGTGAACTCAAAACAAAGAGAAGTTTCCAATCCGGTTATAGAATCGAAGCTAGACTTTTTGGCGGTTGTGGAATCAAATGCCTCATCCTAGAGAACCTAAATTTGAACAAGTGGACCATTAGAGAGTTTTTCTAAGAATCACTTGTCATAGGCCCCAAAGTAGCACTTGTTTAGAGGAAATCTTGGAATTCCATCAAAAAATCTCTCGCGGTCACATACGCATCTAAAACAAGAAGGGGAACGGCACTAAAGGTACATAGGAAGTTAGGGGTGGATAGGTTAGATGATGGTAGGATCAATTACATTGCGCTCCCCAACCGCTAAAATATATTTCTCGCATGTGACATTAGGGGATCGCCGCGCTGATTTCAGCGTGAACTCAAAACAAAGAGAAGTTTCCAATCCGTTATAGAATCGAAGCTAGACTTTTTGGCGGTTGTGGAATCAAATGCCTCATCCTAGAGAACCTAAATTTGAACAAGTGGACCATTAGAGAGTTTTTCTAAGAATCACTTGTCATAGGCCCCAAAGTAGCACTTGTTTAGAGTGAAATCTTGAATTCCATCGAAAAAATCTCTATGTACACATACGCACGTAAACAAGAAGAAGGGGAACGCACACGAAAGGTACATAGGAAGTTAGGGGTGGATAGGTTAGATGATGGTAGGATCAATTACATTGGGTTCCCCAACCGCTAAAATATGTTTCTCGCATGTGACATTAGGGATCGCGCCGCGCTGATTTCAGCGCGGAACTCAAAAAACAAAGAGAAGTTTCCAATCCGTTATAGAATCGAAGCTAGACTTTTTGGCGGTTGTGGAATCAAATGCCTCATCCTAGAGAACCTAAATTTGAACAAGTGGACCATTAGAGAGTTTTTCTAAGAATCACTTGTCATAGGCCCCAAAGTAGCACTTGTTTAGAGTGAAATCTTGAATTCCATCGAAAATCTCTATGTCGCACATACGCAACCTAAAAAACAAGAAGGGGAACCACACGAAAGGTACATAGGAAGTTAGGGTGGATAGGTTAGATGATGGTAGGATCAATTACATTGCCCCCAACCGCTAATATATGTTTCTCGCATGTGACATTAGGGATCGCCAGGCTGATTTCAGCGTGAACTCAAAACAAAGAGAAGTTTCCAACCGTTATAGAATCGAAGCTAGACTTTTTGGCGGTTGTGGAATCAAATGCCTCATCCTAGAGAACCTAAATTTGAACAAGTGGACCATTAGAGAGTTTTTCTAAGAATCACTTGTCATAGGCCCCAAAGTAGCACTTGTTTAGAGTGAAATCTTGAATTCCATCTAAAAAATCTCTATGTCGGACATACGCATCTAAAACAAGAAGGGGAACGCACACTAAAGGTACATAGGAAGTTAGGTGGATAGGTTAGATGATGGTAGGATCAATTACATTGGTTCCCCAACCGCTAATATATGTTTCTCGCATGTGACATTAGGGGGATCGCCAAGGCTGATTTCAGCGTGAACTCAAAACAAAGAGAAGTTTCCAATCCCGTTATAGAATCGAAGCTAGACTTTTTTGGCGGTTGTGGAATCAAATGCCTCATCCTAGAGAACCTAAATTTGAACAAGTGGACCATTAGAGAGTTTTTCTAAGAATCACTTGTCATAGGCCCCAAAGTAGCACTTGTTTAGAGTGAAATCTTTGAATTCCATCGAAAATCTCTATGTCCACATAACGCACAAAAAAACAAGAAGGGGAACGACACTAAAGGTACATAGGAAGTTAGGGTGGATAGGTTAGATGATGGTAGGATCAATTACATTGCGTTCCCCAACCGCTAAAATATATGTAGAGCATGTGACATTAGGGATCGCCAAGGCTGATTTCAGCGTGAACTCAAAAAAACAAAGAGAAGTTTCCAATCCGGGTTATAGAATCGAAGCTAGACTTTTTGGCGGTTGTGGAATCAAATGCCTCACCCTAGAGAACCTAAATTTGAACAAGTGGACCATTAGAGAGTTTTTCTAAGAATCACTTGTCATAGGCCCCAAAGTAGCACTTGTTTAGAGTGAAATCTTGGAATTCCATTGAAAATCTCTATGTCGGCACATACGCATCAAAAACAAGAAGGGGAACGACACTAAAGGTACATAGGAAGTTAGGGGTGGATAGGTTAGATGATGGTAGGATCAATTACATTGCATTCCCCAACCGCTAAATATATGTTTCTCGCATGTGACATTAGGGATCGCCGCGCTGATTTCAGCGTGAACTCAAAACAAAGAGAAGTTTCCAATCCCGTTATAGAATCGAAGCTAGACTTTTTGGCGGTTGTGGAATCAAATGCCTCATCCTAGAGAACCTAAATTTGAACAAGTGGACCATTAGAGAGTTTTTCTAAGAATCACTTGTCATAGGCCCCAAAGTAGCACTTGTTTAGAGTGAAATCTTTGAATTCCATCGAAAATCTCGCGGTCCACATATTAATGCATCAAAAAAGAAGGAATCCATACACTAAAGGTACATAGGAAGTTAGGGGTGGATAGGTTAGATGATGGTAGGATCAATTACATTGGTTCCCCAACCGCTAATATATGTTTCTCGCATGTGACATTAGGGATCGCCGCGCTGATTTCAGCGTGAACTCAAAAAACAAAGAGAAGTTTCCAACCGTTATAGAATCGAAGCTAGACTTTTTGGCGGTTGTGGAATCAAATGCCTCACCCTAGAGAACCTAAATTTGAACAAGTGGACCATTAGAGAGTTTTTCTAAGAATCACTTGTCATAGTCCCCAAAGTAGCACTTGTTTAGAGTGAAATCTTGAATTCCATTGAAAATCTCTATGTCGCACATACGCATCAAAACAAGAAGGGGAACGCACCTAAAGGTACATAGGAAGTTAGGGGTGGATAGGTTAGATGATGGTAGGATCAATTACATTGTTCCCCAACCGTTAAAAATATGTTTCTCGCATGTGACATTAGGGACGCCGCTGATTTCAGCGTGAACTCAAAACAAAGAGAAGTTTCCAATCCGTTATAGAATCGAAGCTAGACTTTTTGGCGGTTGTGGAATCAAATGCCTCATCCTAGAGAACCTAAATTTGAACAAGTGGACCATTAGAGAGTTTTTCTAAGAATCACTTGTCATAGGCCCCAAAGTAGCACTTGTTTAGAGGAAATCTTTGAATTCCATCGAAAATCTCTCTAGGTCGACATACGCATCAAAACAAGAAGGGGAAATCCAATTTAAAGGTACATAGGAAGTTAGGGGTGGATAGGTTAGATGATGGTAGGATCAATTACATTGGGTTCCCCAACCGCTAAAATATGTAGAGCATGTGACATTAGGGATGCGCCCGCGCTGATTTCAGCGTGAACTCAAAACAAAGAGAAGTTTCCAACCGGGTTATAGAATCGAAGCTAGACTTTTTGGCGGTTGTGGAATCAAATGCCTCACCCTAGAGAACCTAAATTTGAACAAGTGGACCATTAGAGAGTTTTTCTAAGAATCACTTGTCATAGGCCCCAAAGTAGCACTTGTTTAGAGTGAAATCTTGAATTCCATCGAAAATCTCTATGTCGCACATAACGCATCAAAAACAAGAAGGGGAACGCACGAAAGGTACATAGGAAGTTAGGGGTGGATAGGTTAGATGATGGTAGGATCAATTACATTGGCGTTCCCCAACCGTAAATATATGTTAGAGCATGTGACATTAGGGGATCGCCGCGCTTGATTTCAGCGTGAACTCACAAAAAAAGAGAAGTTTCCAATCCGTTATAGAATCGAAGCTAGACTTTTTGGCGGTTGTGGAATCAAATGCCTCATCCTAGAGAACCTAAATTTGAACAAGTGGACCATTAGAGAGTTTTTCTAAGAATCACTTGTCATAGGCCCCAAAGTAGCACTTGTTTAGAGTGAAATCTTGAATTCCATCGAAAAAAATCTCTATGGTCGACATACGCACCTAAAACAAGAAGGGGAACGACACATAAAGGTACATAGGATGTTAGGGGTGGATAGGTTAGATGATGGTAGGATCAATTACATTTGCTCCCCAACCGCTAATATATGTTTCTCGCATGTGACATTAGGGGATCGCTCAGGCTGATTTCAGCGTGAACTCAAAACAAAGAGAAGTTTCCAATCCGGTTATAGAATCGAAGCTAGACTTTTTGGCGGTTGTGGAATCAAATGCCTCACCCTAGAGAACCTAAATTTGAACAAGTGGACCATTAGAGAGTTTTTCTAAGAATCACTTGTCATAGTCCCCAAAGTAGCACTTGTTTAGAGTGAAATCTTGGAATTCCATTGAAAAATCTATATGTCGCACATACGCATCAAAACAAGAAGGGGAACGGCACCTAAAGGTACATAGGAAGTTAGGTGGATAGGTAGATGATGGTAGGATCAATTACATTGGGTTGCCCCCAACCGTTAATATATGTTTCTCGCATGTGACATTAGGGGATCGCACGCGCTGATTTCGCGGAACTCAAAACAAAGAGAAGTTTCCAATCCGGTTATAGAATCGAGCTAGACTTTTTGGCGGTTGTGGAATCAAATGCCTCATCCTAGAGAACCTAAATTTGAACAAGTGGACCATTAGAGAGTTTTTCTAAGAATCACTTGTCATAGGCCCCAAAGTAGCACTTGTTTAGAGGAAATCTTGAATTCCATCGAAAATCTCTATGTCGACATAACGCATCAAAACAAGAAGGGGAACGACAACGAAGGTACATAGGATGTTGGGGTGGATAGGTTAGATGATGGTAGGATCAATTACATTGGCGCCCCCCCAACCGCTAATATATGTTTCTGCATGTGACATTAGGACTGCTCGCTCAAGGCTGATTTCAGCGTGAACTCAAAACAAAGAGAAGTTTCCAACCGTTATAGAATCGAAGCTAGACTTTTGGCGGTTGTGGAATCAAATGCCTCATCCTAGAGAACCTTAAATTTGAACAAGTGGACCATTAGAGAGTTTTTCTAAGAATCACTTGTCATAGGCCCCAAAGTAGCACTTGTTTAGAGTGAAATCTTGGAATTCCATTGAAAATCTCTATGGTCTAGATACGCATCGAAACAAGAAGGGGAACGACATGAAAGGTACATAGGAAGTTAGGTGGATAGGTTAGATGATGGTAGATCAATTACATTGGGGCTCCCCCAACCGTTAATATATGTTTCTCGCATGTGACATTATGGTGTTTAGAGGAAATCTTGAATTCCATAGGTTAGATGATGCAAGATCAATTACATTGCGTTCCCCAACCGTTAAAATATGTTCTCGCATGTGACATTTTGGGACTGCTCGCGCTGATTTCAGCGTGAACTCAAACAAAGAGAAGTTTCCAATCTGGTTAT